>QLOH01000422.1:600000-952385 GCA_026901365.1 Sesbania bispinosa
ATCCTCTATTTCTCTCTCTCCTCTCCTCTCCTCTCTCTATTTTTCATTTATTAAGATTCTCTCCCCTCTCTCTGTCTCTCTCCTCTATTTCTCTCTTATCTCTTTCTCCTCTCTCCTTTGTTTCTCTCTCCCTTATCTCTCTCTTGTTTCTCTATCCTATGTTTCTCTCTCCTCTCCACATTTTTCATTTATTAAGATTCTCTCTCTCCTCTATTTCTCTCTCCTCTCCTCTATCAGATTTCTCTCTCTCTCTATCTCCTCTGTTTCTCTCTTGTTTCTCTCCCTCTCTCCCTCTCTCCTTTGTCTCTCTCATCTCTCCTCCCTTTCTCTCTCCCCTCTCATCTATTTCTCTCTTGTTTCTCTCTCTCCTCCCTCCCCTCTCCTCTCTCCTCTATTTCTCTCTCCTCCCTCCCCTCCCCCTCTCCTCTCCTTCCTCCGTTTCTCTCTCCTCTCTCCTCTATTTCTCTCTCCTCCCTCTCTCCTATGTTTCTATGATGTTTCTATCTCCTCTATTTCTCTCCTATTTCTCTCTCTTCCATATATCCCTCTCACCACGGGAGCCAAGGTAACACCCAAGTCATGCATGCAAAATTTCACGTCAAAATTCATCCGTTAACCATGCAGCCCCCCCACTATCTCTGGAAAGTGTACTTAGGGTTAGGGTTTATACACTACCACCATCTACTCACTAGGTCAACTAACCAGACACATCGTTTCACCTCAATCTTCCACCACATACTTCAACATGCTCAATGGGACACTGAAAATATTTTTCAAGAATTTTTTCTCATTACCCAATATTTTTAATTTAATTATCTTCTTTTAAATGTAATTAATTCACAGAAATTACCACAAATATAAAAAAACTGCAAAAATTCACCATGGGAGCCAAGGTCACACCCAAGTCATGCATGCAAAATTTCACGTCAAAATTCATCAGTCAACCATGCAAGCCCCCCACTATCCATGGAAAGTGTACTTAGGGTTTTGGTTTGTATACTACCACCATCTACTCACTAGGGTCAACTAACCAGACACTTCGTTTCACCTCAATCGTCCACCACATACTTCAACATGCTCAATGGGACACCAACAATATTTTTCCAGATTTTTTTATCACTACCCAATATTTTAAATTTAATTATCTTCTTTTAAATGTAATTAATTCACAGTAAGCACCACAAATATAAAAAAACACGAAAATTCACCACGTGAACCAAGGTGAAACCCAAGTCACGCATGCGGAATTTCACGTCAAAATTCATCCATAAACCATGCAAGCCCCCCCTATCCATGGAAAGTGTACTTAGGGTTTGGGTTTGTATACTACAACCATCTACTCACCAGTGTCAACTAACCAAACACTTCGTTTCACCTCAACCTACCACCACATACTTCAACATGCTCAATGGGACACCAAAAATATTTTTCCATAATTTTTTCTCATTACCCAATATTTTTAATTTAATTATCTTCTTTTAAATGTAATTAATTCACAGTAAATAGCACAAATATAAAAAAAACACGAAAATTCACCACGTGAACCAACGTGACACCCAAGTCATGCATGCGGAATTTCACGTCAAAATTCATCCGCCAACCATGCAAGCCCCCCATTATCCATGGAAAGTGTACTTAGGGTCTGGGTTTGTATACTACAACCATCTACTCACCAGTGTTTACTAACTAAACACTTCGTTTCACCTCAACCTTCCACCACATACTTCAACATGCTCAATGGGACACCAACAATATTTTTCCAGATTTTTTTTTATCACTACCCAATATTTTTAATTTAATTATCTTCTTTTAAATGTAATTAATTCACAGTAATTACCACAAATATAAATAAAACACAAAAATTCACCACGAGAACCAAGGTGAAACCCAAGTCATGCATGCAGAATTTCACGTCAAAATTCATCCATCAACCATGCAAGTCTCCCCACTATCCATGGAAATTGTACTTAGGGTTTGGGTTTGTATACTACAACCATCTACTCACCAGTGTCAACTAACCAAACACTTCGTTTCACCTCAACCTACCACCACATACTTCAACATGCTCAATGGGACACCAAAAATATTTTTCCATAATTTTTTCTCATTACCCAATATTTTTAATTTAATTATCTTCTTTTAAATGTAATTAATTCACAGTAAATAGCACAAATATAAAAAAAACACGAAAATTCACCACGTGAACCAACGTGACACCCAAGTCATGCATGCGGAATTTCACGTCAAAATTCATCCGCCAACCATGCAAGCCCCCCATTATCCATGGAAAGTGTACTTAGGGTCTGGGTTTGTATACTACAACCATCTACTCACCAGTGTCAACTAACTAAACACTTCGTTTCACCTCAACCTTCCACCACATACTTCAACATGCTCAATGGGACACCAACAATATTTTTCCAGATTTTTTTTTATCACTACCCAATATTTTTAATTTAATTATCTTCTTTTAAATGTAATTAATTCACAGTAATTACCACAAATATAAAAAAAAACACAAAAATTCACCACGAGAACCAAGGTGAAACCCAAGTCATGCATGCGGAATTTCACGTCAAAATTCATCCATCAACCATGCAAGCCCCCCCACTATCCATGGAAATTGTACTTAGGGTTTAGGGTTTGTATACTACAACCATCTACTTACCAGTGTCAACTAACCAAACACTTCGTTTCACCTCAACCTACCACCACATACTTCAACATGCTCAATGGGACACCAACAATATTTTTTCATAATTTTTTCTCATTACCCAACATTTTTAATTTAATTATCTTCTTTTAAAAGTAATTAATTCACAGTAAATAGCACAAATATAAAAAAAAACACGAAAATTCACCACGTGAACCAAGGTGACACCCAAGTCATGCATGCGGAATTTCACATCAAAATTCATCCGTCAACCATGCAAGCCCCCCCACTATCCATGGAAAGTGTACTTAGGGTTTGGGTTTGTATACTACAACCATCTACTCACCAGTGTCAACTAACCAAACACTTCGTTTCACCTCAACCTTCCACCACATACTTCAACATGCTCAATGGGACACCAACAATATTTTTCCAAAATTTTTTCTCATTACCCAATATTTTAAATTTAATTATCTTCTTTTAAATGTAGTTAATTCACAGTAAATAGCACAAATATAAAAAAACACGAAAATTCCCCACGTGAACCAAGGTGACAGCCAAGTCATGCATGCGGAATTTTACGTCAAAATTCATCCATCAACCATGCAAGCCCCCCCACTATCCATTGAAAGTGTACTTAGGGTTTGGGTTTGTATACTACAACCATCTACTCACCAGTGTCAACTAACCAAACACTTCGTTTCACCTCAACCTTCCACCACATACTTCAACATGCTCAGTGAGACACCAACAATATTTTTCCATAATTTTTTCTCATAACTCAATATTTTTAATTTAATTATCTTTTTTTAAATGTAATTAATTCACAGTAAATAGCACAAATATAAAAAAAACACGAAAATTCACCACGTGAACCAAGGTGACACCCAAGTCATGCATGGGAAATTTCACGTCAAAATTCATCCGTCAACCATGCAAGCCCCCCACTATCCATGGAAAGTGTACTTAGGGTTTGGGTTTGTATACTAGCTACAACCATCTACTCGCCAGTGTCAACTAACCAAATACTCCGTTTAACCTCAACCTTCCACCACATACTTCAACATGCTCAATGGGACATCAACAATATTTTTCCATAATTTTTTCTCATTTCCCAATATTTTTAATTTAACTATCTTCTTTTAAATGTAATTAATTCACAGTAAATAGCACAAATATAAAAAAACACGAAAATTCACCATGTGAACCAAGGTGACACCGAAGTCATGCATCCGGATTTTCACGTCAAAATTCATCCGTCAACCATGCAAGCCCCCCACTATCCATGGAAAGTGTACTTAGGGTTTGGGTTTGTATACTACAACCATATACTCACCAAATGACCTCCATTGGCCAAGACATTATTAACACTTGACCACCATCCCAAATGGACCGTGAAATGATTTTTCTGAAATTTTTGGGAACTAGCAGCTATATTTTGTGATTTTTCTCTATTTTTCACCAAATAATTCACAATAAATACATTATAAATTGAAAAATCACCAAAATTTGGTACACAGTGCCTCACCCACTTTGGGATGTCCCAAATGGAAGGTTGGATTTTTTGTGGTCATTTGGTGGTTTTTGTTCTTAAATTGTAATTATTATAAATTTTTTCCTATGAAAATTTTTGTAAAAAATTATTTTAAGGAGAGATTAAAAAAATGGCATCAATTTAAAGTAATCAGTGTATAATAGGACACATTGAATGTTAATTAAAATATAAAAAATTATAATACAAAAGAATAATCTATTTTATAATTATAATAGTTAAAGGACTTATTTGCAAATTGTTAAAATTTAAGGTGACCTGCTATAGCACGTCACTTAACTTGTGTACCTTAACCAAAACCATACTTTTAATGTCTGTATTTGTATATGCTAGACGCCTGTATGTAAATACCACATGTATCTGTTGCCTGTAATTTAGTTGAGCAAAAATTTAAGGGAAATTCTATGGTATCATATGCTGAGAGAGGGTTTTGGTACCTTCTTTCATTATTTAATCAATTTTCTCAACTTTTTTAAATGGTTTTGGTATTTTTATAGTTATGGGACAATATTTAACTATTAGAATTTGTATTTCTAATTTTTGAAAAGACTTTTTGACCCTATATAACCATTATCCTGTATTTTTATTATATTCCCCCATTTTTTCACATTCTCATTTGCAATACAAATGTGTCTCATTTAAAATCTACTTAATCTCTTCAAAATAATTTAGGATAGAGTACATGACTTGTTTCTATGTAGTTTTGGTACCAAAACCCTCTCTGGCGAGAGGGTACCAAATTCCGACCCAAAATTTAATACCTTAAATAAGAAATTTTAATTAAAAATTACAACTCAATTAAAAAATTTCTCAAAATCCATTCAAATATAACTATTAAGTATCATTGATATAACAATTTAATTGAATTGAAACTCAATTTAATTCTCCAAGATGGAAAAAATTCCCGCTGGGAGAGCTAGCCCCACCATAATGTGGATGTTCCCGGCTCGAACAGTATTGCCTCTCGTGGAGGATACTTGTGGTTAAAAAAAATTGAAAAATAAATGTTAAGGTTCTATAACATAATACATACTATGCTCACTATTTTATAAACTTAGACATCGTATGCTAGCAGGGGTGAAACTGGAAAATTAGATAAGGGTCCAATATTACATTTTTTCCTAATTAATTAGCTCACCTGAAATAAAATCTTATTATTATATATATAAATCAAATATAAAATAGTGAATTACCATAAATACTCATATTTTTTATATATATAGTATAAGTAATCAAAAAATTTAATAATTATTTTAATAATTATTTTTACTATTTATTTTAATTTTTAATAAAAAAATATTGTCACTAAAAAATAATAAGATTTAAAAATTTAAAAATATATATATAAAGTTATAATTACCCAACATTAAATTTTTTACTAGAAAATAAAAATAAAAATGATATTATAAAACTCATTTAAATATGTTGTCTTATATCATTTTACATTAATCAATTATTTAAATTAAATACTTCTAATACAATAAGATAATTTATCAACTAAAAAAATTAATTTATCAGTTAATTTTAACTTTTACTATGCAAATTTACTTAACAATATATATAATAAAAAAAGAAAGAAAAACTATGGGGGCCATGGCCCCCACCGTCTCAAAGTAGCATTGCCTTGTGTGCTAGCATTCTCCAAGATATGTAAATTAATTATTATTAACACTAATTAGCCATGCATATAATTATACAGTGGTGTAACTCTACAAGTTTGACACCTAGTGTCAATTGATCCTGACTATATATATATATATATATATATATATATTTCCGAGGGCATCCCAGACCCTGCTTAACTATCCCCGTCATCCGAGATGAATATCCATACACATGGATCGTATGACAATCCTAGCAGGGCAACTCGGATCTGGTCTGGTACGTACCCCTGCACAATCCGTCCGAGCTACAGCCTGATATACGAGTGGGGCACAGGGCGACATCTTGGTCGGACAAGTGATAAGTTCTAAATTAATGATAAATTTCTATATAATTACAGCACTTATCAAGGGCAAAATGTTAGATTTATACCCCAATTTATCTCTTTTTAGTTTAAAATGCAGATCTTGTGATTATTTGATTCAAATTTGAATTTGATGCTATTTTGATAAGAAATCTGTTGATTTTGCAGATAAAAAGGAAAGTTTTAAATGGAGTAACAAGATAGCAGGAAAGCAAAAAAAGAGGGAAATCAGGAAAGCGTAGCAAATAAAGATAAGATCAGCAAGAGAGCAAGGAATAATAGAGGAAACAGTGGAAGTAAAGCCTGGAAGATTTTGCTGACAAGAGCTTATTTTGGGAAATTTGTATTTAATTAATATTGTAGTTTATTTATGTAGGATTAGAAATCAATGTGAAATATCCTAGGATTATATTTACATATTTTAGGATTATATGTAGAATTTGGTCAATTTAATTTAGGAATGTATCTTTTAGATATTTTATTCTAGGAAATTAGGTCTATATCTTTTAGATATTTTATTTTAGGAAATTCCTTTACTATAAATATTAGTACTGAGAATTAGTTTTAGTCATTCAGAGAGTTACAGAGTTTTTGAGTAGATAGGAGTTAGGAGAAAAGTGTGACAGTCTCTGGAGTGGAATGACTACCATGAGTAGCTAAACTTCTCTTTAGGATTGAACGTAAGTCGATTCAATCCCCAATTGTATTTTGGATCCTCTTTGTTATTTATGAATCATTGTTTTTATAATATTGGTGTTTTTAATCTGTTCTTAATGCTTAGCTTCCGCCTTTGTACCAGAGTTATGAATTGGTTTTATGGGGCGCACTGAGAGGTGGTTTTATAAAATCATGAGCGAGTTCGGGGGAGCCTAGACATAGGAAATTTGAATTCTGATTGGTGAAAACACTCAATTCGCGACTGTGGAGATCAGGGTGAATTGATAGCTTTAACAATTAGATCTTTAATCCAGGGTAGTTTATCACTGTGGAGACCTGGGTAGATTATTTCTGAGTATTTCATATTTGTGGAGACCTTTGTCAAATAACTTTAATTTGTGCTTCAATATTATGATCATATATTCATAAATATCAATGGGTTCCAAATACAAAAGGGGTGCAATAGACGAAGTCCAATCCTAGTTTCTCCTTATTTGCTCAATCTTATCTTATCTCTTTGTTTCATATTTTATTTTATTTTATTTTATTATCTTATCGTAATCTTTAGTTAATTTTCATAATTATCTTAGCTTCCATTTATATATTCCTTAATCAGGAGGAGAAGACCTATACAACTCAGGCCAAAGGAGTCAGCAACATGGTCTAACTCTAGACACAAGACCAAATGGGTAGATTCAAGTCACATTCACAATTGGTCCGAGGCAAGAATATGGGTAGGGTCACTGCCCAAAGGAGTCAAAGGTGCAACACAAAGGCTTGCTAAAGGATTTCAATATCAACCACCTAGAAAAACATGCGTCAAGCTATATGACGTTAAACGAGCGCTTCTCGGGAGGCAACCCAGAGATTTTTACATTTTTAATTGTTTTTAGTTTTGTTTTTGTTTGTTAATTATGATTTTTCATTTTTTTAGGATTTAGGAAATTTTAAAAATTGATTGGAATAAGTTTGTGGAAAATAAAATTTTTAAACAATAGGAAGTAGCAGAAAACTTGACTGAAAATTGCAAAATTTCATTCTGTTTTCTGCGCTTCACCTGCGTAGGTAAAGCGCAGAAGTGCAATTTTAGTCATTGTTTTCTGCGCTGAGCGCAAGTGAAGCGCAAGTACGCGTTGTTGCTTAAATTGAACTAAAAACAGGAGGGAGTCATTCGTTCTTCCTCTCCTGTTTTCTCTTATACTGTTTCTCTACTTCTTAAGCTCTTCTTTTCAGTTTTTCCACTCACAAACCTCCATCAATCTTGAATCTTTCCAGTTTTAAGGTATGCTTTCGTGTTTTTGAATAGTTTTAACCGATTGAAATTTTCATTTCCTCTGTTTTTATGATTTGAACTTTAGGATAGAAACCTTAGGACTGTGATTGTATATATTGTTGATTAGTGCTATCTTGGATGTAATTATGGCTGTGTGGAATATGAAGAACAATTTTTCTATTGAAATGCTCTTTGTTTTGTGAGTTATTGAATTTGAAAGTGTTATGCTCTGTTCTTGCAAAAATTTTAAACTTTCACTTTCCATGGATTGATTAAATGCTTGCAAAACAAATGGGTATGTTCTATTTTTAGGAAGCCATTACCAAGTGCAACTGAAATTTTGTTGAGATTGATTCTTTTGAAAGCATTTTGAATTATGCATGCAAATTGGTTAATGATAAGTTTCCATGTTCTTCATGAATTATTGTGTGTAATAAGGCATCACTGAAGTGAATATGTTTCTTTCATTTAACCGTTATTGTTTAACTTTTCAGATGCCTAGGATCAAATACACTGCTGGCCTTTCTCGTGGCTCTAGCTCACGAAGAAAAGGCATAGGGAAGAGGGTCAGATATGAACCCCACTATGATCCCATGAGATTCAAGAGTGCAAAGGCTGCTGCAAAATATGAAGCTCTCAGACCATGCAACTTTATGCTGAAAAGACTAGTTAACCTCAAACCAGGGGAGTAAAAGAAGTTCAACATGGAGATTACTAGACGCGGATGGCGTAGGATAGCTACTCCAGACAGATTATTTGACCCGGAGCTTGTCCGGGAATCCTATGCCAACACAGTCACAGAGCCTGGTGATAGAGGAGAGAGGAGATCATTAGCCACAACATCCGCCACCTGTGACACCCTTCTACCCCAACTCTTATATAAAAACGTAGCGGAAGACTTTCGAAAATAACAAGATCACAGTGGGTAAAAAGGTTCACATAACTCCTTATTAAAAACCTCATTAGTTCGAAAACAACTTAATTAAAAAGAAATAAGATTCAAATGTAATCAATTACTCATTCAGCGGAAACTTCAAAGAAATAAAAATACTAAACATCCTACTTGTCGTGCAAGGCATCCAAAACGGTTTAACAAAAATCTTCCTAACTAAGAACATAAAATAACACCCCAATAATATGCCCTGATGTCACATGTACCAGAGCAACACTCCCGTTAATCAAAACTCGACACCAAAAGTGTCATCATCATCACCTGAAACAACAACATTAACAGTGAGGAGAGAGCTCTAACTCATACATACACATAGGAGGCTACCCTATCCTCACCACACCTAGTAAAACATTATATTCATCTATAACGCATAATCATTCATCAACCAGCTCATAACATTCCAACATCAATTCACAACCTCATCATAAGCATCATATATTCATGCAACATTAACAACTCCCCGAACTACACTCGCCTCTCTCTAGGCTCATGCGATCGAGTACAAACAACATAATTCACCACATTTATATGCAACATGTATTTTTTCATCATTAGAAACTCCCCGAATTACACTCGCCTCTCTCTAGGCTCATGCAATCCGAGTACCACAACTCCCCGTGCTGCACTCACCTCTCACTAGGTTCGCGCACCACGAGTACAACAACTCCCCGAGTTACACTCACCCCTCTCTAGGCTTGTGCATCCCGAGTACCACAACTCCCCGAGTACACTCGCCCCTCTCTAGGCTTGTGCATCCCGAGTACCACAACTCACATGCTCAATGCATGAACAACATCATAAAATTCAACATATTATCCTCAATAACATTAATCATCAACATTATTATCATCATATCAACCATCTATCATCAAAGGCACACTCTTATCATCATTGTCATACAAAAAGTAAGGTATAGCAACCATCATCAATCACTAAGATCACTAAAGTCACTCTGGTAATCGATTACACACCACCTGTAACCGATTACTTACAAACAACGTCTCTAGTAATCGATTACAACACCCTTGTAATCGATTACCTGCAAGCAAACACACTGGTAATAGATTACAACACAGTTGTAATCGATTACCTGCAAACAATCTCTCTGGTAATCGATTACCACAACTCTGTAATCGATTACCAACACACAAACAGCACTTCTGGGTTGCCCAGAACACACTGGTAATCGATTACCACTCCTGGTAATCGATTACTCGCGACGCAGATCGCAAATCTTGCGATCTCAACCGATCTTAAGCCACTCAATTCAATCTCTAATCAATCCTTTTCATCAAAGCATCATTTATATACACTTATATTCATCAAAACTCAGTAAAACACCAATTTTTTCAAAGAATTCGCCATTAATCACCAAAGCCCCAAATCATCAAACCCTATATTCATCCCCTTTCATCATTATCAATATCCTCTTTGATTTCACCCAAGAATTCATCAAGAATCATCAAATTAATCATCCATTAACAGTTATCAACATCCATTCTCGCAGATACATATATTCAATCGAATTTAGAACCTTAGATGGGTCTTATGGTTGCCCACCACTACCCAACAACTCCCTACATGCACATACAAGGAACACCCTTTGCCCCCCGTTACCTGGGAGTGAAGATCAACTGCAACAATCCTTGATGCTTGGTTACTCGGTAGTAACTTCCTCTTGAGATGTGGTTTCTCCCCCCCTTGGCTCTTCGCTCTCTGAAGGTAATACGAATAAGGATTAGGGTGATCTATTAACCCTTCCTTACTAAAATGCCTAATTGGGCTTGGGCCCATCCTCAACCCTTTATCTTCTTTTAAATTTTAAACTATATTTATGGATTAAAACTAATAATAATATTAATCCTATTATTTATTCACCTACTTAATTAATTATTTCCTCTACTCATTTATTTAATTTAATTAATATTTATCCTAATAAAATTTAGGATGTTACAACTCTCCCCTCCTAAAAAGAAAATTCGTCCTTGAATTTTACCTGAAGCGAACAACTCTGGATAGGACTCCTTCATCTTCTTTTCAAGTTCCCAAGTAGCACTCTCGGGTGTAGGTCCTCCCCAGATCACCTTAACTAAAGGAATCTCTTTACCTCGAAGTTGTTTCACCCTTTGATCCTCAACTCTCACCGGCATGGTTTCCACTGTCAGGTTTTCCTTAACCTCAAGATGATCCGACTCAATCACATGCGAAGGATCGTGAACACATTTCCGGAGTTGAGAAACGTGGAAAACGTTATGAAGATTGGACAAGTGTGGAGGTAAAGCAATTCGGTAGGCAACATTTCCGACTCTTTTAAGAATTTGGTAAGGACCAATGAATCTAGGTGTAAGCTTTCTAGACTTTAATGCCCTACCAACCCCAGTCCACGGAGTGACTTTCAGGAATACATGGCCCCCTTCTTTGAATTCTAACTCTTTCCTTCTCTTATCAGCATAGCTCTTCTGTCTACTCTGGGCTGTCCTCATCCACTCCTGGATTATCCTAACCTTATCAGTGGTCTGCTGCACTATCTCAGGTCCTAATGCAAGACTCTCACCCGGCTCACACCAACATAAAGGGGTTCTACACCTCCTACCATACAATGCCTCATAAGGCGCCATACCTATGCTAGAGTGAAAGCTATTGTTATAAGTAAACTCTATCAAAGTTAAAAAGCTATCCCAACTTCCCCCTTGGTCTAACACACAAGCTCTAAGAAAATCCTCTAAGGATTGAATGGTTCTCTCTGTCTAACCATCAATCTGAGGGTGATAAGCTGAACTAAGCCTAAGCTGGGTCCCCAAGGCCTGCTGTAGACTCTCCCAAAATCTAGAGGTAAACCTGGGATCTCTATCAGAAACTATACTAGATGGTATGCCATGCAACCTCACAATCTCACTGATGTACATCTGAGCTAGTTTCTCTAAGGAATACTTAATGTTAATGGGAAGAAAATGTGCACTCTTGGTTAACCTATCCACAATAACCCAAATAGAGTCATGTCCCTTCACGGTTTTAGGCAAGGAAACTACAAAATCCATGCAAATACTATCCCACTTCCACTCAGGTATACTTAAGGGTTGGAGCAATCCTGAAGGTTTTTGATGTTCTACCTTAGACTTTTGGCACACTAGACAAGCACTCACAAACTCTTCTAGGTCTCTCTTCATCCTAGGCCACCAAAACACCTTCTTCAAATCTTGATACATCTTAGTCGATTCTGGGTGAAAACTAAGCTTACTTCTATGGCATTCTTCAAGCACTAACCGCTTAATGCTAGGTTCACTAGGCACACACACCCGATCTCCAAATCTCGCTACCCCATCGGTACCTATCACAAACTTTCCACCATCACCTCCTTCTATAACTTCTCGCCTACTTACCAAAAATGGGTCCTCCAACTGAGCCTTACTAATATCCTTCAACAAATCATTGCTTACTCTAGTAATTCCTAACTTCACACTAACAGAGGTTACTTCACAAGCCAAACTCAGATCCCTAAACTGGGTCAAAAGATCCATCTCCTTAATCATCAGGAAACTAACATGGATAGACTTCCTACTTAAAGCATCAGCTACTACATTAGCCTTACCGGGATGGTAACTCAACTCAAAATCATAATCCTTAAGAAACTCTAACCACCTTCTCTGCCTCATGTTCAGCTCTTTCTGGTCAAACAAATATCTAAGGCTCTTATGGTCACTAAAAACCTCAAACCTGGAACCATACAAATAATGCCTCCATATCTTCAACACAAACACTACGGCCGCTAGCTCTAGGTCATGGGTGGGGTAGTTTCTCTCATGGATCTTCAATTGCCTAGAAGCATAGGCTACTACTTTACCTTCTTGCATCAACACCCCACCTAAACCCATCTTAGAGGCATCACGGTATACTACAAAGGATTTGCTAAGGTCAGGTAATACTAACACTGGTGCACTAGTCAACTTTTCCTTAAGGGTTTGGAAACTAGTCTCGCACTTACTGTTCCACACATAGGCAACTCCCTTCCTAGTCAACTCGGTCAAAGGCAAAGCTAACTTAGAAAACCCTTCTATGAATCTCCTATAGTACCCAGCCAACCCAAGGAAACTTCTAATCTCACTCACAGACTTAGGAGCCTCCCACTTAAGCACGACTTCTACCTTAGAAGGATCTACGCCTATACCTCCCTTAGAAATTACATGGCCTAAGAAACTTACTTCTTCTAACCAGAACTCACACTTGGACATCTTAGCATACAACTGTTTATCCTCAAGAACCTGAAGCATTACCTTTAGATGTTCCCCATGCTCCTCCTTAGTTTTGGAACAAATTAGTATATCATCTATGAAGACAACTACGAATTTATCCAAATAAGGGTGAAAAATCCTATTCATGTAATCCATAAAAATTGCAGGAGCATTCGTCACACCGAAAGGCATTACCAGATACTCATAGTGCCCATACCTAGTTCTAAAAGCAGTCTTAGGTATATACTCTTCCTTAACTCTAATCTGATGATAGCCTGATCTAAGATCTATCTTGCTAAACACACATGCCCCCACCAACTGATCCATCAAGTCACCTATCCTAGGCAAAGGATATCTATTCTTAATGGTTACCTTATTTAGTTGGCGGTAATTTGTACATAACCTCATGCTACCATCTTTCTTCTTAACAAACAAGACAGGCGCTCCCCAGGGTGACACACTAGGCCTTATGAACTTCTTCTCTAATAGGTCTTCTAATTGCTTCTTAAGTTCTGTTAGCTCTATGGGTGACATCCTATAAGGTGCAGTTGAAATGGGTCCCGTCCCCGGTACTAAGTCTATAGCAAACTTTATCTCTCTCAGGGGGTAAGCTAGACACATTATCAGCAAATACTTGAGGGTACTCACACACTACAGGTATCTCACTCACTACAATGCTACTATCAGATTTCAAAGAAGCTAAAATCATGTAAACCTGGGCATCTTCCCTTAGAGACGCCTTTACCTGATTGGCAGTCATAAAGTCTTTATTCTTACTCTCAACAGGGTGACCAAATACAATAGATTTATCAGCACAGTTTAGAAGGACATGATTGGAAGATAACCAGTCCATACCAAGAATGATATCTAGTTGACTTAGAGGCAAACAAATCAAATCAACTAGGGAGTTTCGATCGTTAATAGAAACAGAACAATTTAAACACACATTAGAAGTAGAAATTGACCCACTAGCCGGCGTTTCCACACTCAATACAAAAGGCAAAGAAGAAACAGGCAATTTAAGCTTAGACACACAAGCATGTGATATGAAAGAATGAGTCGCACCAGAATCAAATAAAATCACTAAAGGATTACCTGCAATGAAACCCGTACCTTGGATCAAGTCATCAGATTGATCAGCTTCAGTACCACTCAAGGCAAAGACTCTCCCAGTAGCTTTGGGTTTACTGGCACTTGCACTCGCATCTCCATTCCCCGTTGTAGTCCCTTTCTTCTTTTGAGGGCAATCACGAGCAATGTGCCCCTTCTCCTTGCATATAAAGCAGGTGAATTCTGCATCCCCGCATTGATTTGCCTTATGTCCCTCCTTTCCGAATTTGAAACAAGTATTGGGAGTAGTAGATATCACACTCCCATCCTTGGATGCTTGTCTAGCCGCTGGAACATAACTCTTCTTTTGCACCGAGCCTGCGTTGCCTCCCGTTGTACGAGAATACGGTTTGCCCTTGCTAGCTGGTTGGAATCTGTTCTGACTCCTCATAGGCCCTTCACTCTTGTAGTGTGTCGCTCTAGCCCTGTTATCTTCATCATAAATTCTGCATTTGTTGACCAACTCATGGTAACGCGTCATCCCTTGGTAGTTGAATACTTGATTGATCTCTGGGTGAAGACCACTGAGAAACTTCACGCACTTTGATTCTTCATTAGCCGCTCCCTCATATGTAGGACAGAAACGAACTAGTGCCTCAAACTTGGATGCGTAGTCCGCCACAGTGCCTTTTCCTTGCTACAACTCGAGGAACTCGATTTGTTTCTTATTACGGACATCTTGTGGAAAATACTTCTCGAGGAATGCCTTCTTGAAGTTGTCCCAATTCAACGCGGTGCCTTCATCAATCATCCTCTGATAAGTGCCCTACCACCAGAATCCTGCATCTCCTGATAGCATAAATGCAGATAGCGTCACCTTCTGAACCATCGGACAATCCATTGCTCTGGAGATCTTCTCGACCTCAAATATCCAATCGGCAGCTCCATCGGGGTCATAACCCCCACGAAACGTAGGTGGATGGTTCCTTTGGAACCGTGCCAGCCAATCTGTCTCGTGATGTTGGTTTAGGTTACCAACAGCCTGTGCCATGGCCATCAAGGCATCGGCCATCGCTCTATCATTCCTTCCACTAGCCATTACTCTTCTGGTACACAGAAAGTAATAAGTCACACAATCAATTCAATCAAACAAACAATACAATCATTTCAATCACACAAAACATTAGTACATAGGAGCATAGTAAACTCATAACTCAAGGCCGGTGAACCGACCTGCTCTGATACCAACTAATGTGACACCCTTCTACCCCAACTCTTATATAAAAACGTAGCGGAAGACTTTCGAAAATAATAAGATCACAATGGGTAAAAAGGTTCACATAACTCCTTATTAAAACCTCATTAGTTCGAAAACAACTTAATTAAAAAGAAATAAGATTCAAATGTAATCAATTACTCATGCAGCGGAAACTTCAAAGAAATAAAAATAATAAACATCCTACTTGTCGTGCAAGGCATCCAAAACGGTTTAACAAAAATCTTCCTAACTAAGAAATAAAATAAAACCCCAATAATATGCCCTGATGTCACATGTACCAGAGCAACACTCTCGTTAATCATAAATCAAAACTCGCCTCTCTCTAGGCTCATGCGATCGAGTACAACAACATAATTCACCACATTTATATGCAACATGTATTTTTTCATCATTAGCAACTCCCCGAATTACACTCGCCTTTCTCTAGGCTCATGCAATCCGAGTACCACAACTCCCCGTGTTGCACTCACCTCTCACTAGGTTCGCGCACCACGAGTACAACAACTCCCCGAGTTACACTCACCCCTCTCTAGGCTTGTGCACCCCGAGTACCACAACTCCCCGAGTACACTCGCCCCTCTCTAGGATTGTGCATCCCGAGTACCACAACTCACATGCTCAATGCATGAACAACATCATAAAATTCAACATATTATCCTCAACAACATTAATCATCAACATTATTATCATCATATCAACCATCTATCATCAAAGGCACACTCTTATCATCATTGTCATACAAAAAGTAAGGTATAGCAACCATCATCAATCACTAAGATCACTAAAATCACTCTGGTAATTGATTACACTCCACCTGTAATCGATTACTTACAAACAACGTCTCTGGTAATCGATTACAACACCCTTGTAATCGATTACCTACAAGCAAACACACTGGTAATCGATTACAACATAGCTGTAATCGATTACCTGCAAACAATCTCTCTGGTAATCGATTACCACAACTCTGTAATCGATTACCAACACACAAACAACACTTCTGGGTTGCCCAGAACACACTGATAATCGATTACCACTCCTGGTAATCGATTACTCGCGACGCAGATCACAAATCTTGCGATCTCAACCAATCTTAAGCCACTCAATTCAATCTCTAATCAATCCTTTTCATCAAAGCATCATTTATATACACTTATATTCATCAAAACTCAGTAAAACACCAATTATTTCACAGAATTCACCATTAATCACCAAAGCCCCAAATCATCAAACCCTATATTCATCCCCTTTCATCATTATCAATATCCTCTTTGATTTCACCCAAGAATTCATCAAGAATCATCAAATTAATTATCCATTAACAGTTATCAACATCCATTCTCGCAGATACATATATTCAATCGAATTTAGAACCTTAGATGGGTCTTATGGTTTCCCACCACTACCCAACAACTCCCTACATGCACACACAAGGAACACCCTTTCCCCCTGTTACCTGGGAGTGAAGATCAACTGCAACAATCCTTGATGCTTGGTTACTCGGTAGTAACTTCCTCTTGAGATGTGGTTTCTCCCCTCCTTGGCTCTTCGCTCTCTGAAGATAATACGAATAAGGATTAGGGTGATCTATTGACCCCTCCTTACTAAAATGCCTAATTGGGCTTGGGCCCATCTTCAACCCCTTATCTTCTTTTAAATTTTAAACTATCTTTATGGATTAAAACTAATAATAATATTAATCCTATTATTTATTCACCTACTTAATTAATTATTTCCTCTACTCATTTATTTAATTTAATTAATATTTATCCTAATAAAATTTAGGATGTTACACTACCAGCTGACATCCCACTCCGAGCTTACATGGAGCACATCTGCAGGCAGAACTCCACCCTCCACAAAGGGATTTCCCACTTTCAGGAGTTACCAGACCCGGCCAGACCCAGACCCAGACCCAGGCATGCTGCCTGATGAGTTCCGGACATTCTTACAGTGGCCTAGGGACATGCCTATTCATCCAGGGGGAGGTGGAGCGGCAGCAACTGGAGAACAGGAGGAGGACTTACAGGATACAGAGGACGAAGATTGATACTGGTGTTTTTCTTTCTTTTCATTCTTTTATTTTGTATTTTCTTTTATTTTATAGGATTAATTTTTTTTAGGATTTTTGTTTTGTATTTCATTTTTTTAGGAATTAGGAAATAGGTATTTAAGGAAATAAATTTAAAATCTCAACACTAGGCGGTTTAACTAACTGAATTAGGAAAGAAAAAGGAATTTTGTGATTGAATCCTTAATCAGTTAGGATTAGGATATTATGCAGGAAAATATATCAGGGTAGTTGATTAATTTCAATAAGTAAATTCATAAAGGAAAATAGCCAAAAAGTCGGTGAGTTGTGAGACCAAACACTTGATATGAGAGTTTTCACCGTTGCTTGTCAACTGCTATTGCTTGAGTATTTGGATTTTATTCTGTGCATGAAAATCATAGAAGTGACAAAGGCAAACTTGTGATTATGAATTAATTGCTTAGTGCCAAAAAGTCAACCCATGAATTTTTTTTTCCATTTTTTGGTAACCCATTTGCGCTCTAATGTTTCTTTTCTTATGCACCCCAGCTAAAATAATGTCTATATCATGTCCCTTACACACTTAGGATAGAGAGCAAAGGTGCAGTTTGATAAAATGGGAGAATTTTTTGGTTACTTAAAAAAATGCAAAGAGCGGGCACAGGAAAGCAAAGCGAGTCACTCCCTCAAGAATGAAAAAGAAAAACAAAAAGTGAATAAAAAAAGAGAGTGAACCACTAATAAAAAAGAAAAGGCCAGCTGAATGATGCAAATCGAGAATGAAATGGAGAATTGAGAGAAAGTTTAAGAAAAAGAAAAATTCAAAAATGCTCTTTATTCCAGTGTTTACTTGTATATCCAGAAAAACCATGAGTTCTTGATAGTCCAGCCTCATTACAACCCAAGAAAGACCTTTTGATCCATAATTTACCATGTGCATGTTTATTAACCAGAAATGACTATCAATTTTAGTTGTTCAACTGTTGTGAAAAAAATTGAGGGAAACACTTACCTGTGAGCATGAGAGAATTCCTTGATTTATCACTTACCATGTGTTTGGATAGAGAAATTTGAAATTACTAGAATTCATGTGTTAAAATAGTAGAAAAAATAATTTCAAATGACAAATAGGAGGATTTTTATGACAAATAGGGGAATTTCAAATGACAAATATTAAGAGAGAATTTCAACATTTCTCTTTTATGTTCAAACTTTTTAGATTGTTATTATCAATTCCTCTTATTTTAACAATTCACTCAACATTATCTATTACAATTTTGAGAATTCTAAAATTCTCCATCCAAACACAAGGTTTTTGGTTACTACTTTTGAAAAAGTTTGAATGTGTTTTTATCATGTTCTGATTGAGTCTTGGAAACACCACTTAATTCTGATTTTCAATCTGATATTTGGAAAGTGACAGCTGCCTAGCAAGAGGTGATGCAATTATTTCCTTATTTAGGGAGAACCATGATTGGGGATTGAGTTAATTTGATTGCAAAAGGTTTTCTTGCTTGAGGACAAGCAAGAAGCTAAGTTGGGGGAAATTTGATAAGTGCTAAATTAATTATGAATTTCCATAAAATTACAACACTTATCAAAGGCAAAATGTTAGATTTATACCCTAATTTATCTCTTTTTAGTTTAAAATGCAGATCTTGTGATTATTTGATTCAAATTTGAATTTGATGCTATTTTGATAAGAAATCTGTTGATTATGCAGATAAAAAGGAAAGTTTTAAATGGAGTAACAAGATAGCATCAAATAAAGATAAGATCAGCAAGAGATCAAGCAAAAAAAGATGAAAATCGGGAAAGAGCGGCAAATAAGGATAAGATCAGCAAGAAAGCAAGGAATAATAGAGGAAACAGTGGAAGTAAAGCCCGAAAGATTTTGCTGACAAGAGCTTATTTTGGGAAATTTGTATTTAATTAAAATTGTAATTTATTTATTTAAGATTAGAAATCAATGTCAAATCTCCTAGGATTATATTTACATATTTTAGGATTATATCTAGAATTTAGTCTATTTAATTTAGGAATGTATCTTTTAGATATTTTATTCTAGGAAATTAGGTCTATGTCTTTTAGATATTTTATTTTAGGAAATTCATTTGGTATAAATATTAGCATTGGGAATCAATTTTAGTCATTCAGAGAGTTACAGAGTTTTTGAGTAGATAGGAGTTAGGAGAAAAGTGTGACAGTCTCTGGAGTGGAATGGCTACCATGAGTAGCTAAACTTCTCTTTAGGATTGAACGTAAGTCGATTCAATCCCCAATTGTATTTTGGATTCTCTTTGTTATTTATGAATCACTACTTTTATAATATTGGTGTTTTTAATTTGTTCTTAATGCTTAGCTTCCGCCTTTGTGCCGGAGTTTTGAATTGGTTTTATGGGGCGCATTGAGAGGTGGTTTTATAAAATCATGAGCGAGTTCGGGGGAGCCTAGACATAGAAAACTTGAATTCTGATTGGTGAAAACACTCAATTCGCGACTGTGGAGACCAGAGTGAATTGATAGCTTTAACAAATAGATCTTTAAACCGGGGTAGTTTATCACTGTGGAGACCAGGGTAGATTATTTCTGAGTATTTCATATTTGTGGAGACCTTTGTGAAATAACTTTAATTTGTGCTTTAATATTATGATCATATATTCATAAATATCAATGGGTTCCAAATATAAAAGGGGTGCAATAGACGAAGTCCAATCCTAGTTTCTCCTTATTTGCTCAATCTTATCTTATCTCTTTGTTTCATATTTTATTTTATTTTTTTATCTTATCGTAATCTTTAGTTAATTTCCATAATTATCTTAGCTTCCATTTATATATTCCTTAATTATTTCTTTTTATTTAAATTTCTTATCGCATTATTTCCTTAATTACCATAATAAATAAATTCCACAGTTTCTCTTTATATATTCAATTAGATTAGATACTAAGAATTTACATTGAATCGTTCCTTGTGGATACGACAACCACTTTTACTTACTATTATACTGTTGTGATTTTGGTACGCTTGCAAGAATTTCAACAACAAGCAAGGGGACATCCGGATCCGTTCTGAGACCCCTGCACCATCCATCTGGTCTGATACCCCTGCACCATCCAACCGAACTGCATGCTGATACACGACACCATCTGTCCGGGCTGTATATTGATATCCGGGCAGGGCATAGAGTGACACTCTGGTTGGAATCTACATGCATACTGAACCTTCTGATTTACTACGTGGCGTGTCATTAATAATACACCACAATGGAGCATAATCCTCTTCATATCCAAGAAGACACTTGGCTTAACCACCCCATTATCTCATAGAAGCTTTTACAAGCTCTATAAATACACACAAGCAACCTATTACCAAGTACACGCTATTATTCCATATTTGGCCAATATTATGTCCAAATACAAACTGACTTATGGGTTGAGTGTCTTCGCAGGCCTACCCAATCGTCGTTCCAAATACTTGGAGAGGAGCTTGGAGGATTGGAGCTGTAGAGGAGCTTGAAGATTTTAAGGAGCTGATTTATAGTAGGAGATTTGAAGGTTGCAGAACAATTGGCGCCGTCTGTGGGAAACGAGTAAAATACCATTCTCACACCATCGTGGTGAAGTCACGTCTCCACCGTGAGACTTTAGGGTATTTTACCGTTCATTTTTCATCTTTCTGAATATTTTTTTGTAGTTCGTTTGTAGTTGGAGGTTGTTGGTGTGTTTATCGTTGTTGCAGGAGTTACTGGAGAAATTGTGAAGTTGTTTCTGTTGCATGCAATACTTCTGGGGGAAACGAGTAAATTAATACTCCCACCAAGGTTTTTCGGCTGGAACTTTTCTCCTAAAAATTTATTTTGGCCTTTTCTGTGATTTGATCTACTCCTCTTAGTGGATTAGCAGAACAGTTTGGTTTTGCACATTCTGTTGTTTTGCACATTCTGCTTCTGTGCGCTTGGTTAAAGCAAATACAACGTACCAACAAAAGCAGATAACTGGATGTATTATGTGGATTATTGTTTTGGTTTTTGCAACACCAACTTGTTGGGTTTCTGAGAAGATAAAATTAGGGAAAAGAGTATACGAATTTCTTCTCCTGTATATTTGACGCTGTCGAATATGGATTTCTTATGTTGGAAGGAAAATGCATAACAAGGGATGACTATCTTGATTGCCCATAATTATTTTTCATGATATTTTGGCTACAGATGGCTTTCTGTCCATATTATTTTTAGATCAAATGAAATCAGAGTTGCGTTAATTCTCCGGATTCTTTTCATGGTCGGACTCCAGTGGCTCTTCATTCTGCTTGCTTTTAACCGGATGCATTTAGAGTTTCTTTGGCTTGACATATTCTTCATCATTTGAGACGTTGTGGCACAAGTCAGATGCGGCGCAACGGTTTTGGCGGCAACGTTTTGGGTGTGTTTGATGGTGGAAGGAACCAGTCGGATAAATAATTTATTGCATGACATTTTAAAGTGAAGGTTTTAGGCTAAAAGTGAATGATAGTATTAGATAATTCCTTGTCCGGGTATCAGTAATTTTGGTTGTCTTAGCCGCATATAAATAATACAAATTTTAATCCGAATTATAAGCCTTTGCTAGCCAATTCTTTAGCCACATTTTTTGGGTCCTTCATCTTATCATGTTGGCCGGATGCATTTATTACAGTTCATCATCCGGGTTCATCAAATTTTTCTCACATGGCACTTCATCCAACTTATTTTCTTGACCAGATAAAATCAAAGGTATTTTGTATTAAGAAGCCTTCAAAATGAATATAATTTTGGCCAGATACAATTGGTATATTTCTTTATCCGAATATATTATAGTCGACCTTACTCTCTTGGTTAGATTTTTTCATATTTCTCTATTCGGATATATTATAGTCGACCTCACTCTCTTGGCCGAATGTGTTTGAATCATGCATCTACTAGATTATTTTTCTTACAGGATGTAATCAGACATAATTCTTCATCATAGTTTTTCATCCGGGTCTGTTTCCTTTAAGAAGTTTGATTTTTATCCAGATTCATAAGCTTTGACTGGATACAAGTCTATCATATAATTCCTCATCTGGATTATGTTGATGGTCGGATTCAATTGGTTTTCATTGAAGACGAAGTTAAATAATTCCTTATCTAATCAATTTCGATTAATTTCTTGTTCGGATATCAGTGACTTGGGCCGGCTTGAATGCGATAGAAAGCTTATTATTAGATTTGATCTTATCTGTTTGGAGGAAAATGTATTATAAAAACTGACGTCTTAGCCACGAAAAACATTTATTTGGAGTCTTTGGGCCAGTTTGTTTGTGCTTAAAAAAGTACTTTTTTAAATTGTTTAAAAAAATTGATTTTATTTTAGAGATTCTTGTATAATCATAAATAAATTTCCATTTGGCTACAATCAGAAAAAAACACTTTATTTGCCATAATAAATGCTTCCACATTGTTAATTAAAAGCACTTCATCGGAAATAATTTAACTGCTTTTTTCAAGAAGCAACTCTGAGTTGCTTCTTAGAAAAAATAGAAAACTTATTATTTTCTGATTCTGCTTCTTGAAAAAAGTTTAGACAAACGTCTTAAAAGTTCTTATAAGTGATTTTTTTTTAAAAAAAAAGTGATTCTTTTAAGAAATAATTTTAAACAAATGGCTCAAATTTATCTCTCCTTCTTAATTCGGATATAGAAGTTATCCATTTTAACCGCGTAAGAATTGTTATCCGGATTTGAAAGCTTCTGCTAAGATACATAACATCTTTGCTGGATTCTTTACATCTCTGGACCGGATACGACAGCTGACCGGATACAGTCCATATTTAATAATGAAAATTCATTATTTCTCTTGCTCACACCAAGCAAAGATGTTTTCATAAGTTTCTTGTGTGATAATTTTTCATCTGATTTGTAAGTTTTTTCAGATTTTGTTGGTGATTATTGTTGGTGATTTTGTTGATATTAATCGAACGTTGAAGATAATAGAAGAATACAAAGAAGATTTTGTTGGTGATAATTTTGATGGTGAATTTGTTGGTGTAAAAAGAAGACCTTGTCGATGATAATCTTAAGTGTTAAAGAAAGTAGGCTATAAAAGCCGAACTCTTACAACTTAAGAAGTTACATGAAACTTTTAAGTTATTTTAAAGGTAATAGGCTCACAGCACCGACCTTAAATACTTGAACGGATAAAGTTATTGCAAAAGAAAAAATAATCTTGTTAAAGGATTCGTTCTTACAGGTTGAAAGACTTGATGATAATAAACTTGTTATAGGATTCGTCCTTATGGGTTGAAAGACTTGATGATAATAAACTTATTAAAGGATATTTTGGTCCTTACGAGTTGAAAGAATAGACGAGTACGTTGCACGTAGGATAAATCTATATCTCAGCCTTAAACACATAGGCATGTAGAAGCACCCCCATCACTAACGTGGCATGGCCGCATCAAGACACCCACACGAGGTAAAATCCTCTCCATATCTCTCACATTTAGGAAGTTGTATGAAACTCTCAAGCTGTTTTGCGAGGCAATTTTTTACATAGAAGATATTATTGCAAATATAAGACAATGACGGAGGAATTAATGTCCTGGGATGCCTGGGTGTTGACGCTAGTGCGGCCCGGATATATCAGAAAATCAACTTCTCAAACCAAGAATACTTATAACTGAAGCTCGGGTGCCGACGCAAGTGCAGCCCGGATATACTAGGGAATCAACTTAAGGTTTTCAAAAAACTTTTATGGTTCAAATAAAGAAAAAATCATTTTATTGGATTTGCAAAGTACCTATTATTCAATGGGAAGCCTTACATGAATAATGTTTGTGCCTTCCCCTCACACTTAGGAAATTTTCAATTAATTAAAGCACTTTGGTATTCTAGCCGGCCAATCCTTTTTCGGACAATGCCCTAACCGACCAACTTCTCGACAGCGTTGGAACAGACCAATCCTTTCCGGCAATGTTGTAGCCGAATCAATTATTTCGGCATGTTCTAGCTGGATCAATTCTACCCAGCATTGTTCTAGCTGGACAATTCTAGCCAGACAATCTTTCAGGTAGCTTTATAAACAACCAACCATCAGCGTGGCCTTTATGTTTGGCATGAAACACCTTCACTGCCTATCCGAGATAACACCAACCTAGGGAGCGTCTGTTCTAGGGGCAGCCCGGATCTTACCTTGAGCCCCAACACCAAACATTTGGGTCGAATACGAAGCTTGTCATGACATAAGGAATATTGTATATTTGGCTTGATGAGATTCTGGCAAGCGTACCAAAATTCCAGCAGTATAATAGTAAGTAAAGAGTATCGTATCCACAGGGAACGGTTCACTTCGTATTTATTAGTGATCAGACTATCAAGTAAGAAACTATTTTTGATAATTGTTGTGCAGAAAGTAAATTGCATAAAATAAATGAGATAGTAGAGATAGAGTAAGATAACGTTACTTGGATCAGGATTGAATTTCGTATCATCGCACCCCTTTTGTATGTGAACCTCAATATTAATTATAAATATATTTCTATGATACCTTAGCCAAACTATATTGTTTTACCCTGAGTTACCAGCAGTAAAACACTCGAAGATAATCCATGCGGGTTCTCCTAGGCGACAAATTACCCCGACTTGATTGTTCTAATTTTCCGTTCGTTAACACTATCAATTCACTGTATATTCCTATAAGGACTACTATGAAGAGGCTGTCACATTCCAATTCTTCAATCATCGATTCCCCTTATATTTCTATAACGATTACTATGAGTAATTTTACCAATCAGAATTTAAGTTTCCTATGCCTAGGCTCCCCCAAACTCGCTGTTAATCTTATAGAACCATCTGTCACACATGCATCCTATAAAACTAACCTATAACTCCGGTATAGCCGGCAAAATGGGCTAGCCCGACCGAGCCGGCCCGCAAAAGACCGTAAAAATATAAGGCTCGGACACCTATTTTAGAAGCCCGAATAACTTTCGGGCTTTTTAGCTCAGCCCGATAAAGCTCGCTACCCGCATAAAGGCGGGTCGGGTAGCCCGAATTGCCACCTCTAAACTCCGACACAAAGGCGGAAGCTACGCATTAAGTAAAGTATAAAAGTACCGATATCATAGAATAGGGATTTATAATTGATAAAGAGAATTTACATACTTTTGGGGATTGAATCAACTACATTCAATCCTATTGGAGAGTTTAGCTACGCATGGTAGCCATACAGACCAATGAAGAAACTATCACACTTTTCTTCAATCCTAGCGTTGCTATCTCGGCAGCCCTTCGGGGTCTCCTCTAAACTTTGAGCCCTCAACTCTCACTCTGCTAAGCTCCCTTTGATCTTTATAAAAGGTCCTATTTATAGACCAAGGAAAACTATCTTAAATCTGGAAGGAATCTATTTTGAAAATAGATCTAAAAACAAATTCGTGTTCCTGCGCTTCACCTGCGCTCAGCGCATCTGAAGCGCAGGATCCAGAGAGGAATCCTGATGGTTACGTTTCAACTGCGCTGAGCGCAGGTGGAGCGTATTTCTCGTTCCAGCTTCTTTTGATTTTTTCTATTTTTAACTTGATCTCTTTCTGATCTTATCCTTGTTTGCTTGGCTTTCCTTGTTTCCCTCTTTTTGATTTGATTATGTGTTTATCTTGACTTTGAATTTAAATTGGGAAGTTATCCGCAGAATCTTTGTTTAAATGACTGCTGATCTTATCTTTATTTGCTCTTATTTAAACTTCAAATCTGCAGATCCTATCCTCAAATAATGCTATATTCTCTTCTCATTTAAATCTCCTCATAAATCTGCAAAATCAACAGATTTTATATTAAAATAGCATCAAATCAAATTCAAATTAAATAAACACAATTATTGCAATTATTAATAAAAGGGATTATTTTGGGGCATAATTTACTATTTTACCCTTGATAAGTGCAGTAAAAATACAAGAATATATCATATAATTGGCACTTATCATGGCTCGAACACTCTTTACCTCAACGACCTCAACCACAACCTCGGCCAAGCTAGGGGGCATATGCTATGGGGGCACCCCGGACACTGCTTAACTATCCCTGTCATCCAAGATGAATATTCGTACATGTGGACCATATGACAATCCTAGCATGACAACTATGGGATCCGGTCCGATACCTCTGCACCATCCATTCGGGCTGCATGTTGATATCCGGGCGGGGCATAGGGCGACATCCTTGTCGAAAAAGCTAGGGGGCATCAGGATCTGATCTGAGACCCCGACACCATCCATCCAGTCTGATACCCCAACACCATCCATCCGGACTACATGTTGATACCCGACACCATATGTTCAAGCTGTATGTTGATATCCGGGCAGGGCATAGAGTGACACCCTGGTCGAAATCTATATGTATACTAAACCTCTTGATTTACCACGTGGCGTGTCATTAATAATACACCACAATGGAGTAGAATCCTCTCCATATCCAAGAAGACACTTGGCTTAACCACCCAATTATCTCATAGAAGCTTTTACAAACTCTATAAATACACACATGCAACATATTACCAAGTATACACTATTATTCTATATTTGGCCAATATTATGTCAAAATACAAATTTACTTCTGGGTTGAGTGTCTTCGTAGGCCCACCCAACCGCCTTTTCAAACACTTGGAGAGGAGTTTGGAGGAATATTGGAGCTGTAGAGGAGCTTGTAGATTTGAAGGAGCTGATTCAGAGTAGGAGATTTGAAGGCTGTAGAACATATATGTATATAAATAGTAGTTGATTCACACGACAAATAATTTTGAGGGAGGATTGGAAGAAAGGATGAAGGATGGGGGTTAGGGAAAGAAGCGGAGTTGAAAAATAGTTATCAAGAAGAGAAGGATAAAGTCAAGTATTTTGAATTTTTTAAACTGATATTAAGTATGGAACCTGATTTATTGAGTTATTTTTTTAAAAAAAAATTGTCTTATGTTGTACTATTTACTTTTTTTATCTAAAACCTTTTTTTAAAATTAAACATGTAATAAATATCTTTGTACTATTTAATCCAATTTTATATGTATGATCTATGTAACTATCAACTCAACGGTGGATTACTTAATATAATGATCTATTAAAAAATTATTGAGCGGTGTAATACTTGATGTAACTTACACTGGTGTAATTTGATCCATCCTCTCTCTCTCTCTTTCTCTATATATATATATACATACATACATACATATACACACACATAGGCTCATTTGATCTTT
Organism: Sesbania bispinosa; assembly: GCA_026901365.1. Classification (NCBI taxonomy): domain Eukaryota; kingdom Viridiplantae; phylum Streptophyta; class Magnoliopsida; order Fabales; family Fabaceae; genus Sesbania; species Sesbania bispinosa. The sequence continues at coordinate 627,885 of QLOH01000422.1, forward strand.
ATTTAGTAATAGGAATAATCAATTCTGCAGATATTGATTTTAAATAATTTTTCCTCCAACATGTTTTATAAATCATGTATAATTTATTTTTAATAATTGATTGATTATGTAATTCTATCAAAATCAATTTTATCCAATTATAAATAAATAAGGAATATATTAATTGTTGAGGAAAAGTAAACATCAAGCTTCAAAAGACATTGTAACAAAACAAAACTAGAATAGCTTTATTCATTCTTACACATAATTTTTTAAATTATGATTCGAACAAAAGAAGTGACATAGAAATAAATTTTATTAATGTTCGAACAAGAATTACAAGGAAGGATTAACAAAACTAAAAGTCTCTCTCTTCGAGCCTAGAGTCCTTCTTTGCTGGAATTGCCCTTGCAGATGCTCCGTTCTTCGAGCCAGTGTCATGTCTTCGAAGATTGAATGTTAGTGTGTTATGTTCCTCAAGATGGGATTAGCTCGAAGCCTTGGATCTTCCAAATATCCCTAACAGCATAAACTCTTCACCTTCTTCTTCTTCTTCGTCATCCTCATCTTCCTCCTCCCTCTCTCCCTCTTCCTCTTCCAAAAGTCAGAAGGAGTGGCGTTGGGCATTGAGTATACCCACTACCTTAGATTTGAGGCTGGCACCAAGGAAGTGGAAGTAATACAAGGCCACACATAATGCAATGGCCTTGTAAGTTGGTTGCGCTGTTTGACTTGAGGTCGAGATCCACGTTGAAGTGACCACTAATGTTGGACACCCTATCGACCTGAAATCCAAATGCAATGGAAGAATCAGGTCGTACAGGGCAGCCAATATCAGGGATCTCTCCATAGTCAGAAGGAAAATGATGAACTAGAAATGGATATCCATCCTTTTATAGGGATGAAGGTCATGGCGATATTAAAAGTGCCACTCAAACAAGCCAATGAGGAGAGGTCTTAATCACTTTGACCAAGGTGGACGGTGGTCAAGGGTATTTAAGTTGGCCGACAGGTGCTCTATGCTTCGAAAGGCAGGAGAAAACGACAAGAAGATCGAATTCCTTGAGGCAAGAGAAGGGTTGAGAAGGATTCAGCTGAGGTCGAGGCAGATCATGATTCGAAGATTAAGTCTCTTGTTGTGGTTCGAAGAGGATCATTTCTCTTTATCAAGTCGAAGAGGTTCATCTCCTTTATCAATTCGAAGGAACTGAGATATTTTCCACGTCACCATGAGCAGTTATCAGAAGCACACTATTGAGAGCTTAGCATGAACGTGGGTTCATGGGGGTTACGTGAAGACGTGCTTGACAGTTATGCATATCAGGGGCAGTTATTTGGAGCACCTATAAATAGAGAGAAACAAGAGAAAGCAATGGTCCGCAACCTGAACACTCATAGCATCCTGAAAGCCATAGCATCCACTCCAGAAAGCACGGGCACCCAGATTCGCAAAGAGAAAGTAGGGATCATGCAGACCAACTTTTTATCTTTGTCTTTATGTATTTCTTTCATGTATTCTTGAGTTGTATCAGCACTTTCATCTACTATTTTTCTTCACTTTAATCAAATTCAATATAAGTTCAGGCCCGCCTTTGGGGCCTCTTATCATTCACTTTGACCTTTTCTTGCTTTAGTCTTAGATTTTACACTTAGAGAGCCCACATATTTAAGAATACGTATCTCGTCCTAAATTGCTCTGAGATACATTTGTTTGGACGAAATCTTAGGACAAACATTCATAAATAGTTTAGGAACATAACCGGCCACTACTACTCAATGGTTTTTTATTTTTGCACAATAAAATTTCACAATAGAGGACCGGTGTAACAATTAGCTATTTTATATATATCCTAGACAAATTAAGGAAAACAACCTTGACATTTTCACAATAGAGTACTGCATTCCATTTTTATACTAATTAATGTCTTAACGTTATATAATTTTTTTAGGAACGTATATTATTTGATTAACAAACCCAGAAATCAATTCCCACGATATAGAAATTGAATACTAGCTCTTTAATCAAACAATACAGATTGCTAATCAAAATTTTATTCATTATTAGAGGCTATAAACTGGTTTAAGTAAAATGGTGTGCGGTCATTATTTTCATCAAGGAACTCATCCACGGTGGGGGATTTGATGTCAGGATATAGCTTTGAAGCCTCTAGTCCAAATGAGGGCTCAATTTCATAGTTAATGTGATCTCCCTTAACATACGCAGCGAGACAAATTGCTAGGCCCATGTTTATGGGATAAGAGGATTCTGCAAGACAAATTGCTAGGCCAAATGAATTTAACTTCTTTGTAAGTTGAAATTAGTTACTTATAGAGAAGTTAAATGAGAGAGTTTTTGGAGAAGGTGAGTTACAAAGACTAATTTCAATTTATGGAGAAATTAAATGTATTTGACCTCTTTGATTCATTCTATTTTTTCTCACCTAGAAGTCCTTTTGCATAAGTGCATCCAAACTGGCCATATGGTTTAACGTTAAGGTTGAGAAGTAGACAAAATCAAGTATCTCTCAACACAACTATTTATAGTATTGAAAATATGAGTTGATTACTTCCAAACGCCTAATCAAACACAACTTTAGTGAAATGAAAGAAGCATTCACCTTACATAATTAATAATTTATCACTCCACTAATTAATTACCTTGAATATGCTTCAAAACTTGCTCCTCCGAAACATAGACTCTTTCAAGAGTTTTACCAGTCTTCTTCTCCCAGAGAGATACTAGTTCATTATATGACAAGATGTTGGATGGGGGTCTAATGTAGAGAATTTTGTTCAAGGTTCTCGGATCATCAACAGTTCTGATGGTGAACTTAGCAATACCCTCTTCTGTATTGAAAATAGCTGTTAATCAAAGCAAAAGTTCGTTATAACTAACTAACTAACTTGTGATGTGTAAATTAAACTAGTAATCTTGATGCAAATTAAAGCTCTGTTTTTACCTTTGGTATTTCCATCCCCGAGGATAATAACTGTCGCTAATGGGGAAGCTATGGCTCTAAGCTCTGGCTGAGTGGGTAGGAAGTGTCTAGTAAGGAAGTTGGCCACCACGATGGTATAGGGAATTCCTTCAGCCTCCATGGCTCTGCGGATTTTGGCCTTAGTTTCAAATAAGGCCTTTGCCCCATCCACTGCATGATTTCGGTCCACATCATTTCCAAATTCTGAAGGAAAGAACCTCTGTAAAAGCAAGAACATGCAAGCTTAAAATGTTAAAAATGTGTTTTCTATCATAATGAATCTTTGTATCATGTCTATATAACTTGACAATGAATCAATCCACCACAGAATCCAGTTACATGAATTCAAATACGATATTAGAATTAGGAAAAAGATACTTACATACTCTGATTTTGGAATGTCAAAGTGTAGGAAGAATAGAAATAGAAAAAAAAAATAATGAGAGAGAAAGTAAAAAATGTGATAATTAATATTTTGATTGTAAGACTAAAGGTGTCCTTTATATCGGTAACTCAAATTTGAGACCATTGATTAAGCTTAAATAATCTTTGCCAACTGATAAATTTAAAAGGAAGAGAGGGATAAAAGGAACACTAGGATATGAAAGGAAATATATAAAATTTGAGTGTCAAAACTGTAAAAAAATCTTAAAAATATAGGAAAGGAAAGGAAGGAGGCATATCTCTTAAAACTATTATATTTTGATATTGATTTGATACCCTAAATGATATTTGAATCACCTTAATAATAGGATAGAAGTTTCCTCTCATATTTTTTCCAATATGGATGATATTTGGATGTAATGGTATAGAAAATATAAAGTGGAGACCCACTTTATTATTGCAAGGTAACAATGATTCATATATATAACTATGGGGTTAAATATATTTTTAATTCTTTAAGTTTGACCCGAATTTGGTTTTAGTCCATAAACTTTAAAATCGTTGATTTTGGTTCCTCATGTTCTGAAATCACGTAACTTTAGTCTCTCCCCTTATCACCGTTAATTTTGACACTGATGTGATAAATGAATTTCTGTGTCAATTTGTCCTGTCAATTTCAATGACCATGATCGTGACAATTGAATTACACCTTAACTTATCCAGTTAAATTTAATTTAGGGTTTTATTAAATTTAACTTCACATTTTTTTCATGAACATGGAAGGCCAACAAAACTGACTGAATGACCTAAGGTGTAATTCAATTACGACATCATGGTATTGAAAGTGACTAAACAAGCCGACATAAAAGTTTGTTTCTCACGTCAACGTTAGAATTAATGGTTTTAATGACTAAAGTTATATGATTTCAAGATATGAGGGACCTAAACCAATAATTTTATAATCTAAGGACTAAAACCAAATTCGAGTGAATTTTCAGGGACTAAAAGTACATATACATATATAATGCGTTTTTATGAACAATATATAACATTTCAAACCATATTCTTATATGAAGAATTTTTTATTCATAATGAATGACATTCAACTATAAACGACTACATTAATTACCGATGTGATTATCAATATTGATACAAAATAAATTTCAAAAAAAAAATTATTGATACAAAATGGATATTCCATCACATGTCAAGATATCATTTTATAATATTGTATAAATCAAAGAAAGACTATCATAAAAAGTAAAATTTTCTAACGCTTCACGCATAACGGCATAAGCTTTGTCTTCTGTCTTCTATTAGAGTGCATATATAGTGCAAATCATTATTTAACTCGAATACTTTAGCTATAAACAGCCATCATCAATCGATATTAACCAAAGATTCTACACTTTAGCATTTGACAAAAAAAAAATATACAATTACTTTAATGGCAGAATTAATACATATGTGTGTACCTTAATGTTTCCCGCTTCTTTAATAGCAGAAATGATCTTATATTGATCAGGTACTTGCGTGTGATTTACTGCTGAGATTACCACGTCCACCTGCTTTATTGCCTTAACCAAGCTTTGGTGGTCATGTATATCTCCCTGTGAATAGGAAGAACATGAAAAGCTACCATTACCCGAGCTCTAGATGATAATACACTTGCTCCCCAGAGAACTCCTTTTTTTTTTAATTTTTGGAAATAATAAATTCACATCCCATTTTTAGAGTGTAGGGGTATAGTTATATATAGAGAAAGAGATAGGAAAAAAATAAGAAAATTAAATAAAAAAAGAAAAATAAAGATATGATAATTAATGTGATGGAATAAGGAGAGAGAGATAAAAAGAAATGAGATGTAAAAAAAATGGTGTGCAAAATAAAAGTATGAAAAAATCATATTTTTTCTAGAAAATATAATCATATATACAACCATCATGTACAATATTTTTCCAATAATTTTGGGAGAAATTAAATGAATAGAAAAAAAGATATAATGAAGAGAAATAATAAAAAAAAAGTGTTGTAATATTGTGTGAATTTATCGTATGGATATATTATATTTTTTTTACACGTTTCTAAGGTCATCTTTATCTCATACCCCTTTTTTTTATTATTCATAAATCTTAAATGGGACATATCATTATACATCATTAAATTTTTATTAAGCACAACTCATCTCCAATTTTTTTATTATTTACAGACTTTAAATGGATCCACCTTTACACATCACCCTTTTTTTTTTACATTTTTTATTTTTAATTTAGAAAATATTCCAATTAATAAATAATAAAATAATATTAAATAAGCTTTATGACGGTTTCAAACGGCTACTACATAAACCCAAGGGTTGGTCGGGTGGAGCAAGACAGGGTCTTGTATCTGACAGGTCTCATGTTCGAACCCCCATTTATCCCATTGGGGTGGGGTAAAAGGTAAGTACCTCTGTAGGTGCTCAAAGAGCTGAGAGACTTTCCCTACCTTGGACTGAGGCACTATATTCTCACCCTAAATTTAAATCATCAATAAATGCAAAAAAAATATTAAAAAAATTGTGATAATTGTTTGGTTGAGTAGAAAATAGAAAGAGATAAAGTAGAAAAATATAGAATTTGACAAAAGTGTCCCTATTGATGCAATTGTGTGCAATGTACACCGTATATCATCATTGATTTGCTAATCCAGTTTTTATTAAAAAGGTAAGGATATTGTGGTAAATTGGCTTGCAACCTCACTCCCTCTCTCGCATTTCTACTCTTATGGGGGAAGATTGGATTTTAAGTGGGTCCATGGTCACTTTTAACAATCAAACAAGGTGAATATTGCATTTCACCTCTATCTCACTCCTTCTTTTCTTTCTTCACCAAATCTATAATAACAAACACAACGCAAATATTTTTATTATTTCACACACGCCCTGACACCATATGATCTATAAAATATTAAAAATTTAAAATAAAAAACGCCATATATAGTCATCATCATTAGGTGATATTGTAACTTAAAGTTTTGGCATGCATTTATTTTGGAATTGACAACTTTCCATAATCGAAAATTTTATGGAAAATTAGCTTGTTTTTTTTTAAAAAAATACAATTATTTATTTAACTTCATGAAAAAAATTGAAAAGAAAACATTAATTTTGTTAATTTAAACTCCCATGCTATATGCTAAATATATATATGAATATATGATTAGCATATATTAAAATAAAAATTAATCAATGTTAATTAATTATTATATTATGAAATCGGTGAAGTAAAGAAAATTTATAATCTTTAATTAAAGTCAAAAGAACAATTTAAAATTGGTGATAAATATAAGATTAATTAATTAATGTAAATTGATCCAATACTAGTATGTTTTGGAGGACGCAACTACAATTTCCCTTTACAAGCAGAAGAAAACAAAATGGAGGTTGCATGAAGCATGTAAGAGTTGAGGATTTAGAGGTGATACCAAGAGTATGTTGACGCCCAATGTCTTGAAATTGTGGATGATGAATGATTTTGGTGGGTCAGAAAGAGTTGAGTCTCGTAATAAGACGAAGGTGGGGTGGCCAGCCTTAACGCTCGCTTCCACCAGAAACTTTCCCATGAAGCCGGTTCCTCCAATCACGAGAATCTTTGTAGTCGCTGCTGCAGCCATCGATCGGAAATTGCTCCGGCGGGAATTAATAGATCGAGTAGGTATTGGAGAGTTATGTACTCTGCAAGTAGGGATAAGTCCTCTATTTAATGGGGTATTGCTATCTGACGTTGACATTGCATCATGACCATATCAACACATAATAATTCAGATAATGACATGCATTTTAATATTTCTTAAATTTTGGTTCATGAGGAGAGATCAAGTCAAACAAGCATTTAGATATATATATATATATACTAAGAGTAAATTATTAATTTGGTCCCTAAAAAATTAGAGGATTTTTATTTCGGTCTCTAAAATAAGGAAACTGTCAATTTGGTCCTTAAATGTACTTTCCGTCTCTCAATTTAATTAGTCCCTCTGTTACAATCCGTTAATACCTTAACGGAGACATTGACGTGACATGTTAAATGCCACATGTACATTATGATATTTCAATAAAATTATTCATTTTAGTTTCTCACTGATAAAATAGTTCATTTTAATTAATACCTCATGATTAAATTAATTCATTTTAGCCCCTCATTAATGTTAATTATTTCATTTTTATCCTTCCTTCTACATTTGTCTTTAACAACATATTCCTCCCAAATTCAAATAAAAGAAACGCGTAACCCCCAAATTGACAATAGATTTTTAGACCAAAACGAAGAATTTAAAATGCAATTTTTGGACTAATCCCTCATTTTGGTACCCTGAAAGAGTTAGAGTCAGTCACATTAGTCTCTGAAAAAATGAAATTGTATTTTTCATCTCCGAAAGATGAAAAGTTATTCAATTTAGTTCTTGAAAAATGAAAATTCGTTCACTTTAGTTCTTGAAAGATTTTTAAAATGTCAATTTAGTCCCTGGAAATGACTAAATTGAATGAATTTTTCATCTTTTAGGAACGAAAATGCAATTTTCATCTTTTAGAACTAAAAGATTCAGGGTCGCTTACATTAGTCCTAAAAGATGAAAATTGTATTTTTGTTCTTGGAAGAAGAAAAATTCATTCAATTCAATTATTTTGAGGGACTAAATTGACATTTAAAAAAATCTTTCAAGAACTAAAGTGAAGGATTTTTCATTTTTCAAGGACTAAATTGAATAATTTTTCATACGAAAAATACAATTTTGTTTTTTAGGGACTAATATGATTGACTCCAAATCTTTCAAGGTACCACAATGAGGGGTTAGTCCAAAAATTGCAATATAAATTCGTTTTGGTCTAAAAAAATCTATTGTTAATTTGGGGTTAGAGTTTCTTCTGTTTCAAGGTACCACAATGGGCGGAATACTTCTTTTTGGAAAGATTCCTGGTGTACCTCATCTCCTTTTTGTGTAAGGTACAACAAGTTATTTTATGTTACTATTAATAAGGATATATCTGTTGCTGATATGGTTCTTAGTAGGGAGGGTAGTTTAGAGTGGAATTGGTGCTGGAGAATGCCTTTATTTCAGTGGGAACATACTCAACTATCTTTGTTAGTGTTAGATTTGAATATGACTCGGGTTAATGTTTTGTCTGAAGATGGTTGGTGTTGGAAAGCGGATCCTGGCGGTATATATACTGTCAAATCAGCTTATCACTTTATTGTTAATGACTCCATACATGCAGAGATACCCTTACACAGGTTCATTTGGTGCCGGCTAGTTCCTTCAAAGGTGAATTGTCTTGCTTGGAGGGTTATGCTTGATAGAATTCCGTCAAAATCAAATTTAGCTAAAAGGCATATTCTTCCAATCTCTGAAGCTGGTTGTATTTGGTGCTCGCAAGAGTTGGAGACCTCTTCACATTTATTTTTTGAATGCCCCTTTGCATACCATATTTGGATGATTTGGTTAGAGTGGTGTGGGTTCTCTTCTGTCCTACACAAATCATTTATTGCTCATTTTCAACAATTTATGGAGTTGCCTAATTGCAATTCAAAAAAGAAGTACAGGTGGTCTGTGATTTGGTTGTCTGTTCTCTGGAGTTTATGGTTAGCAAGGAATGCTTGTATTTTTTCAGATAATATTCTGTCTGCAGTTGAGGTACTAGATCTCATCAAGCTTCGATCATGGAAGTGGTTAAAAGCGAAAGATCATGATTTTTCTTACAACTTCACTTCTTGGTCTGAGAACCCTAGGGTGTGTTTAAACTTCCCATTCCTTCCCTCTTAATATCAGATTTGGTTTTGGAGTATGTTTGGGTAATGCTTTGCAGTTGAAGAAACAGAGGCCTATGTAATTGACATGACTCATTGTTATTTTTTGGGGTCCTATTAGGTGTGGATTTCCTTGTTTAGGTGGTTTGGAATTCAGGTTTTGGTTCCGAAGGAGTTTTATTGTATGTAATTTATTTTATGGTACTTTGTGTATGGGTTGGAGTACTCCTTGTACTCCCTTCTAATATATTTTTGCTTATAAAAAAAAGACATATGTAGCAGGAGGGATGAAAATGAAATCATTAACATTAATGAGGGACTAAAATGAACTAATTTAATCATGAGGGGACTAAAATGAACTATTTTATTAATGAGGGACTAAAATGAATAATTTTATTGACACGTCATTTTGTACATGTGGCACTTAATGTGCCACGTCAGCGGCTTCATTAAGGTTAATTGACGGATTGTAATAAAGGGACTAAATTGAAAAATAGAAAGTAAATTCAGGGACTAAATTGACAATTTCCTTCTTTCAATTACTAAAATGAAGGTCATCCAATCTTTATAGGACTCAATTCACAGTTTAGTCCTATATTAATAATTCACACCATTAAATGTTTTTTAATTAATAGTTGAATTTTAAAATTTAGCATTGGGTTAAAAGTTAGTACTGATCCCTTTGTTTCTTTTTATCTGTCGTTTAAGGTTTTTGCACAAGGGTTAAGAAATGCAATAACTATGTCTTTCTAACTTTTATTTTCCAAACATGTTCTTTCTCTTTTCTCTCATTAATGCATTTAATATCTCTCTTTTCTAATGAAATGAATTCTTTTTTCAAATTTATTTTACCACCATACCATAAATTTTTTGTTGGAAACATGCATAAAGAATACATTTATCAAGACTTTGAACTTGTAGAACATTTATGATTTAACTTTATAATAAATATTTAAAATAAAAAGAATTAGATTAAGAAAGGAGTAAAATTGAAAAAATGGCATTTATTATTGCCTTAGTATTTGAAAACGACACTTATTTAGAAACACATTTGAGACCCTGAAACGACAGATAAAAAGAAACGAGTGGAGTACTATCATATACTCCATTTGATTTAAAATAATAATCTGTTAAGGTTTTGATATAAAGATTAAGAAATACAATAATTAATATTTTTAATTTTATAAAAACTATTATTTAATTTCTCATTATAACATTTGTATCTTATTTATTAATCTCTCTCATTTTAATTACCCACTAACAACTCATCTATTTTCTCTCTTCAGGAAGTAACAATTATTTACGGGTAAAATTGGTGAATAGAAATTGATTCTACATTGAAAATGTAAATGGATAAATAATTTGGAAAAAAAATGAAATTTGCTAGATGGACTGGAACGAGAAAATCATATCTAAAAAATTTCAATTAATTGATTCAAAACTATTTAATAGATTATTATCAATTAATTAATGTTAAAAATTTTAAAAGATTTAACACAAACACTATGCCAAAAAAGCTATTTAAGGGCGCTTCCGTGTAGCATAAAAGGGCGCTTCCGTATGCCCTCGTAGAAACTGCTCTTGTTTCGTTGTTAAAACGAGGGTGTGCCCAGAAGCGCCCTGAAGTTAGTAAACAAGGGCGCTTCTGAAAAACACGGAAGCGCCCTCTGCAATGTGTCAGGTGAAGAGGGCGCTTCCTTGAAGCGCCCTGGTTGGCCAGGACAAGGGCGCTTCCTTGAAGCGCCCTCCATATGCAGAGGACGTGCATATGGAGGGCGCTTCAAGGAAGCGCCCTCGTTCTGACCAACCAGGGCGCTCCAATGAAGCGCCCTCCTTCCCTTTTTTTTTGCTTTATTTTTTTTTTGCTCTATAATTTAGATGAAGCTGTGAATACAGTATTTCACACCTGCAAAACTCAATACAGCAGCCATAATTTCATCCTTGAAATTAATTTCAAAAGTTTTGAATTATATGCTTAATATATAGAACATCCTTAACCAAGACTAAGTCTAGTTATTAACCTATAAAAAAATTGGCAGAGTTTCCTCTGTTTTTACAAGTTTTCCCAATTTAACAAACACCTCTAAAAATCCATACCAACAGCCAGAAAGCATGTCATGAAAGTAATGTCAAAAGTGCATAGAATATGCTTAACAAACAACATCCTAAACCATGAATAAGTGTACTCATAAGCAAAAAAAATTTGGCAGAGTTTCGTCTGTTTTTACAATTTATCCCACTTTATCAAACACCTGTAGAACTCCATACCAGCAGCCAGAATTGATGTCATGAAACAAGTGCTTGTCATTAAATTATATATAACATTCAAATCAAAGTATACAAAATTGAAATTGAACTTATCATTAGTTAACATCTTTGTACAACATTTTCATATTAATAGTACATGTGTAATTACTTACCATCAACAATTACAAATCAATTACAGACAATTGGTTACAACATGTTTTGCTCATTCTTCTCTAACCTCATCAAGTTGCTCCACAGTGTAACTCGGGCATCGGTGTTGAGCAAAATACTATATAAAAACCCAAAATTTCATTTCATTAATAGAAGTTCTAAATGGGGATAAAAATACTTGTTATAACAATTCCAAATTACCTCTCTTGATATAGTGAGTGCATTTTGATGGATTATCTCCTTCATGAAACGCATAACATAAAGGCCACAATCACTGTTGTTAGTTTGTCGTGGACACTACAAAAATAATTTATAATGAAATCAAGTTACGTAATGATAAGTTATGAAGGAACACAAGAGTTCGCGCAACATTACCTGTATGCGGTACCAAATGGGATCAGGTATAATCATATTCTTTGAAGTTTGAAAACCACTTAGCGTTCGAAATTCTTTAAAAGATCTAAACCAATAAAACAAATAATATGTATGAGAACTCTAATTAAACAAATGTAAGTGTGATTGTATAATGTTACTTAACATAAAAAACTTACTTATTAATCATAGACTTCATCGGTTCGTAATGGGTAGGGTCTTTGCGCAAGGAGTCCAAAAAGTAAACCTTGCCAAAATCTACCAAACTCAAGGCGCAGAGAACCCAGTGTTGCCTACAATGATATTGTCAAATGCGTCAAACAGGCAATGTTTTATAATTAGTTATATTGAAATATTACGTCACATACCCGTCATGATTGTACGGAATCAGAAAGAGCTTATCTTGCCCCCGTTTGTTGTACAAGATCCTACCCAGCACTTTGTCATGCTTAATATCTATCGCGGCGGGCAGTTGGAACCAATATCTCCTTGTACAAGTAACTATGCAATAAAAAATTTGGATATTGTTAACTAATTTTACAAACTTATCATTAAATGAGAATCACATACTATGAAATTTTAAAATTCAAAATACCTGGAGTAGATGTTTATGGCAGTGGCATCTAACCAGTCACGATACAACAAAGCATGGAGACTATTTTCGTCAATGTATGTGTTCACTTCATCCTCTTGAATAATCCCCGCAGCTATGTTGCAGCAGATGGTGGAACCAGTTCCTTTAATCTTTACTGAATAAAACATTTCAAGTAATTGCAGGTTCATGCCGGGAGGTGCGGTGGGTTTTGAGGTGACCACCAGTGGAGTACTTTCCCTGATTGGAGACTTATGAATAGGTGATTCATTGGAATGATGTGTCTCCATAAGTGGTGCCGCTGCAGAGGTCTGGGGAGTCTAATTAAAATACAACATATTCAAGGATTAGTAATTGAAATTGAACTTATATTAGTAAACTTTTTACACAAATAAAACTATACACATACCAATGCATCCAATCCAATATAAGTACATGGCCAAGCCACGAAACACCCTAACGCATCCTCCACAGTATTCAATTCCCCAAAACGATCTGGGCATGGAAGGGGTGCATGTGGGTCAATAGCGACTTGAACCATCACCTTCAATTGGTCGGAGGGAAGTGGGCAACTGTGTAACATCTGGTCCGGTAAATTGTGTGCTTGCCCCTTACCAACCACTCTCAAGACAGTGTCTCCCAAATATAATATGCATTGAAAAATGCCCTAAACAATTGAGGTAAGTAAATATGTTTATGGATAAATAGTGTAGAAAAAACAAAATAGTTAACAAAAATATAAACAATAAATTACCACAGGAAAGGCGGGTCTGGGAGATGTGTTAGAACCATGCATGCTCCGTTGTCTCGTAAGTTCTTCAATCATTCTTGTATTTTGGGCAAGTTGTTCTTGTATGGTTTGATAACCATCGTGCATTTCCCGGTATTTGTCATACATTTCATCATATTTCTCTTTGGAAACAACATCTTCTCTGGGTTTAGGCGAACGCTTGAAATATTGGCCAGGATATACACCAAAACCCATACCCCGAACACGTCCCTTATATGTGTCTTTCTTAAGAACCTTGTTGAGGACTTCTCTCTCATCAGAAGGAGCAGATTCGTCGGGTTGGGATAAAATTTGTTCCTGATATCCAAAATGTGAAAATCATAAACTCAATGATTCAAAAATAACCCTAAATTTAACACATAATAACACTAAATATATACTTACACATTGTGTAAAGACCTCTTCAATGACTTCATTATTGGCATTTTTTTTCTTGTTTATGCGAGCGACTCTCCACAATGCATGTCGTGACACTTCGCCAGACTCCTCACCCGCTTCTTTTATCTGTTTACATTAAGTTACTTACTATAAGTACTAACAAATAACACTGTTTTGGTATAGGGTTGTTAATGATAATACTCACAATTTGTTGTTCAAGTCGAGCATAACCCAAGCGAGAGGCTCTATATGGATATTCGGGGTTCGATGCTCTTTCCTTGTTTAACTTACTTATTTCCTGCAACGAGTTATATATACAAGTATTAAACATATACTTTAACAAACTGGAATTAAAAAACATGGAGCATATGGTTGATTACGATACCTGAAAACGTTCTTGTGTCCGTAGGGCAACGAAGTATTCCCATTGCTCCTGTGATATTACATCCTCATATCTCTTAGGAGGATGTGGGATTACTTCTCCGTTCTCATCAAATACATGGTTGGTGGATAACACAGACCTGAAGGATCTTGCTCTTTTACCAGCCAACATGAGCACATACCTCTTGTGGGACTCATCAATGTCAAAACATGACTACATAGAAATCAGAACAAATTACCAATGTATTACTTTAGGTGTCCTTAATTATCTTAAGATATAAAGATGGGATGCTAGGATGTACCTTTATATCCTCCCATATCATGTTCTTAAATGGAAGAACTTCTTCATCCTTCCATTGTCTAATGGTAATTGGTACCTTTGCTCGAGCAACTGCACCAATATAACTACTGAGTGTAGTTGCTCCGGGATTAACAGGTTGACCCCTGTCATTCCATGCAACCTAAACAAAAGGACAAAGTATATAAACATAATTTGATGTTAACATAATTTGATGTGAACATAATTTGATTTTAACATACAATTGGTTACCTGTATTTTGTTTCCTTTATTCCGCTCTTTGATGACTTGGGCCATAATTGTTGCCCCACGTCTGTGTATGGAATCCATGTTATCATTATCTGATCATGACATGATATCTGCATGACAAACATATATAAGTCATTAATTTGCATAAACTGGACCAGGTAAACAATAAGACAAAATAAATATGGAGCAATTTGAATAAGTAAAAAACATACGTGGCTCATCTTTTTCTTTTTCTAGTTAGTTTGACACTAGTGGGAACATTTCTTAGACGAATTGATGGGTTAACCCAAATACCCTCATTATGGTCCGCTCTCAGGTACAACCCATCATCTGTTGTTGAGTCACCATGTAATAACTGTGATGTCGTAACAAAAGGATCATCTTCAACATCATCCCCTTGATTTTCATCCAGATTTGGGTTGTCATTGAATTTGTTACTTAACATGACTATGGAGCAATTCACATCTGCGGGATCACTAACATAGAAAACTTGCCGAGCTTGGGATGCTAGGATAAATGGCTCATCTTTGTAACCTTCCTTGCTAAAATTAACTTGCATGAAGCCAAGGTTATCGACCCGAACACCAGAATTGTTGTCAACCCACTTACAACCAAACACAGGCAACCGAAAGTGAGTATAATCCAATTCCCATATGCGATCAATCACCCCAAAATATGACATATTAGCATAAACTGGATTTCTATCTTTTGCACTTGACATGTGCAATGCTTGGGCAATTAAAGTCACACCACTGTTTTGGACTGTTGTTCTATCATCATAGGCCTTTGTGTAGAAAGTGTAGCCATTAATCAAGTAAGCCTTGTATGATATTACATTCAAACTTGGGCCATATGCTAAAAATCTTAGTCTAGTAGAGACTGAAGTAGGATTATGGTGCGGTTCATGAAAAATCCTCGACTGAAACCATGAGATAAAGCTTCGATTGTGTTCCCTTGTGATCCAATTATCTCCTCGGTTAGGATTCGAGTTCCGAAGTTCGTCCTTGTGAATTTCAACATACGGCTCTACCTCATCATCATTGTGCAACACATAAAGGTGTGCTTGAACCCATTCCTCTCTTTGAATACCTATGACTTCATTTGCCCCAATCCCTCCTGATTCTGAGCTTGTGTTGTGTCCAGAGATCGGAAGCCCTATGGAGTTCACACCACTAAGGTATTCTGTGCAAAACTCAACAGCTTCTTCAACAATGTACCTTTCAACCATACAACCCTCAGGCCTTCTGCGACTTTTAACATACCCTTTTAATATCTTCATGTATCTCTCAACCGGGTACATCCATCTCATGTAAGCTGGTCCACACAATTGAGTCTCACGAACCAGGTGAACTGTGAGATGAACCATTATATCAAAAAAAGAGGGGGGGAAATACATTTCTAGCTCGCACAGTGTTACCACTATCTGTCTTTGCAACATGGGCAACTTTACAGGGTCAATCACTTTACTGCAAATAGCTCTGAAGAAATGACACAATTTAGTTATTGTAACGCGCACTTTGTTTGGAAGAATGGAGCGTATTCCAACAGGAACCAGATGACCCATAAGAACATGACAATCATGAGACTTCACACCTTTCAACCTTTGTTCTTTCAATGATACAAGATTTCTAATGTTAGAGGAGAAACCCTCTGGGACTTTGACTCCCTGCAGGAACTTGCAAAAAACTAGTTTTTCTTTTTGCTAAGAGTATAAGCCGCCGGAGGAAGATATATGCGTGAACCCCTTTTTTCTAGGACCAATTCTTTCCTTATACCCATGGCAAGCAAGTCCCATCTCGCATTTATCCCATCCTTGGTCTTGCCTTTGACATTCAGTAACGTGCCGATAACACTCTCGCACACATTTTTTTCTATATGCATCACATCAAGGAAGTGTCTAACAAACAATGACTTCCAATATGGTAACTCAAAAAAGATAGACTTTTTTTTCCAACCTCCAGTAACAAGTTACCCGGCAAAGGGTTTGCCGAAATTGTTGGTCAGGTTACCCACCTTTTCCCACAACTCATCACCCGTCAATGGAGAAGGTTGCCTCCCCTCCTCGGTCTCACCATTGAATGCTTTCTTCCATCCCCTATAACGATGGGATAAAGGCAAAAACTTACGATGACCCTGGAATACATTTTTCTTACAATGCGCTAAACGCATCCAGGAAGTATTTTCATCACACAACGGACATGCACACTGACCCTTTACACTATAGCCAGACAAATTACCATAGGCCGGGAAATCGTTAATCGTTCCAAACAACATTGCCCTCAACTGAAAAGATTCTTCTTTGTAGCCATCATAGACCTCTACTCCAGTATCCCACATAAGCTTCAAGTCTTCAATCAATGGTGCCAAGTAGACATCTATATCATTACCCGGTTGTCTGGGCCCAGATATCAACATGGACAACATCATGTATTTGCGCTTCATACAAAGCCATGGAGGTAGATTATAAATCATCAATAACACCGGCCATGTGCTGTGGGTACTAGATTGGACACCATGCGGATTCATCCCATCTGTTGATAAGGCAAGTCGAAGATTTCTTGCTTCCTCCCCAAAAGAGGGGTATTCATCATCTATCTTCCTCCACTGTGGAGAATCAGCGGGATGCCTCAACATGCCATCCTTGACTCGTTCAGTTGCATGCCATGTTAAGTTCTTTGCATCGATGACACTACGGTACATCCTTCGAAACCTTGGAATTATGGGGAAATACCAAACCACCTTTGCTGGTGAAGTCTCTTTCTTATAACGAGACTCATTGCATTTAGGACACTCACTTAATGATGCATGCTCATTTCTGAACAAAATGCAATCATTGGGACAAGCATGAATCTTCTCATAAGTCATCCCAATAGAACGCAACATCTTCTTTGCCTCATAAGTTCTGTTAGGCAGCACATTGTCCTCCGGCAACATCTCCTTCAGCAATGTCAGTAAATCTGTGAAACTCTTGTCAGACCATCCATTTGATGCTTTTAAATTATACAACTTCAACACCGCGGACAACCTTGTGTACTTGGTGCACCCGTTGTACAGTGGTTTTTCTGCATCACTAACCAGGGTATCAAACATCTTTGGGCAATCTCTAAGGTCCTCTTCAACGACGTTTCGAATATCGTCAATTCTGTCACAATCATCCCATCCGGTCCCAAACTCATTATCACTAGGTTCCACATTGACATTATTCTCTCCCTCACCACTATGTTCAATTATAGTCTCACCATGGTATGTCCAACATGTGTAACTCTTATCAATTCCGAAACAGAAAAGATGGTTCCTCAACTCCGCTACACTTAGTTGCTTAGAACAAAAACACTTCGTACAAGGACACACAATTTTTCTAGTATTTGTTGCATGGTCAACGACAAACTTAATGAACATTTCCACTCCTTCCTCATACTCACTTGTTAAACGGTTTGCAAACATCCAAGAACGATCCATATTCTATCAACAAAACACCAAATCAATTAAAAATTTACTCTAAAGACAACCATAATTTAGTTGTAATGACAAATTAATTTACTACATGCATGCATAACTAATTAATTCTAAAAATTTCAGCAGCATTTCCATTTATTTTTTTAAGCATCACAAATTTATACAACACATTTCCAATGTTAATATTATCAATTACATCAATATGAATAACAACAATGTTAACACAATCAATAACCATAAGAAAAATTAAAACGAAAAATGGTGCAACTAGTAAAAACAGTGGTGCAGCAAGTAAAACAGTTGCAGAAAAAAGGGTGTAAATAGTGAAAAAAGGGGTGCAGCCAGTAACATCAGTTGCAGAAAAAAAGGGTGCAAATAGTAAACAACGGGGTGCAGACAGTAACAGCAGTTGCAGGAAAAAAAGGGTGTAAATAGTGAAAAAAGGGGTGCAGCCAGTAACGTCAGTTGCAGAAAAAAAGGGTGCAAATAGTAAACAACGGGGTGCAGACAGTAACAGCAGTTGCAGGAAAAAAAGGGTGTAAATAGTGAAAAAAGGGGTGCAGCCAGTAATGTCAGTTGCAGAAAAAAAAAGGGTGCAAATAGTAAACAACGGGGTGCAGACAGTAACAGAAGTTGCAGAAAATTAAAAACCCTAACTACCTATAATAGAAAGATGGAGGTGGAGGAGCTTACCTTGTAGCGGCGGCCGAGGAGGATGGAGGAGACGGTGGAGCTCCTTCTGCAGCAACGGCGACGGAGAAGCTCGCGGACGGAGGAGATGCGCGCAGCAACGGCGGACGGAGGTGCAGCAACGGCGGAGAGGGCGGACGGAGGAGAGGACGGACGGAGGAGAGCGCAACGGAGGTAGAGAGAAGGAGGAGGAAAGGGTTTTTAGAGTGAGAGAGAAATCTGAAGTGTGAGGGAAAAAAAACAGATCTGATAGTTATATTCGCAACAACCAGGGCGCTTCAGGGAAGCGCCCTCGTAATCAGGTATTAAGGGCGCTTCAGGGAAGCGCCCTGCAGAATAGACTTAAAAAAAAAAATAGGGCGCTTCAGGGAAGCGCCCTTGTAAGAGGTATTAAGGGCGCTTCAGGGAAGCGCCCTGCACATAGACTTAAAAAAAAATTAAATAACGCAAAAACGTGAGGGCGCTCCATGAAGCGTCCTTAATACCTTTTTACTAGGGCGCTTCAGGGAAGCGCCCTGAACATAAAATTAAAAAAACATTTGAAATAAGAGGGCGCTTCAAGGAAGCGCCCTAAACATAAAATTAAAGAAAAAATAAAAAAAATTAGGCACTACTAAGAGGGCGCGTCAACGAAGCGCCCTCCACTTTATACCTTAAGGGCGCTTCCGCCCAAATTTGAAGCGCCCTGAAGTTAAACCATTTATCTTAGACACTAAAAAACACGGAAGCGCCCTAAAGTAAGTGCTCTTATATCCTAAATTTGGCATAGTGAAATAATAAAAATAATGAATAGTCATAATTCAATGATTGGATTAACAAAAATCATATTCTATTAAATTATTAATGATGTAATAATTGGTGTAAGTGTCAGTTTCCCAATTTGTTTACATAGCCACTGAATGTACGTTGAATCCAATACAAGTATTTGTTTGCATCTCTATAAATGGGCCATTAAGCCCCTGTTTGGTTGAACTGAAATAGGATAGAAGAGAAATGAGATGGGTGGAAGTGGAAAGAAATAAACCTCATGTGCTTGTTTGGTTGCTGAGTAGAAATGTGAGGAAATGCCATTTATTGGTGGGACCCACGCCAAAACCATTTCTCTGCTAATTAGCCGAGAAATGCAGAGAATTGGGTGGGGGCATTTACTTCCCAACAGACAAAAAAACTCCCTTCTTCTCTCTACACACAAACCTTCTTCCTCGATTCCGTCTTCTTCTCTGCGAACACTCCATCGAACCCTCTTTCTTCTCTGTACACTTGGACGAGGTCGCGACAATGGAGGAAGGCCACCGCTTTTGACGAGCTGAAGACGATCTCGTCGTTGTTCTGATCGGTGAAGACGATCTCGACGGCGGAGCTCTGCTGTAGTGAAGAGTTCGACGGCGGTTGACGGCAGATCCTTCCAAAGCAACGGTGAAACGTCTGATCTACAAAGTTCGGTAAGTCTGAACCCTATTTAGTTGATCTTTGTGATTGGAAACTTGCGATTGGAAGCATGAGTTGCGATTTTGCTGAGATTGGAAACTTGAGATGCTATTACAAACAATGATTTATATTTGTGGCATTATGGTTTGTAGTTAGTGGTAACACTGATTCAACGGGTTTCCTTGAATCACTATGAAAGGGGGTTTCCATGTCACAAATTTGTGATGTATAGGAGGGTATGTAGTTAGTGGTAACTTAGCTATTGAGATTGTGTTCATGGTTGTGTGTCTTAAATCTTATGGGTATGAAAGATTTGATTTGGCATTTGCCATGGAAAGGCAATTGATAACTTGGTTGTTGCAACCAAGATTGATTTTATTGGGTTTAGTTAAGCACAATAATTAGGCAATTCTTGATTCCTGTCACAACCATCAAATTCTTGATTTTATTGGGTTCACCTGAATTGGGATTGAATTTGTTCCCCCACAACCATGAAATAATAAAGTTGCTTATTGTCATTATTTTGCTTTACTTTTGAATCAGCAAAGTTGGTTATATGATGGCATCTTAGTGAGTTTTTTCATCATGAAGCCCCTGTTTGGTTGAGATTGTGTGCATGGTTGTGTGTCTTAAATCTTAGGGGTATGAAAGATTTGATTTGGCATTTGTCATTGAAAGGCAATTGATTACTTGGTTGTTGCAACCAAGATTGATTTCAATCTCCTACTATGTGGAATTTATGGGATTTGGCATGTTGTTTAGAGCATCCATACAAAAACAAGGATGGATGTGTTAGGTTATGTATTGAAATTGAATCATAAAGGCATAAATCATTTAGATTTACACATGTTTCTTCTTGTTTTTTGGGCGGTAAATTTTTCATTATTATGTTATTTCCTATACCTCCATCTCCCTTGTTTTGTTCCTATTGGTGAAAATTTGAGACCAATGTCATAATAGATGTCTTGAGTTAAAAAATAAAAAGATAGAGTTTGTTCCTAAAATAAAGAAATTGAGATGTATTTGCTCTGTTTTCTAATGAAGTTAAGAACAATAAATTCTTATGGTCTTTACAATAAAGGGATTAATTAGAAAAGAAAAAAAGTTTGTATATCGATTGAATATCTTGTGACCAATCTCTTGTGACCAATATCTTGTGACCCAACTGAAATGGAATTTATTAATGATACTGAAATAATGAGCTATTGGGTTTGTTCACTGATGGGTTACTGGGTTTGATTGGAAAAATTAGCTACTTGAGTAGCTCATTTTGTTAAAGTCTATGTGCTACAAACTAGAAAAGTTATTAAGCAAGATTGAATAGAATAAGCAATTCACTTCTTTGCTTGCTTTATTTTGATTTCGGGATACGTATTTAATTTTTGGAATTGATTGTGCTAGCTGACATTACTATAGTACTATTTGTGTCTCTGTGCTTTGATCTATTCCCCATTTTGTTGTGAAAGGATAATCGTTTGTTTAAGGGAGCTATGGATAATGTGGTGAATTTAGATAGTTTTGAAGAAGGAAATAGTGATGATCCTATGGAATGTATGGACCATATTGATTTAGAGGAAGATCAATATGATACTTCTGGGTTGTCATTGGATATGACAATTTTAAATCATGCCCGAGGAGAATTGGAAATGAGGCAACAAGTCGGATCCCTTATTCTTTTGTGTTTGGTTGCACATGCTATGTATTTGCTTCAGTTATTACCTACATGTCTGTGTAGAGGTGTCACTGAATTGACTCCGAACAGAGAGGAAAGACGCTGTCAATTAATGAGCTATTTAGTTCAAACAGAAAGGTGTCGAGACATTATACGTATGGGGCCTGAAGCTTTTATTGAATTGTGTCAAAGATTACGGGGAACTGGTATTGTCAAGGATAACCTGAATTCTATAGTGCAAGAGCAAGTGGCTAAGTTTTTGCACATCATAGGACACAACGTGAAAAAACGAACCATTTCTTTCTTTTTTCACCGCTCTGGAGAGACTGTTAGTCGTCACTTTCATCAAGTGTTGCATGTAATTATTTCATTAGAGGGAGAATTTTTAGTTCAACCATCTGGTAGAGAGGTGCCACCTCACATTCATAACAATAGTAGATTCTATCCTTTCTTTAAGGTAAATGTGTACATTGTTAAGTTGTCAATAATTGTTCACCTTTGTTTTTTTTTTTTTGGACAACTAACTTGGTACCTCCTTTGTGTCCCAAGGATTGTGTTGGAGCTATTGATGGTACACATGTACGTGTCAAGGTTCCATGGGCAGAGGCCCCTCGTTATCGTGGAAAGAAAGATGTTCCCACTCAAAATGTCTTTGTTGCTTGTAATTTTGACATGAAATTCACATATGTCCTAGCTGGGTGGGAAGGGATTGCGTCAGATTCTAGAATCTTGAAAGACGCTTTAAGTAGAGAAGATCCCCTAATAATACCTGAAGGTCAGTGAAACACAAGAATCATAAAGTAGTCCAACTTGTTTGCTGTAAACAATCATTTCTAGAGTTGAATAGTAATGTGTCTATAATTTTTTGTAGGAAAGTATTATCTGGGGGATGCGGGATTTATGCTTAAACCCCAATTGCTTACACCATATAGGGGGTGCGTTATCACTTGAAGGAATATTCTGCTCGTGGATCACAAAACGCTAGAGAGTTATTCAACCTTCGTCATTCATCATTAAGAAATGTCATAGAACGAACCTTTGGTGTGTTGAAAAAGAGATTTCCAATAATAGCTAGTGGCACAGAACCTCATTATTCTTTCGAAACACAAAGGAATATAACGATTGCCTGTTGTATACTCCACAATTATTTGATGGGCGTTGACATTGATGATTCGTTAATGGATGAGGTGGACCGTGAATTGCTTCAACGCGATGTAGACAGATCTCAAACACAACAGCGTGAAGTTGACTATAGAGAAGGGGCTGCATTAAGGGATAATATTGCTGATGAGCTTTGGACTGCATATCAAGCTTAATGTTGTTTCACATATCTAAATTTCTGGTGTTTATTTTTATTTCATTGTATTACATATGTAGTCTATATTATTGTTTAGTCATGACTAAGTTTGTGATAAATTTTCCTTTGAATGTATTATAAACTAGTGTACATTTTAAATATCAATAATGAAATTGTGTTAGGTGCAGCCAATTAAGTTTATCCAATGATAGTTATTTGCTCGTTCTTGTGTCCTATGTTTACACTCCCTTTAAATTCATAGGTTGCAGAATGACTAAGGGCAAAGGTCAATCATCTAATCCTCCACAGGCAGTGAGGGAGATGTGGAGGTGGACAGAAGAGATGAATTATATTATGTTATCTCAATTCACGGAAGAACAAAACAAGGGACATAGGGTTGGTGGTTCGTGGTTACCGGTGGCTTATGCTAACGTTGTTAACAGTTTAAGGTTTGCTGGTGTTTCAGATGTTACGAAGCAACACATCAAAAATAGAATGAAAACATGCAACGCGAAGTTTGTTGAGGCGCATGACTTGTTCAACAGTCTATCTGGCTTTGCCTGGAATCAAATGACAAGGATGTTTGAGGCAGAAGAGGAGGTTTGGGAAGATTTTATAAGGGTGAGTTATATGCATATGTATAATATAAAATATCATTGTGCTAATGTGAAGTTTCTTTAATTCTTTATGATGTCTTTTGCTTAAAGGATAAACCCCAAGCTGCAAAATGGAAGACTTTGCAAATCAGACACTACGACCTTCTGAGGGGTCTTTTTGGTTCTGATCGTGCAGCTGGGAGGAAGGCTGCTACTGGTAGGCAAGCACATTCGTCATTAGACAAAGAAACCATTGATTTGAATGATGTTGGAGAAGACACTTCTATGAATGAGCAAGGTGACACCCATGTTGATGATCACCAAAATTCCACTCCCAATGTAGAATCTTATAGTCCAGCAAATGCACCCACCCCTCAATCCACTGGGACATCTGGCTCTAGGGGAACTAAAAGAAAGACTCCAATGATCAACTTGGTAGAGACATAGATGGAAAAATTGACTGCTGGTATAGGTCTTGTTGTTGATGCTTTAAGCAATGGAAATGTAATTTCTGAAAAATTACACAATATGGTTGAGCGTCAAGTAACAATGGCAGAACGACAAGTTGTGGCAATGGAGAAACGTAATGAACTCTATCATGATCAACTGACTGTATTGAGGCATAGCACACCTCGCATCTATACTAAAGCAGATGTTTGAATTCTATTGACTGAGATCAATTTTATGGAACCCTACCGAATGCAATGTTATGAGTATTTGTGCTCCAATGAACAGAAGAAGAGATTGCTCTTTGGTGTTCCCCCACACCTGCGAATGCAAACATTATTTCAGATGATGAGTGAAGCCAACATTAAAAAGTAGTTAGGACTACTATAATGACTTGTTCTGTATGGAGAATAACTTTGTTTTTGTTTTTTGATATTGGTGGTCTTATACTATGGACACCATGATAGTAGTCAACCTAACTATGTAGGTGTGTGAGGAAGGACTTGTATGTAAGGAATCACATATGTCCTAATGAAGACTAGTGTTTATTTTGGGGCTTTGGGGATAGGTATTAGAACATGTATTAATGTATATTTTGTTGACAACAGGCCATGTATGCCTTTAACTATTTGGTTTTAGGGTTAGTTTGTGTTTGGTGTGTATGAAATGGTACTTATGATATATATGTGCTAATTACCCAATTTCACTTTCTTTATTCACATGTAATACATGTACATTTCTTATAAATTGATTACAGGTTATATCAGATGACTGGGAGTTCTAGATCAAAGAGGAGAGCTTCGGAGGTGTCAAAGGATTGTACCAATGAATCGAGCAAGGCAAAATGTAAGAAATCTAAGCACACCCCATATCAGTCAGAGCTAAAAGGCAGCTTAGATTACACTAAATTTTTCACAAACGATAAGCAAATTGATACTTATCTCACTGGATTCCAAGGGAGAAATTTGGTGGAGCCAAGGTTTATGAGTGTTGACTTCTTTAGAAGCAAAGGATTCCAATTTCAAGAGTTGCTAGAGTATCAGGGTCTAAACCACTTTGTTTCAATTCAGTGTCCATATCTGCAAGAGTTGGTGAAGGTTTTTTACTGCAACCTCACAATCTCAAATGGAGATTTATGCTCAAAGGTGAAAGGAGTTAAAATTCGAGTGAGACCTTGTGATTGGTTATCTCTTGCAGGATTGAAGTTTTAGGGTGAAAAGTTTGAACTGACCAACATACGCTCTTGGGAGAATTACGATCGAACTGAAGCCGTGAAAGGGATGATAAAACAAGGATTACAACCACCAAACAAGGTCAATGCAGGTAGTTTGAATGTTGAGGACCGTTTGTTGCACTATACCCTTGCACGCATCTTGATTCCCCGTGGAAGCAACTATGCTCAACTGACAGAGGAGGACATCTTTGTGTTGTGGGCCATGAAGGAGCGTATATTAATTAACCGGCCCCTATATATTGGCCAACATATGCCCAAAGTGAAGGCCAGGAAAATGACAGATCTCCCATATGCTATGCTCATAACCAAAATGTTTGACCACTATGGTGTAGACACTGGCAAGGAGGGTGAGGTTTCCATTTGTTGGTCATATAGGTTTGACCAGACAATACTAAACAAGATGAAAATCAGACAAGTTGAAGGGGTTTGGCAGTATGCGAATGAAATTGGGTTTGAAAGAGATAACCAACCAGAGGATGAAACTGAAGCACCTATTACAAGCACAACTAATGTTACTCATGACCAGCCTTTCGACAATAACTTGCAACAAATCATGAATGCTATTCAAGGTCTACAGTTATCCATGATTGACCATCACAAGAAGGTTGAGAAGATGATGGAAGAGTTGGTCAATCACGTCCATGTTATTGAGGATCGCCTCCCGCCGCCAACATCTAGATAGTTTCTTTACTCATATGACCACATTAGTGAAACTGATTAAGACTATTTGGTGTTTTTTGTATGTGGTTTCTTTTGACAATTCCTATCACTATTAGGCTTGTGTTTATTTAGGTTCTTTCACTTACATTCTGACATTATGTTTTCTGCTACTAAATTTGACAATGGTTGTTTAGCATCCCTGTTAAATGCAAAGACCTATTTGTTCATGTCAAATGGAATTGATTAAACATTCGATCTTGGTATATGATAATCAATTTAAATGTAGAAATATTAATAATTACTCACTTCTTACTTTAATAAAATGAATTTCATTTAAAAAATAATGGATTACATGGTCAAATAATCAATTTCCTACTCAAGCAAAACGATTAATTGAGCGATTCACACTTTCTGGCTAGTGAAAAATCGATTACCATTACCAGGGAATCGATTTTTTTGTGGTAAGAAGCACCCCCGTAGTCACTGACAGCCCCAATAATCGATTATTAGGGGAAGATAATCGATTATTTTCATGATAAAATTCATCCCAACAAATCTGACTCCCAGATAATCGATTTCCTTCTCATGGAAATCGATTATTTAAACCAAGAAAATCCTTCCTAAACTTTCTGTCTTAAGTGACAATCGATTAACGCTTAATAAGAATCGATTATTTTTAATGAAGGAACAGAGAATACCTCCTCTGACCCACTAATAATCGATTTCCTTAACATGGAAATCGATTATTGAAACCATTTAAACCAATGAAAACCTTCTGTTTTGACGGAAAATCGATTATTTTATGCCCACAATCGATTATAACTTCTGCAGGATGAGGGAAAACCACATCTGACCCACCAATAATCGATTTCTAGTTCCTAAAAATCGATTATTGGCTTCACAAATACGATTCCAATATTCACCACTACAGACAATCGATTATTTGGTTAGCAAAATCGATTTTCATACCAGTTTGGCGCCAAATATTGTCAAAAATATTAAAAAATTAATATTTCTCTCCTTTTCCATCTATCACACCAAACAACCAACCAATACATTTCTCTTCTATTCCTCACCCATTTCACTCACACCAAACAACCTCTATTTCTCATCTATTTCTCTTTCCTCTCACTTCTCTTCCACCCATTTCTCTTCTCCCCATTTCTACAATGTTACCAAACAAAGGCTAAGAGTAGTGGGAAAATAAGTGTAAGATAAAGAACTGCAAAAAAATTATCACTCTTTTTAAGAGTATTAAAACATTAACAACCCAAAATTGGGATGTAACAATTGTAAGGAAGAGAGGGGTAGAATGAAAAAGGAAAAAGAAAATGAAGAGAGAGAAAGATGAAGATGTGATAAAAAAAATTGAGAGAGGTTGAAAGAAAAATAAGGTGTAAAAAGAAGAGTAAAATAAAAGAGTGTGAAAAATCAATACTCTTTTTTCAAGAGTATTAAAATTTTGGCAATTCTTTTTTTTTTGGTGAGTAAAGGGTAAGAAAGAGAGAGGTAGAAAGAAAAAACAAAAAGAGAGAAGGTAAAAGAAGTAATAAATGATGTGATTGGAAATGAAGAGATAATGAAGTAGGAAAGAATCTTATATATTTTAGAATAAACTAGCAAGTATTGCATATTAAAGAAATTGTGAAATCAAAAAATTAATTTTAAAAAACAACAAATAAAATAATTTCAAACCTTATATTTAAATTAATTTAAAATTATTTAAGTAATACAAAAATTTCATAATAATTTTCCCCCAATGTATTTATTTAACCTTCATTTCTATTTTTCTCTTTGAATTTTAAAATTAAATCATTTTTGTTAAATATAAAATTCAATTAAAACATATCATAAAAATTAATCTAATTAATAAAAAATATTTAATTTCAATAAATATAAATTTAAAATATATAAATAAAGATAAATATCAAAAGATGATCACTACAAGAAAATCGCAATTTAGCGACGAGTAAAATAATGGTAAAAAGACCATGTTTGGCCGTCAGACCATGTTTGAGCACGAAAATTGTGTTTTAGCGACTGCTTTTGGCCGTCGCTAGCTACCAAAAAGTCGTATCTACGTCTGCTATAGCGACGGCCGAGCGACAATTCCCCGGCCACCGTGAAATGCTCGTCGTTAATGTAGTAGCAGCGACGATTTACGGCCGACGTTGTGTAGCAACGGTCGGGCCATCGTAAAAGGCGGACACTAACGCCATGGTCGTCCCAACGTAGCGACGATTTTTGTCATCGCTAGTCGACACAAGTTAGCGACGACCTCAGCTATCAGAACATGTAGCGATGGCTAGGTCACCGCTAATCTTATAATGTTTAGCGTCGAATGTATTAGCAATGGTCTGGTCGTCGCTAGTCACCGAATTTTGTATTTTTTTAATAATAATTTTGTTAATTACGATTATAAAATGATATAAAATTCGTGGTGAAAATTAAATAATATTAGTACACATTAGTATTAATCTAATTATACATCATTTTCATCTTCTTGATCTTCATCATCCTCTTCATCTTCATTTTCATCCCACTCATCTTCATCCTCATTTGATGGGATATCTTCATTCTCGGATTCATCATCTTCAACCCATCAACACATAACCCCAATCTTGCATTTCTTGGTTCATTTGCAAAATGAGGATACACATTATCAAAGTGTTTCCATGCTTCCCTGTCCGATGGATGACGCAATAAACCAGAATCATTTTTGTTCTCATGATGCCACCGCATATGTGCAACAGACTCTACTGACGCATACAATCATTGCAACCTTGGAATAATTGGCAAATAGAATATTCTCTTCTCCAGAACATCTTCGTATCTTCCCTTCCCAACCTTATGAGGAACAAACCTCGAAACATTACAAAACTTGCATTCAGTTAAAAGTTTATCATCCTTGTAATACAACATGCACCAATTCCTACAACAATCAATTTTTTCAGCCTTCAAACCTAACGTAGACACCAAATTTGTCGCTTGATAATAGTTTTTTAGAATGCTATTTGATTTTGGAGCTACATCAACTAGCATTTGCATGAAATAATCCAAACACTTTTCAGTAACATGCCAGTTAGTTCTAGCTGCTAATAACCTCACAACTATTGATAACATAGATTCATTTGCTCCATCATAGATTGACTGATTTGCAGATAGTAACATATCATAAAACCATTGGGCATCTGAGTTAGGTGCAGGGGCGAATCCAGGATCTCAAGTCAAGGGGGGCCAAATATAAAATATTTTTATTTAAAAAAACCTAATAAATTAAAATGTGAGTTTGAATATAAATATTATTGTTAAATAAATAAAGTTATTAAAAAAATATAAGATGGTATATAAAATAAAAACAAAGAAAAAATAGATAAATTTAAAGTAACTAAAAAAGTAGACTATAGAAGATCTCTACGTACCTTTAGAGCCCTAACTACTCACTTTTAATCACCTTTCAATTAGATTGAGCTCACACACATTGTATATTTATTTTTTTGGGTTAAATATGTTTTTAGTCTCTAAAATTTAGTCCAGATTTAATTATAGTCCCTGTAATTTAAAACCAATGGTTTTGGTCCTTCAAAAATTGAAAACATATCAATCTTATTTGCTACAAACTTTTCTATGAATTTTGATCGTTAAGGACTAAAGAGGGGTATTTTTACTTTTTGAGGGACCAAATCCACCAATTTTAAATTATAGAGATTAAAACCAAATCTCGACTAAATTTCAGGAACTAAATCATATTTAGCCCTTATTTTTTAATAGGATTTTATTATATAAAATTAGCAAAATATATTTATATATATGAAAATTAAAAAATAAAAAAGTTGAGGGGGGCCATGGCCCCCCTTTGCCACAACATCCCTCCGCCCCCTGGTTAGGTGGCTCATGCTCATTATCATATGTTTCATCATGTATAGGCCTAAATGCGGCATACACCATTTGAGTCACTGAGGCAAACTGAGGTTCCTAACTCATACATTCAACATTATTATTATCATCATCCCCCAACTCAACATTATTAGACCCTTCTTCTCTGTGTTTAGTCCATACCCAATAGTTTGGTTTAAATCCAGACTTCATTAAATGAGCTCTAACTAAATGTGGTCTCAGAATCTTCTCACAATTACAATTCACACATGGACACCTAATCCCTCCTCCAGACATAAACGAAGGTTGTTCCATAGCCTTGTTAACAAATTTCGAAACACCATTGATAAACTCATAATTCAATCTCCTAGAAGAATCAATCCTATTATACATCCATCTACGATCCATTTGTCTACAATTCAACAATTATATAATTTCAGCATAACAGTTTCACATATCATAACACAAACACATGCACAATTCTATATTATCAGCACACATCCAGCACCCTTCATAGGGTCTCACCTATTAAGCTCAGCTCTCCACTAGCAAACAACAAACAACACAAACACATGCATAATTCTATATTATCAGCTCACAACCAGCACCCTTTATAGGGTCTCACCTATATTGAGCTCAACTCTCCACTAACAAACAATTCAAAAATGTAAATTACAACAATTTCATCACACATATGAGTGAACACAACACCAGTTTGATGCCCATGACAGAGCTTGACAGCCGGCAATGTCATCCCACGGTGGTTGGTCGTCGTCCACCTCCCCTTTACCAAAAAAGGGGTTATTTCACAAAAATAATTGGTGAGATTAAAGAGTTTAGGGATAGAGAGGTTGAGGGAGAAAGACATCTTGAGGGACGGTGATGGAGAGCTTGAGAGACGGTTGGAGGGAAGGGGGAGAAAGGAGCGGCGGAGGAGAAGAAAGAAAGGAGGAAAAAAAGAGAAAGAAGAAAGGGGAGCTAAAGGCGCATAAGTTTCAGACTTAGTGACAGCTTTAGCGACGGCCTGACCATCGCTACATTTATTCTTAACTAGCAACGACCAGGCAGATGCTAATGCCAATAAATTTGTCGCTACAATTTAATTTTTAACTACAACCCGCGTTTAATTGTTCAAAATAGCAACGACCTTAGCGACGACTAGCTAGCTTCCATTTTCACTTAGCGATAACCAAGTCGTCGCAAATATCCACGATGGTCGTCACTAATGACTATTTTAACCTTAGCAACAACCATGTCATCGCTATGTTTTTCACAGCTAGCGACGGCCAAGCCAACACTATAGTTTTCTGGGTAATAAAAAAAATAATTTTTAATTATAAAACACTGTAGTGATGGCTAGGTTGTCGCTAGTTGTGATGGCTTATGGCCATCGCTAACTTGACGCGTCTAAATGCCTACATTCTTGTAGTGTGTATATATGTGTTTTGTATGATTTTTATGAAATAATTACTTAAAATTTTTTCAATACTAAATATTATTATGTAAAAAAATGACTATTCAAAATTTTGTGTATATAATAGTTCATCAGTGTAAGGGATAAAATACTAATAAATATAACATAAAATAAAGATAATATAATACATGTACAAGAGATAAACTATTAATAATTTATTAGGATAAGTACATTTTTAATCGTAAAAAATATTACCTTTTTAAAAACTATATATATATTTTTTTTAATTCTACTCTTTACCTTTTTACACCGGTGTAAGTTACACTAAGTATTATACCGCTGATAACTACAAATCAAAGTTATATTTAGTAATCCAACTGTTGAAATATGTTTATTTATCATCGTGATTATTTGTGTTAAATTTCGTAAAATTTCAACACTTTTTACTTAGATAATCAAATGGTTGGTTTTTTCATATATTTCAAATGTATATATGACGTTAATCTTGAGACATCTCAATGACATATCAAATAATTTCGAATTAATGTAAAATTTTATATATATGATACTAACTTTCAATTCAATGGTGGATTACTTAATACAATGATTTGTTAAAAAGTTATTCAGCGATGTAATACTTGGTGTAACTTACACTGGTGTAATTTGATCCCTCCTTATATATATAGAGAGAGAGTCAGGATCCGTTGACACCAGGTGTCAAACTTGTAGAGTTACACCTCTTAATAACTTTTTGTAAAATGTAGATTTGACCAATCAAACTGTTGAATTGAAAGTTCTTATAAAATAGATCAAGCTTATAAAATTTCATAAAAATCGAAAACTAATTGAAACTTCATCAAAGCTAATTTATTTTAACGTATAATATGTTTTTAAAATATAAGTAAAAGTCCACTATTAAATAATATACCTACGAATGTCCAACTTACCTGAAATTTGATATACATGGTCATGAAGATGATATAATATGATTCAATGGTTGGATTTGTCAAATTCACATTTTACAAAAAGTTATTAACAGATGTAACTCTACAAATTTGACACCTGGTGTTAACGGATCCTGACTCATATATATATATATATATATATATATATATATCAAGCAAATTGCATGTCAGAGAATAGATTAACAGCAAAATTGCATTTCAATTGTTTGTATATATTTATTTATAGTTTTTTCATTCATTTAGTCACAGCAATAAATTCTGAGTGTCAGTTTGGATAAATTAACTTCTATATAAACACTTACATGTGAAGTAAATAAAATGTATCATAAAAGTAAAATAAATCCAAACTTCTTACATAAGTTGAAATTAGGTATTTATGAAAAGTAAAATGAAAGAGTTTATAAGAAAGTTGAGTTTTATAAACAAATTTTAATTTAGGAAAGAAATTGTATTTTACTTGCGTGATTCGTTTTAGTTTACTACTCTCTTATCTCATATTAGTACTAACATAAATTTGTAATAATATATAAAAAATGTTAAAAATAGAAAACTAGACCCGTGCATCCCATTGGTCACATAACTATATATTGTGTAAAATTTTGACAATGTTTTTTTGTTTAAATTATAAATATAATCCACGAGAGGCAATCCTGCTCGAGTTTAGAACATATATCCACATCATGATGAGCAGGGCCGGATATTCAACAAGGCGACCAAGGTCATTGCCTAGAGCCCCAAATTTATAAGCCCCCCATTTTTTTAATAGTAGTATTATTGATATAAATTATTTTTAAAAAAATTAATAATGTTTGAGATAAGGCCCAATATTCTATAAGACCCATAATTAGACCTATTTTTTCTTATCATTTAAACTACTTAAAAGTCCACAACCCATTTATTAGTTTTTGCAAATGAAAAGTCACCCAACACTTAATAGTGAGTTTCCTTGTATCAGTGGTATTGTTGATCCTATGATCTATTGGCTACTTGTACGGTTACCACATTAATGCAATTTACTTTTCTTTGACAAAAAATAAAAAAGGTCACCGCTTACTTTTATATTTTACGGATCTTCAACCTCTCTGTTTCCTCACTAGTCTCTCTCTTTCTCATTCTCTTTGTTCTCAATTCTCTACTATTATATTCAAGCAATTATTTGACTTTTCAGCTTTCATATAATCATATTCTAATTTGTGAATTGATATACCCCC
Source organism: Sesbania bispinosa (assembly GCA_026901365.1). NCBI lineage: Eukaryota > Viridiplantae > Streptophyta > Magnoliopsida > Fabales > Fabaceae > Sesbania > Sesbania bispinosa. The sequence continues at coordinate 661,436 of QLOH01000422.1, forward strand.
ACACCAAGAGTGACCAACTCTAAGTGACATCAAGTGGACACTCACACACGTTGCTAATATCTCAGTAGGTTTGATCATTTCACTTATTTGCTTTGCGTTTTATAAAGTAATTGATTGAATTGAATTAACATTTACAAATTACAATTTTTAGATCTCATTTTTTTATTGGGAATGAATATTTGGTATGATATACTTTTTGCGGTTAATTCCGTAAGTATGGTCATGTGCAATCTAAAGATATGCATATAAATGTTGCTATAGATCACTTAAGAGGCCTTATAACTTATTTAAAACATTATAGGGAAAATGGTTTTGCATCCGCATTACAATCCACCAAAGAAATGACTATTGAAATAGATATAGGGCCCAAATTCAATGAAAAATGTAAGATTCATAGGAAAAAACATTTTGATAACATTGTTAGTGATGAGATGGCTCATTCTGCTGAAGATTCTTTTCACATTGATTATTTTTTGTATATATTAGATCAGTCTATTTCTTTTATTGAGAGTCGATTTGAACATTTTTTAGAATATGAAAACATGTTTGGTTTTTTATTTGATTCAAATAAATTTAAAAGTTTAGGGAAAGATGAGTTGAAAAAATATTGTATCAATCTTGAAAAGTTTTTGAGTTTTGAGAATCACTCTGATATTGATGGTTTTGACATGTTTTCATAATTAAAGTTATTGAAAGAAATTCCAACAAATGAAATTAACACATCATTAAAAATATTGAACTATATAAAAAGATCCAGAAAAATAACATAAAACTTATTAGTCTATATTAACATGGGTTCATGTCTTAATTTTTGCCTAAGGCCCCGAAATTCCTAGATACGGCCCTGATGATGAGACTAATTTTTTCAATGGAGATGTTTTTCCATCCACATGAATGTACTGCACCACTCAAACCAAACTGACAACATATAATAATTAAATTGATTAATATTTAAACTATAATAACATTTTTTTATCGGGAAGATTCAAATTTGTTTTCTTTTTGGGTACAAGATTCAAATTTGTTTTAAAAGTATATGATGATACAGTATATTAAACTTCAAATAAACTTATTTAGTACACTTTGTCAAGTATAAATAATATAAAATAAAATTATTAATAGTTTTTTCAATGATGTGAAAGTTATAATTTATTATATTCATTCAAACGTGATTTTATAAACAAGCAATTTTAACTCAAAACAATCAAAGACCAATTTTTTTTCCAAAATCACATTTGAAGAAAAATGAACGTGAATTTGGATTTCCTAATGGATTTCCGAAGACACATATATTAAGATTTCCTTCTACTCCTATTAATTAATCTTTTTGTCTAGAAAAAAACATACATTAAGATTTGATTTAATGTTGAAGATTATAATTTTATATTTTCAATACAATAATAATTACATTAAAAGATCTAGAGTTGAGTAATTAGTACTACTTTTCAACAATATACTTAACTTAGTACCCGTTGGTTTAAATTCTAAACCATCCAGAATCAATTTTTTGATTTTAAATCACTTCCGTCCAATATACTTCGTAAAGCGTGCATCATCCATCTCAACCATTCATTTCTAAAATTAATTCTACTCAACTGTAAACTAAACATACCCTTAAACTCTTGGAGCCGGTGGCAATGACATCATCACTCCAATTAAATTCAAATCTCTGACTATTCGAAACTTGAACTAGCAAACATGATTACATAAGTACAATATTAAGACATATCTGATTATAAATATCTTTGTCTCGTCAGGCAAGATGGACAAATTTTGCTTTCAGGTGCATGAAGCCTATACTCAAATTAAATTGTGCTGGAGAGACGTGAAATTGAAAAGGATTCTTGAAAAAATTGTGCTGGAGATCGATCGAGACTTGAAATTGAAAAGAATTCTTGATATTTTTTTTGTTCTTTGAATGAAAATCTTAATTTATAAATATAGACTCAGTTTGATTTAAAATTAGGTAAAATTGATTTGTAAATAAATGATTAATGATTTACGAAATTCAAGTAATTTATAATGTACGATTTTGACATTAACATTCAAGTTAAAGTGGTACTTAAGTAAAATCTTTACTAAATGATAACTGAAGATTCAAACTTATGAGTTATGACATTATAATTTAAATTAAAAGTCCTCGAAAATTATCCACTTCCACTAAATCTAATCACTGTTGAATAACTTGAGTTACGTTTACCTTAAGTTGCCGTGTATAAATAAAATAGCACCTCTCTCATCCGCTGATGACGTACACTTCTGGAGCCGGTGTGTCGGTGGGAATTTGACATCACTCTGATGAGTCCGATCACACATTCAATCCTCTTGAACATTGGAAAGCTGAAACCAACAGGCATAATCTTGATTTTTTTTTTGTCAAATTATATCTTTATCGCGATAAGCGACGAAAATATATAAATCTTACTTTCAATAGCTTCAAGTACTTATCCCTCTGCCTAGCAAGGCGAGCTAGGCTTTTTCAAGACCTGAGTCTCGCATGCACCTTAAATTCATGGTCTGATTCTAACTTATTACTTGACATAGGCTTTATTTTATGGTCCAAGTCTGACCTATTTAAAGCCTGACAAGGCCAGAAAGTAGGGATGACAATTTTGTACTGCAAGTGGGAATACCAGCAGGGACTGCCCCATATGGGGCCCGAGGATGGGGAATTTCCCCCCGTGGGGATGGGGACGGGGACTAAAACCCCCCGAGACAAATTTGGGGATGGGGACGGGGATCATGCTCCCCGCCCCACCACACATATATATAATTTTTTTTATTTATATGATATATATAATATACTATAATATAATATATATATATAATTTCTATTTTATATTATCCTAATTTTAAATTTAAAAATTAAATTTATAATTATTTTATATTATTTTTACTAATTTTATTCTTTATGTTATATTTTTTCTATTTATTTTTATAATTATGGGGTCCCCGTGGGGACCTGTGGGGATGCGGGGAATGGGGATGAGGGAGAAAATTACCCCGAGGTGGGGATCAGGGACGAGGACGAGGATAAAATGGGGAGGCGGGGATGGGGATGCGGGGAGGTATCCCCCGCCCCCGCCCCGCGCGGGTGCCATCTCTACCTGAAAGCATGTTTAAAAGTATGTTTTATAGTAAGGTACTTGAATATATCATAAGCATATATACGAATAGACTTTTAGGCTCAAGTTTTTAACATACTTAAATGTTTATACAAGCTAATAAGTATATAATTATAAGGATTTACCAATAAAAAATCTTTATAATAATAGCAATATAAAAAATATTAGTATTTTATTTATATTTAGTTAAATAGATCGACCTGATAGACTCAAGAGGCTTTTTCGATGGCCTGAAGCTTGGCCTGTTTTGCTATATAGGCTTTTAAAAAAGCCTTGGCATGCTCTATTTAATAAATTGTCCTGGGTTGGCCTGGACCTGTTGTAGGCCGGGTAATAGGTCCCTGACGAGCGGCCTGACCTATTCCCACCCCTACCTATGCCTCAAATTGGTGCTGATGTACCCTTCCTTTCTTTCAAGGATGAAAAATATAAATTTAAAAATAAATACTTTCCTCGGTTTGATTAGGAAAAAAAAATTTTACTACAATCAACATAATTTTCATTCATTTCATTTTTCTTCTTCTCACTATTTTTTCATTTTCTTTTATTTCAAATAATTTAAAAGTTTATTTCACTTTCCTCTCACATTTTTCCTTTTTTTTCTTTCATTTTCTTTTTATATCCAAACAAACCAGTAAAAATGATGCATGTGACGTAGACAAATCGAGAGAGTTCATGACTAAAGCCTCAAAAGAAAATATTAATATTTTATTTGTTTATGGATGAAAAACACAAGTTTCAATATATTTTTTCTTGTTTTTATTTAAAAAAAAAGAGTGAAAAGATTGACTTCAATGTATTTTTTTTCTTTTATTATTCTTTTACTCTTCCCTCATTCTAAACAACCTATAAAATATCATTTCACTTTGACTCTTATTTTTCTTCCTACTTTTTTTCTCACCTTTCCTTGCATTTTTCTTGTTAACCAAACAAACATATATAATGTTGTGTTTTATTTTATATTTAGATTTAATTAGTTATAGAAGATTTCATTTTAAAAGATTATGGTATATTGTATACCACCTACGGATATTAAAGTTTTGAGGCTAGCTAACTCGATCGGATGTTATGGTTAAAATGGAATAAATGTAATATATTATAATCCTCATGGCTTTAATTTTCATATGATTTTATCATACCAAAATTGTGCTTATACCTCTTTCTATGATGGGATTTTACTAAAATTTATAAATATTTATAGAGAAAGACACCGAATTTTAATATGATAGTTTGAACATAAAAAAATTCATCTACTTTTTTATGTGATCTTTTTTTTTGGTTTCACACCTCAAATCAATTTTACCCAATAAAAAAATTTATTTTTTTCTTTTTTTTCAAAATTTAAACAAACATGCACTAATCATTTATTTAGATGTGAAGAAAAAATAAAGCGATATTTTGAATAATTATAAGTATTATTTGAAAAAGAAGAAAATGTAAAAGAATTTTTCCTCGTAATTAATGAAATGAAAATATGAGGGAAAAAATAAAATCCATATACCAAATGACTATTAAATCGTTTTAGTTGTAGACAGATGAATAGATAATCCAACCAAATGACATGTCTAGCTTACTGGCAGCCGATGTTAGTGGTACTTGGTTTCCTAGGGGTGATATTTTGTAATTTTTTCTTCTTTTTGTTCTTTTCCTATTCTTGTTACCCAAAAAAAAGACTGATGAATAGATAGAATATTTTATAAGAATTTTTGTCTCCTTTTCATTTTCTTTCCATAAAAACAGAAGAATTTTTCTAAATTCATAACTTTTTCTTTCGACTTAATTTCTCTCATATTATTTTACCTTAAAACAAGTGCCTAATTTTGTCTTCAAACAAATGGAAATGTTGTTCGAGTGTGGAACTCGGACTCGGTTTCTCCAAGGATCTCGGACTCAAGGCTCCGAGATCTCGAATTCAGGAGTGAAGTCTGATGATTCTTTTCTCGGTATATGGCAGATGGAATACCTGCAAAGACACTCCGACCGCCCAAATCATCTTGAATCCTAGCAGAACACGATAAATGAAGTAATTAATGATTAATTGACCTCTGACGTTACCGGTATTTATAGGGAATATTTAGGGATTTGGGCCTTGGACTTTGACCTATGAGACGTGATTTAGTATAAGATTGTACATATGTTGTTCTTAGGCTTAACCGGTTATTGGATAATCCAACCGGATATTAGATGGCCGATTAAAACCAAACTTCTTTCTTCTACACCCTGGTGTATGCTTTCAAAAGTAAACACCAAGCTGGGAGGCAACTGTTCTTAGGGCTAACCGGCTATTGGATAATTTTACGGGTGTAAGCGGGTTCAAGACGACCCGCCAACCGGTCGATCTGAACCGAATCAAACTGAAAAAATGGGTCGGGTTGGGCCTCAGGTCGGGTCAGGTCAATTTTAGAGAAATCTTACCTTAGTTGGTTCGGGTATCGGGTCTCAGTTTTTTTAAAATCGAGCTACCCGACCCGAACCGGAGTAGCTGTTGAGCTTAACGCGTGCGTTTAGAGAGTAGGGGTCTCTGTTTTAGTTTCACTTTTCAATTCCTTTCCTTTCATTGCTCTTGCCTTAGCCCTAGCCCTAGCCTTTCTCCATCTCTCGCCCCCTCACCCTTGTGCAGTCGTGCGCCATTTTCCCTTCCCTTGCCGTCCTCGTTCGTGGCCAACGCCGTTAACTTCCTCGAGGTCGATCGTTTCTGTAACCTATCTCCATTTGCTTCGATCATTTCTACAAGGTAAGGTAAATTAAGATTTTTTTTCAATCAAATAATCAATCATATGAAGGTAAGGTAAATTAAGATTTTTTTAACATGTGTGAATTATTTGTGGACCAGAATTTGAATCATTCTGGAGTTGTGTTTTGCTGTAAAATAGCTACAGATGATAATGCCATAACCAATGTTGTGGATGTTTACCGCAATCCAACGTAAGCATCTAAATACAGAACCTTATGCTTGAAATTTTTATTCTGTTTTGGTTTGTAAGTTGTAATTGAACCCTTCCCTTTGTAGTGGGTCATTCAGGGTCATCACAACAAATAATGATTCCCTAGTTCGGGTTTCTGACGCGGAGAATTTTGCTTCTCTCTTAGTTGTTTCAACTTTTAAGTATGATTGGTCTGTCACTGTGAGTGTCATCAACTGATATTCCTGTTAGTAATTTATCTCCATTTCTAAAAAACTTTGAAAATAACAATTATGTTTACATATTGACTTTTGCATAATACTTCTGTTAGTTCGGATGAAGAGTTGTTAACTGTTATTGGGGACAGTACTGAGGGCTTGATATCACAATTTCTCAAGTGGTATTATCCTTAATCTGTCATTTAATTTCTAATGACTTAAAATGTGTCTCAGAGGTTCATCTAGTTGTTAATAGAAATACGAATCTAAAGATTGGGTGGATAAAAAATGTTCTCTCATAATTATTTATATCTACTTTAATTTTTTATATTGCAAATCTGATTTTGTCTGTTTATGTTTAAGTTGTTGAAGTTGTATGGTTTTAAATTGTTCTGTTTGTTTATAATTAGTCGGTTTGTATGGTTTTAAATTGTTAAATCATTTTATTTTTTAAAGTATCTCCAGGTTGCATACGTTTGTTTCTTATTACTTGCAAATCCATCAAAACAAACCAACCAAACCAAGCTCTAAAAAGGAGTTAACTATACATGGTTTTAAATTGTTAAATCATTTTATTTTGTGCGTGTAACTATTGTGAATTGATTTTAGCTTACCTTGATTCATTGAATTGATTTGATACATTGTTAACTTTACATTGTTAACAATTTCTTTGCATGTTAAATTGTTAAATCATTGAATTGATTCTAAAATGGAAATGCTCCTTAATTGATCAAATTTTGCCATTCAACAAGTAGGAGTTCAATGGGTTGGAACTTTTGGTACAGAAACTTAGCTTACCTTTTGTGTTAATCCTAGCTCTTTAAGAAGCCATAGAAAATGTGTGTTTGTAATTGATTGAGAGATGAAGTATCTTCTTTTTTCTTTTCCATTTTTTAACAGTCCAATATGTGGATCTCATCTTTTCTTGGCTATATTTTCCTGATTCATGATTTTTTATTCATGCAGAATGGCTGGGGACTTGTGGGAAAGATATGAGACCAGTGACAACCCCTTTATTCACAAAATACAAGAATATGTCTCTATGTTTCTCTTTCCGCTCCTTGTTCTTAGGATTACCAAGTGACTGGTTATTGTAAATGTTAATGCATGGTTCAGTATTTGTCTTTTCATAGTCTCTAAATAGTTGTAATATATGATGCAATATTAAGTACTAATTCGCCACACTTCTTTTACAGTATCAATGATACTATGTTTCAAGATACGCCCCATTTTTTGAATTTTTTTAATTTTTTCACGTTTTTTTACAAATTCCAGAATTTGATATATTTCTCTTCCAAACCCGAGGCCCGCCCCGCCCCAATGCGTTGAAGATCAGGTTGGTTCGGTTCGAGTTGAATAGAAAAAAAACAGAAATTGACCTAATCCAAACCAAAGTGGTTCTATTGGTTTGGACTCCTAATTACCCCAAATCGACCCGACCCGACTGGACCCCTAAATAACTTAACCGAATACCAGACGACCTGTTAAGCCAATAATATTAAATAATCTTATTAAGAAACTCGGATTGGTCGAATAGGCGGTTAGACCGTTCATAATACAGGATGACACTCGTGCTGTAACGGAGGACACGTCACTTGTTGCATGTAACATACGTGTACTCTAATTAATAAAGGCCCTACTTACAAGAAAGTACTCCCTTTACTACTTGTTGAATCAAAAGAAAAATCTACATCTATAGGTGTTTTAGTCATTGACCAATGATCTTGATCATGAGAATTTTCTTGGGAAAGCAATATGAAAGAACGTTGTGTTCTTTCAGAAACATGTGGAGATCTTCTCCCTCTATCATCTCTTTTACGTCTTCTTTCCCCCTTGACTCCTCTGAGGACAATCTCGCTCTAGGTCTTGAATCCTTTGCATTTAACGTTGAACTAAAGGATTAGGGTGCCCTGGGAAATGTTGCTATACACCAAGCATAAATCCATAAAAATGTGGAGGTGGGGTGGAGGATGTATATGAGATGGTCCACCTATAATTAAGTGGTTAAGATGAACAAACCAAAAATGGCTAGGATAGTCCAGCTATCACCCGTGGTGATGGTTGCACGATATCTTGAACAACTTGAGCTCGTGATAGGGATTGTGTTTGGGTTATTATAGGTGGGACAGTGAGACCCAAATTAAGGTCTATTGTTCTTAGTGGTTTTGACATGGTTATGGTTCCAGCTCAATGGTAAAGACTTGGGAATAGAAATTTATGGTTTCCCACAGACGGCGCCAAAATGTTCTTCCAGATATAGAGGTGACGTTGAGACTCTTGGTGCCCTAATGGTGTTGGAGATGATGGTTGGTGTGTACCTGAAAACACTCAACCCAAAAGTCAGTGTAGGTCTTTTAGGTAAAGGGTTTCAAATAAAATCTATGTACATTTTCATGTTGTGTAGTATTTATATACCTTTGTGATTTGGATGGGCATGAATCCATAAGTAAATTAGTGGGTTTTTTTATCATTATAAGTTACCCCAGGTGTCTATTCTAGTACGGGGAGTATTTTTTTTTTTTTGTAATTAGGACATTTATTAATTAGAGTACATGTATGTTAAATGAAACAAGTGACATGTCCTCCATTACAGTACAAGTATCATCTTGTATTATGAATCGTCTAACCACCTATCCGGCCAATTCGAGTATCTTAATAAGATTATTTATGGCCCCATTTGAGGTGGTTGTGAGTTTTCAGCTTTTGGATTTTAAAAGTTTTCAATTAAGTTTTTACAACTCAAAACCAAAAACTGAAAACCTTTTTTGTGGATTTTAAAACACATATTTTGGAAACCATAAAAAGAGGTTTTAGTTTTTTTTTAAGTTGTAAAAACTTGTTTAAATTTTTTTAAAAACCAAAAACTATAAACTCACAGGCACCCCGAACGGGCCCTAATATTGTGGGTTTAACCGGTCGTCTGATATCCGATTAAGTTATCCAATAACCGGTTAACCCCAAGAACAAATGCATCCACAATGCTCCTTAATTAGGGTTTACTCAAGCTTCTGGTTTGAACCAACTTACACCATGGGCGGACTTCGTGTACCAGATGATTCCTAAACCTCATTAGGCTATAACTTGCTCAGGCCCAATTCTAATGGTTCGTAGCAAATGTAAATAGTGGAACCACGATCATTTAAGGAAGTTTTATTTTTTTAATGAACAAGTATTTTGGACAAAAAAATGAACAAGTATTAAAAATTAAAAAGCAACGTCTGTTGATGTAAAAGAAAGGACTCGAATCCCTTAATTCGATATTCATTTATCGGGTAGAAAGATACGGTAGAAAATAAAGAATTGATTTCACACTATATTTTTTACAAGCTAACAATTGATAAGAAATAAAAAAAATAGGGCCAAAGTCCCTCTTCTGTATATACATATATTAAGATATATAAGCATTAAAAAAGAAATGTTATTAATTGTTCATATATTTTAAGACATGAACAATAATTAATTGTTGTTTGATTTTACTTTTTTATTTTTTATTTAAATAAAGTTTTGTTTCTATATTTTATTATTTTTAAGTTTTAAGTTTTTATTAATTATATCCAAATTATCTTTACTTAGTTAATTAATAATATCTTTAATTTTTATTTAAGATAATGACATACAAATTAAGACATATATAATTAATGTCCTTGTTTATATATTAGTTATTGTCTATTAATTTCCTTACTTACCTTTTAACTCTTTAATATAATATTTCTTCCTAATTCTTTGTTATTAATTGAAAATAAAAATATAATTGACAAGTTAGCAGTCAATATTATTTTGATGAAAAATGAAAATAAAATGAAAATTTTCTTTTGAAATCACACTTCAAATACAACATGAGGAGTAAGAGAGAAAATTATGAAGATAAAAATGTATTTAAAAGATAAATGACACATTAGAAAATCAAATAATAATTAAAATACAAATAACTATATTAATTATAATTGTTATTATCCTAAAGTAAATATTAATGAGTGCTTTAATAAGAATAATGATTAAAGAATAAAAATTATTAAAAAATGAATTATTTAACTTGTTATAGAGGTTTATTTATAATAATGAAACTAATAAATTATTACATTTTTAAAGTGGGTCAGTAATTGAACCAACCCGTTGTACCCACAACTCCACTAGGATTAGCAAATTGTTAGTCCACAACTAAATGGGCCTAGCTTGTATATGTGTTCAGGTGTAGTGGGCCTTAAATGGGTCGAACTGACTTGAATTAAAAACTTGAGTCTCAAACTCTCATAAAATATACAATAAGTTGATATATAAGGAAGATGTTTCATTTTCCCTAATATTGTTTAAATTAACCATCATTCTAAACTTAACATTAAGGGGTAGGATTTCCATAAGGTAAATGATGAAAACAAAAGTGAAAGAGAAGAATCAAATTTCACACATTAGAAAAGAAGAAAAAATCCTTTGTTTTTTCTTTTGAAAACATGAGCAAAAAGTAGGAACTATTGAGTACAAGTCCATTCTCAGGTGCGTTTTGATATAAACAAATCTTCTAGTCAGAAGTAATATGAATTGTAAAAGACTAATGTTTACTTTTGTGATTGTCTTATAGAGTGTGAAATTTAGGTAATCAAGGCAAACTACAGTTTGGAAGAAAGTCATTCTAGTCAGAAGTAGCATTCAATGGCTATACATCATCAAAAGCATGACATCCCGTAAACATCACAACAATTGGATGTATTAGGTTTGAAATCGAGATAAATGATCAAATGGATTCATAAATAAACTAAAAATTGATAAGCCAACAAGGACAAAGGCTTAGAAGCAAAAAATAAGCTTCATAAGTAAGATATGATATCATCACAAGTGACATCTAAGTTATATAGTGCTAAAAAATGTTCTAAACATATAACGAAACTAAGTGATGCAACTTTAAATGAAAAGCTGTTGGGCTCCTAGGCAAGTATACCTATTAGTCAACTGTAGTAATATGAAAATAAATTCAGAGTGTCGATCCCACGAGGAGTTGGTAGTTCAAAGTTGTACTAATTCAAAAAGTATATATATATATATATATATAAAAGAGAGTGGTTTGATTCATGATTGATATAGGTATTTAAAGTAAAATTCTAGCAAGTAATAAAACAAAGTATAAAACTTGAATTGAGATATCAGTGAGAGAAAACAGGGATTGAATTTCATCTATCTCCCTCATCTGTATTCTGGTTGTATATCAATATATAGCAATTATAACTATCGATATTGATGCACACATAATAGTCATTTATATTGATTCCTCACATATAAAATTCATAAGATTGATCTATTGAATATTGATTCCTCATATACTCAACAAATCATCCAGCATTAAGATCAAGTGTAAAAACATTCGCTATATTGAATTCTATTCCTAGTAAAACAATATAACGACTATCTTCGTTCAAATCGGATTTTCAGAAATACTTTCCAGTCAAATCTGAAAATCTAAACATTGAAACTATTGATCAGATAGAATCAAAGAAATGAAATCGGAACGAAAATAACAACATCGATAGAACAAGTGAACTATATAGAAATATAACCAGAATACATCCGAGTTCGAATCGATTTACATTCAATCCCAAAAGAAGAGATTAGCCACTCATGGTGACTTTACAATTCATAAAGATGAAGGAGAAAAACCAAAGATCCAGCTTCCGCCGCTCTCGTCCTCTTGAACTCTTGATTTTCTAATTTTAGAAAGTGTCCAACTGACGATAACTTACTTTGAATTCGGTTTTGTGATGCCGAATAAGTGAAAATTCGCTTGAGCTAAATTTTTTAGCTCAAGCCAATAGAATTCTTCATGATGAAGAAAAGTAAATTCGCTCAAGCTAAAATTTTTCGCTTGAGCTAATTCAGCACTAAAAAATACCCTCTCTGGTCAAAATTCGCTTGAGCTAAATTTTTATGGCTCAAGCGAATTTACTTCTCTTGAAATCCTCCTTTTCTTCTTTTTACTTCAATTCTTCTGAACTTGGTTATTCCTCTTCAATTTTTCCTGCAATTAAACACCAAAATTTGGAATTAAAGGTATTCAATTAACTCAACACTCATATATTACTACTTATCTTCAAAGTTCTAGAATTTAGAGGAAATCAACACAAGAACTTATGCAATTTACCCCTAAGTGCCATGTTTTACATAGAAAATATCCTAATCTTTGGCACTTATCAACTACCCCCAACCTAGAATCTTGCTTGTCCTAAAGCAAAGTAAACAGTTATACTCATTCAGATATGCCTTACTTTCTAAAACTGGTTAATTGGAAATCATTTTCATGGTTCTTCAAGAAATAACCTCACAACCAAACTACAGATTTGAATTAAGAACATATGGAAATTCCAACATCAAATAGGAGAAGGACAATAATGCAATCAATCACCAAAAGAAACCATTATAACAATGATATGATTTTAATCAAGGAAATTTTCTCTCAAAACTCACTGGTGAGTGTTTCTCTCTATTTTCACTGAAATTGCATAAATCAACATTGCTAGTCATTTCCAATTCAATTACAATCACACAATTGGCATGGATCTTAAGGTCTTAAAAGGGATGTAATGAGGCTAGGCTTCCAAAAAGAATGGTTTTTTTTTCAGGTTAATCAAAAGCACAATTGAAGGAAAGAGAGCATAAGCATTTTTAATTCAATTCAAATTAACTCTCTATTCTTGACACTTCAATACATCCACTTTTCATTCTTCACAATTTACTCCTTTCTTTATTTATTGTATTTTTCTTCTTTTTCTCTTCTATGATGATTTTTTTATATATATATACATAAAGGAGTAAATTGTATAATTCAACCTCTTTGTAAACACTTTTACTAACCCATATTTGATCTGTTACTAATTAAATGCACCTATGCTCTCCTTCTTTTATTGTGCAAGGTAAGGATGACATTTTTCAATTTAGGCTCAAGGTGCAATATCAAAGAATAATTAAGCTCAAATGGGCTAGTAAAAATTTGGTTAATTTTAAGGTTGGCTCTTTGGCTCTAGCTTTTTATGTTCAACACAAAATTGCCTTAATCATTTCCATGTCTTTTATGCAATGTTATCAAAAAGAAACTCAAGCAATATCAACTTGGTCAATTATCAGTGAAACTCTCAGTCTGTTTATGGATTCACACACTCACTGGGTTATCTGTGGCTTTTCCTTGATTATATCATCTATTGTTACAATTATTTATGTTGGTCAATTATCATGCACAAAAGTCCTAGTCCTATTTGATTATGAAATCCACCATATTTTCTTAGTTCTCTCTTCTTTCATTCAGATTGTTCAGTTATTCTATCTTAGAACACTTACTGAATCCTGGTTTCCTTTTTAACCAATTTCATCAAGAAAACTTTTCTATGATTCCCAAAAATTTTAACTAAGTATCTACCAATATTAGATCTAAAATACTAAGTGAAAACACAATGTAAAACAGTTAATCCTAACTTAACAAAATAGAGTAACAAACATCTAAACCAAAACAACTAATGCAACTATCACAAAAGCAACTACTATTTAAACACACCAAAACATTGCAGTACTAGAATTATCTGCCAACATAATCACACATAGTACTAAATTATCAACAAAAGAACAATGAAACCATGTCACAGAGTTTTGAAAGATGGAACAGTAGGGTATGGCTCCGGCTGCTACTCCTGAGGGTCCTTCTCCTGCTGGCATAGCTCCAGAATAGCCCACATCATAATCAGCAACTTCCACTCCCCCCTGAAAAAATTGGACTGTCCCCAGGCCACTGAAGGTAAGTCTGAAATTCTTCTGGTGTCATGCCTGGGTAGGTTCCCTTGGGTAAAAGATCAGTTAATATCCTTCAATTCCTTCTGATAATGCCATTCAAGAAGGAGTCATATTCTGCTATGATCTTTGTTCTAGCCATATTCTGTAAACAAAACCAGCCAAGAATCAATTTCAGTCCATAGAATTCCAATTACAAACAACAAGGTTGCATGATCAATCAATATTTTGTTTAAGTTATGCACCATGTTAAACAATCTATTAACAGAATTCGTGCAAAATATCAACATCCTTTGTTCAATGCTTCATTTTAAATAACCCAATTACAATAGCCCTTGTATTTGCATGACAGCAGAAAGTGCAAATTTCAGCCCCTTTTTACACAAAATGCGCATTTATATAATCAAGATAACAAAGTGCATAATCACATTATGTATTCAACATTCAACAGCCACACCAAGGAAGTATAAAAAATGCAAGATGAATTCCATAGACAGCCCACAAGTAAGAGAGTTTCTAAATTCAATTTCGGGTTGTGTTACTCTCTTTTCCATTCAGTTCACAAACTATATGCAACCATTCAAACAATAAGCATCTCATCAAGTCAAATTGTGTTAAGACATTTTTTTCAAACACTAGGCATGCATTTCTAAACTCACATTTCAATTACTTGAATCAAGTTGCATATTTCACCCAATTATACAATAAACATTAAGCATCATCTTCTTCCAAGAACATTCCAAGCAAACAATTATCATTTTTCAAGCAAACAATCAACATTTGAAATCAACCCACACGGTATCTAACCTAGGGTTCAATTTAGCATGAAAAACAGAGAAATGTTCGGTGGGAGAGAAGAGAATTCAAACAACACTTACCTTGAAGTGTGATTGGAGAGTGGGAAAGGGCATTGAGGAGTGAAATTTGTGGTTTAAAATGAAGTAAATTGATGCCCTAGGAGAGGGAGGTTTGCACACAAGAGAGAAGACAATGGGTTTTGAAAAAAATGATAGTTTTCTCTCTGTTTGCTATCAAAAGGTGCGGGCAATAAAAAAATTCGCTCAAGCTAAACAGAATTCGCTTGAGCTAATTTTGTCCAGAGAATGTGAAAAAATGCACCTAACTTCGCTTGAGCTAATTTAAATTAGCTCAAGCGAATTTCGTCCAGAGAGCATCATTTTTCACCCCTAAATTCGCTTGAGCTAATTTAAATTAGCTTGAGCGAATTTAGCAGAAGTTACTTCTTTTCAAATTTTCTGCATAATTCGCTTGAGCTAATTTAATTAGCTTGAGCGAATTTTGCAGAAAGTTTACTTCTCAATTTCGTTTACACTTTGCAAAATTTTCTCCCAATTTCAATGATTCAATTTTTGATTATTGCTCTCTTTTAGACTCTAATTCACACCTTAATTCACTCCCTACATTGACTTCTATGATCCAACAAGGTTCCACCATTTCTTAACCAAAATGTAGGATTGAAAATCCCGTTTTCACAATTAACCACATTTAAGTCATTTTGTAGCATCCAACTACCTCAATTTAGCACCAAAACTCTTTTTCATGCAAAACAAGTTCAAATATCTTCAAAACACTCAAATACACATGTTTGGGCCAATTGAGACAATAAAATGCTAAAAATTGACTTAATGCACACAAACACACAAATATGTATAGAATCACATTAAGCACACATAAGTGAAATTTAAAATGCAAAACAGAATTAAACACTGGGTTGCCTCCCAGGAAGCGCTTGTTTAACGTCACTTAGCTTGACGCCTGTTTCATTTAAGGTTCTTTCAGATAAAACTTTGTGGTGAGTTTCTGTACTTTGACTTCACCACGAATCCTTTCTTCAGACATATTTTCAGATTTGATTACTCCACAAGGATCCTTGACCGGATATACATCTGACCATTTTGCCCTCATTCTAACTTTAGGCCCTGAAATTGATTTTGTTGGCCTGATTCTTCTTTTTACTTTTCTCTTGTCAGTGCATGCATAGGTCTCTCTCTTATGAAGCTTGGAAGATTCATGGCAATCATTTTTCAATTTCTTCATTTCCTGCAGCTGAAACTTCCTAGCTGTTGAAAAAGACTCAGCAATTGCATCAATATTAAAGCATTCTTGATTATCATTTGGATGTTGTGCGGCTTCAAACACATTGAAGTTGACCTCTTCATCTTGTGTTCTGTCCTTAAGCTTACCATCATCCACATCATTAACTACCTTGGTTGTCTTCATGAATGGTCTGCCTAATATCAATGGAACTTCAACATCTTCTTTGATATCCATAATCACAAAGTCCACTGGAAACACAAACTTGCCAACTTTCACCAAAACATCCTCTGCTACACCATAAGGATATTTCATAGACCTGTCAGCTAATTGTAAAGTCATTCGAGTAGGTCTCACTTCCAAATTTCCAATCCTTTTTAGCATAGATAAAGGCATTAGATTTATGCTAGCACCCAAATCAAGAAAATCTTTATTCACTGATAAACTTCCAATTTTCACCGGAATAGTGAAACTGCCAGGGTCCTTGGATTTCTGAGGCAAAGATTTCTGAATTATAGCACTGCACCCTGCCTCCAGCTCCACTGTCTCTTCTGAAAATCTTCTTTTCTTTGTTAGAAGCTCCTTCATAAATTTTGCATACTTCGACATTTGTTCCATAGCTTCTACAAAAGGGATGTTGATCTGCAGCCTTGTGAAAATATCCAGAAAACGTGCAAACTATCTTTCTTTATCTTTCTTTGAAGGAGTTTTAGGATATGGCAAATTTTTCAGTTCTGGTACTTCTTCCCCCACTTTCTCCTTCTTTTTCTCATTCTTTTTCTATATGTACATCTTCCTCTTTATTCTTTTCTTCTTCTCCCTCACACTTTTTCTTTTCTTCCTCATCTTCTTTTTCCTCCAAGACTTCCTCCTCTATAGCCAGATTGTCATCAATCCCTCTTCCTCTCAGTTTACCACTTCTGGTGGTGATAGCATTACACTGTTCTCTGGGATTGGTTTATGTATTTGCAAAAAATTGTCCTGACTGTTGGTTAGCTAACTGCCCAACTTGAGTTTCCAAATTTCTGATAGAAGCTTCTGTATTTTTCTGGTTTGTAGTAGAAACTTCCATGAACTTCTCAAGAGTATCCTCCAATTTTGATGTTCTGTCTTGTATTGGAGGATAATTTTGTTGTTGTTGGAGAGGAGGTTGCCTATAAGATGGACCAGCTTCTTGTCTCCATCCAAAGTTTTGATACTGATTGTTTCTCCATCCCTGCGAAAAATTGTTAGCATAATTATTAGCATTAGTGGAGAAGTTACCTGGTCTTCCTTGATTAGCCATGTAATTAATTTGTTCTTCCTGTTGATTTTCTTGATAAGAACAGTGACCATTAGGATGGTCACCTCCACAGAAATCACACACTAACTATTGTTGTGCCATACCAGGATTAGAATGTACAACATGTAGCTGTTGAGGAAGTTTAGACATCTGTTTGGTAAGTGCTTCAATCTGCTGAGTTAATATTTTATTCTGAGCCAGAATAGCATCAGTAGTACTCAGATCAAGCACTCCTCTTCTTTGCATTGAACCCCTTTCACGTTGAGCCTGTTGATCAGCAAATGCTAAACCTTCAATAATTCTTGTTGCCTGTTCTGCATCTACTGATAACATAGTTCCTCCAGCTGCTGCATCCAAAATCATTTTTGTATCAGGCAAAAGACCATTGCAAAATGTATTCAGCTGAGTTATGTCTTCAAATCCATGGTTGGGACATCTCCTCAGCAAGGACTTGAATCTTTCCCAAGCTTCAAAAAGAGATTCATCTGGTCCCTGCTTGAATTGTGAAATGTCTGCCTTAGCCTTGATGTATCTAGAGGGCGGAAAAAATATATTCAGAAATTTTGCCTCTACTACACTCCAGCTAGTCAAACTCTGATTAGGATGAGATTTAAGCCATTCCTTTGCTTTTCCTGCCAATAAGAAAGGGAACAAACGTAAGTATACACTTTCTAGATCATCTTCCTCAAAACCCATTGTTCCAATTAATTCATAAAAATTTGAAAGGTGAGTATATGGATCCTCATGATCCATTCCATGAAACTGATGGGCACTAATCAGGCTCAGGAATGCAGGCTTCATCTCAATTGCTTTTGTTGCAGCTGGTACTACAATGCTTGAAAAATGTCTGGGACCCTGTTGCAAAGCATAGTCTCCCAGAGTTCTCCTTGGTGGATCTCTTCTTTCTCCAGCTATATTTTTAATTTCTGGATTGATTGGACTAGGTGTGCTGAGGGTGTTGGAAGATTCACCTGTTGCCTGTCCTTGTCTCTTCTTTCTGTTTTTACCTCTGTTTTTACGAGCTATTTTCTCTATTTCAGGGTCAAACTTCAATTGATCTTCAGATACCTGACCTCTCAATATCATAAATCAACACAGCTCAAACAAGGATTAGCACAAGGATGGAAGTATAAACAAAAACTAACTAAAAAGGTAAAATTATTCACAATACTTAATGAACTAGATAAACTTTGAACTGACACCGCCTCCCCGGCAACGGCGCCAAAAACTTGTTGGGCTCCTAGGCAAGTATACCTATTAGTCAACTGTAGTAATATGAAAATAAATTCAGTGTGTCGATCCCACGAGGAGTTGGTAGTTCAAAGTTGTACTAATTCAAAAAGTATATATATATATATATATATATATAAAAGAGAGTGGTTTGATTCATGATTGATATAGGTATTTAAAGTAAAATTCTAGCAAGTAATAAAACAAAGTATAAAACTTGAATTGAGATATCAGTGAGAGAAAACAGGGATTGAATTTCATCTATCTCCCTCATCTGTATTCTGGTTGTATATCAATATATAGCAATTATAACTATCGATATTGATGCACACATAATAGTCATTTATATTGATTCCTCACATATAAAATTCATAAGATTGATCTATTGAATATTGATTCCTCATATACTCAACAAAACATCCAGCATTAAGATCAAATGTAAAAGCATTCGCTATATTGAATTCTATTCTTAGTAAAACAATATAACGACTATCTTCGTTCAAATCGGATTTTCAGAAATACTTTCCAGTCAAATCTAAAAATCTCAACATTGAAACTATTGATCAGATAGAATCAAAGAAATGAAATCGGAACGAAAATAACAACATCGATAGAACAAGTGAACTATATAGAAATATAACCAGAATACATCCGAGTTCGAATCGATTTACATTCAATCCCAAAAGAAGAGATTAGCCACTCATGGTGACTTTACAATTCATAAAGATGAAGGAGAAAAACCAAAGATCCAGCTTCCGCCGCTCTCGTCCTCTTGAACTCTTGATTTTCTAATTTTAGAAAGTGTCCAACTGACGATAACTTACTTCGAATTCGGTTTTGTGATGCCGAATAAGTGAAAATTCGCTTGAGCTAAAAATTTTAGCTCAAGCCAATAGAATTCTTCATGGTGAAGAAAAGTAAATTCGCTCAAGCTAAAATTTTTCGCTTGATCTAATTCAGCACTAAAAAAACACCCTCTCTGGTCAAAATTCGCTTGAGCTAAATTTTTTTGGCTCAAGCGAATTTACTTCTCTTGAAATCATCCTTTTCTTCTTTTTACTTCAATTCTTCTGAACTTGGTTATTCCTCTTCAATTTTTCCTGCAATTAAACACCAAAATTTGGAATTAAAGGTATTCAATTAACTCAACACTCATATATTACTACTTATCTTCAAAGTTCTAGAATTTAGAGGAAATCAACACAAGAACTTATGCAATTTACCCCTAAGTGCCATGTTTTACATAGAAAATATCCTAATCTTTGGCACTTATCAAAAGCATCTCTACATAAAAATGAAGCATAATAAAAGCTTAGAAATCATAAGCATGATTTACAAAAATTGCACCTCAAAAGTATATCTAAGAACCGTATTCAAACCAAAGAAGAAGCAAACAACAAAGTTCCATAACAAGTGTTCCTAAACTCCCCAGACATATATCCTTGAGTACTTTAAGTTAGTGGTCTCCCTAAAAAAGACATTAGAATGGGTGTTATTTGCAAGTTTCAAAAGAAAGTTTTAAAACCACAAGAAGACAAAAATGCTTTTTCCTAACACAATAAAAAGGACATTGTGACATTAATTTTGGTAGTAAATTTTGAGAGAATCGAGAAGAATTTTCCAATGGTCAAACTTAGAATTTGAAATTCTAAAAGTTTTATTATAAAATTATTCTATTGCAACATTCACAAAAGAGAAACCATGTGACAAGATCAAGTGTTGTTGTGCCATATCATACTTCATTCCTTCTTCAGAGGTGTTCTCCTTTTGCACATCACCCTATACATTTAGGATATAGTTACAAATAAATTTTAGAGACTGATTATTAACTTAAGACTGAAGAGGAAATCCACTCATTAAGTGGTTGAGAGTTATATTTCCTGCTACCTAATTTATTTTTTTAGAAAATTATAATGTATTAAACTAACCACTGAGAGCGATTGTTGGTTGAAAGTCTCTTAAGCTAACCAATGAGAGCTAATGTTGGTTGAAAAGCTCAGGAAGTTGTTGTGAGCCTACAAGGTTTAGGGCTTAGGGCCCGGGAAAGAAAACTAGTGTTGTAAGTACTCCGATGAGGCCAAGGATGGAATAATACCTTTGTATTGAGACTTGTTTATAGTGGAGAACGCCTACCAAGGTAGGCATTAAATGTAACCCTCAAGTAAGTGGGGTGAACTAGTATGAATTGTTTGTATAGCTCTCATAACCCTCTTCTTATCATTTTGCAATTATGTTTCTAAGAATTAATAATCATTGCATTAAAAAGCATTTTGTTTCTACATAAATCTTTAAATTGATAAAATCATCAATCTATTCAGATTCAATGACATACTTTAACCATATATTAATTAATTGCATGATAAATTTAGAAAGTTTCATTAAATTTGAAATCATCTTGACCATAAGAAGTAAGGTTTGAGTGTATCACCATAACTTAGTTTGGTAAAACTCATTGTCAAGAAACATTGATCACACATTTAGGTCAAGACATGTCAATTTTGTTATATCATATTGACCCTTAAAAGCAGCACTCAAAATCCAAGTTAATTGTTATTTTGCATCTAAGCCTGTACAAAGTTTTTGACCATGCTTGTGAACACATATACATTTGAAAGACACTAGTGGAGTGTTAGTACCTGAATTGTTGAGATCATTTATTTATAAATATGAATCACTAGAGTCATGAATTTAGCTCATATTAATCATACATTGAAATATCTACGATTCTTGACTAACTTCCTACTTTTTAACTTCATTTTGATTACCAAGAGTGATCATGAGTAAATAGTCAGAAAGATATGTGTTATAAATTGAAGCAAGAGTTTCAAGGGACACAATTCAACCCTATCTTATAACTTTAAGAACCATTTTAGGAACCAACTAATGCATTCACATTATGTTAGTCCTAAATGTAACAATCTCTCAAACCCTAATACATTCCAATCACACCATGTCAATAATGTCATCTCTCTTCCCTCCATTAATAATGATGAAAACCTATTTTCTATCACGAAGACAGTCTCTCTTGCACAGACTCCCCATATGACACTACAAGTGCTTCTAGTCAAATAAGTGCATGTATGAAGTGGAGCAAAGGACATGGTCAATTGGGATGAGCAATAAGAAAGGTGTGATCAATTGATATTATTTGACAAAGATGTCTTGGATCTCCTCCTTATTTTCCTCATCAAAATTTTACTATAATATTGTATAATTTTTGTCTATGCTTACTGAGCATGATAAAAGAAAAGTGAGTTGAAGAAATAAAATGATAAAAAAGGTAAGAATGTGCTCCAATGGTTTCATTTACCATGTTAAAAAAAGCCCATGTGAACTTCTTCTACTTGGAAGACAACATCTAAGAATTTTTTTCTCAACAATGGAAATTGATAATTCAAAATAATTTTAAGGATATTATATAAATATTTAGTATTGCATATTAAGCAAGTTGATAAATAAGTTTAAAGATAAGTTAAAGTCATTCTCATTTAGATAATATTATCTCTACATAAATATTAGTATCATACTCTTTTAGGGTACGTATGCGAGTTGAATTTTGGAGGGGAAGGGAGGGAAGAGAATGGTTTATTGGAAGTTCCCCCCTTATGTTTGTGAGTTTGAGTATTTTACAAAAAAATTCCGTCCTCTTCTCCCCCTCCCTTCTCCCTTCAATCCTTCAATTTCCCCCCTTTCTAAACTCACAAACACACCTAAAAAAAAATATAGCATGAATCACAAAAAATGTCTTTATTGATATATATTAAAATTAAATTTATTTTATATTCTATATAGTAATTAAGGAGTTGTTCGGGGTGGTTGCGAGTTTTCAGTTTTTTATTTTTAAAAACTTTGAATTAAAATTTTACAACTCAAAATCAAAAATTGAAAATCACTTGTTGTGGTTTTCAAAATGACCACAAAAATTATGGATGACCAAACTCTAAACGGTTCACCCCGTAATCAAACCTATTCTAAACATCTTTTAGCAAAAATTTGTGACTTTATATATATATATAATATTTCAAAATCAACATGTTTATTTTTTAAAAAAAAATGTTAAACTTATAAGATAATTAAATTATTATTATTATTTTTTAAAAATTAATTACAAAAAACATGTTGCGTGCTGGCATCCTTCCTTATATCAGATGGTGCACCAGTTTTAGGGTTTAGGGAGCAAGTCAGTGCAGTACTCTAAACCATTAACAGTTTTGATACAAGGTACCGTAAGTGTCATCGCTGTATGACTCACAGGCTAACCCTAACCATAGTCACCACCATCTTTTGCAGCCGTTCCTAAGCGCGAACAAGCCTCAGGTACCTCTCGCCTCTCTTCTTCTTAGATGTTCCCATCACAATTCTGCGTGATTCTCTCTTTCTAGATCTTCGTCTTGCGAAATATTTTCACTGTTAACTTTCTTAGATTCTACGCTTTTTCGTTCTTGTTTTAAATTTTGCGTCCTCCTCGCTTTTGACAGTGGAACATTCTCGTGTTTCCGTTCTTGTTTTCTGGATTCATAATGTTTGGACTTTAATTAGAGGTTGGACCGTCGAATACTGTGATTTTCTGACCCCCTTGCATTTGGTTTTCGATGTTAGATTTTTGAAATGTAGATTTTCATATGGTTCTGATAATTTTAAGATATATACCTGTTGCTGTGAGATATTCCTTTTGAATTTTGCGGCAAACATTGTAGGTAAATTCCTCTTGGTATTGAAAGTTGGGTATACTATGGAGCATAAAATGCAGTTGTTTTTAGCTATATCAGTGTAATATTTGGGGTTTGTAATTCATCTGTTATGTTTAATACTATCCTGTGCTGATTCTTACACCTTTTCAAACCTTTCTCATTTATTGCAGTGGTCGATCTTCATCTTAGTGGGTAAGTATAGCCTCTTCTCTCCTCTCCTTCTACAGTTGCTAATGCGCAAATGCTACATATTCTGATTTACTTAAATGGTTTAATGTATAGCGGTGCCATGCTGGCCCGTTCGAGAGGCCTGGTTTCTCGTCTGCAACTTTTCGCCATTGATTCAGCATCCACACCCTCGCCGCTCCACATTTTGAGGGGATTCAGTTCAGATGTGGAGACTACTCGGATTATTGAAGCAAAGCCCTGTGTCATGACCCCAAACTCCAAGCGAACTGGGGTTATAGCAGTCAAGTGTGGAATGAGTGCGCTTTGGGATAAATGGGGTGCTAGAATTCCAATCTCTGTACTTTGGGTTGATGATAACATTGTCTCTCAGGTCAAGACCCCAGAGAAGGAAGGCATTTGTGCTCTCCAGGTGTGTTTGCTTCTCGTTACCATAAACTATTCTGTTCTTACTTTTGAAATTTCACTCTCTTACCCCTAATGTGTTACTTGAAGTATTTCAATCTTGAGTTGCGAGGTGAAATGTAATAGTGAATAAGCACTCAAGCATAAGCTGGTTTTCATGAACTTATTTGAGAAGTTTATTCAAATAAGTTCAAAAGGGCTTATAGTAGGTCACAAGCCTTTTTTTTTAAACTTAACCAAATATTTGTTTAAGTACTCATGTATGTCATAAGATAAGTCCAAATAAGTTCCAGAAAAAACTCTTCCAAAAGCCCTCTATATCAAGTCTAATGTCCTGCATTTTAATTGAGCCCAAACATTGTACTTGGATGCATACTTTCATTTCTCCTTTTCACTATGAGCTTCTTTGCCTGAAAAAATACTACCCTATCACAATATAATGTTTTAAGCGCGTGTTTGTTGTCTAATTATAGATTTCTTTGCTACTTTGTTTCTAGTTAGATTGGTTGTGGACAGAAGAAAGATAAACATTTGACCAAGCCTGAAGTGGGTCATTTTAGGGCTCAGGGAGTTCCATTGAAGAGGAAGCTTAGGGAGTTCCCGGTGACAGAGGATGCACTTCTCCCTGTAGGTACACAGCTCAATGTTCGTCATTTTGTTCCAGGCCAATATGTTGATATCACAGGAATCACAAAAGGAAAAGGGTTTCAGGTGTTTTTCTCTTTCCTTCATATTAAATATTGCTCAGAGTTCTTTTTATTTTAATTCTTTGTTAATATGTGTGTATGTTTATGCATGTAGTTGTGTCTGCATGTATTTATATATTATTCCCATATAAATGTAGTTGAATGCATGGTGTTCTTTGTGTCTGTTGAGTTGATTAGTAGTTTTTTTGTCAAAGAATTTCTTAAACTTGTGTCTGTAGGGCGAAATAAATGACCAAAGGAGATTGCTGTTTGTGAAGGCCAATTGATTCCCTAATTATATTAGAGCTGAGTTTTTAAGAGTGTTTCCTTCCACGGGCAATTGGTTAACAAAAAATAAAATGCAAGTAATCTTACGCATTGATTAAAATACTACTAACAACAAACATCATCAATTGCCACCTGCCAAAGTACTGATGAGTGATGACACAATAGCAAGTTAACAAATTCAACAGCCATTGAAACATATAGTCTATGGAATTATTTATTTCTTCAACCGTTTAGTTTCATTAATTCATTTACTCCTGCACTACCATTGGTGTGCAGTAGTTCAACTTGGATGTAGAAGTTCAGTTGATGGTGCAGTATTATTTTTTACTTTTACCCTGCCCCCTGCTTGAGCTCTCTGAAGGTTTGAAAGAACAAATTTTGATTGTATGCTTTCTAGAGGGTGGTTTATTGTATTATTTTTGTGTTTCTTATTTTATTTTAATTTTATGTATGTATCCCTGTGGATCTTTCTGTTTCATGTTGAATCCTTTCATGTGAGTAAAGCAGACAATAGAAAGATGCTGCCAAATTATAAATTAATTATTTTCAGTTACATGAGTATCAGCTTCAGTTATCTTTATTGTATCCAGGGTGGGATGAAGCGGCATGGATTTAAGGGAATGCCAGCATCCCACGGTGCATCATTATCACATCGAAGCATTGGTTCTACAGGTCAAAGAGATGCTCCTGGAAGGGTAAGTTGGAGCCATTTAGATTGGTGTTTTTTTCTTAATACACAACTTTATGTATTTTGTATGTTGAAATATGTTTGTTTGGTTCTTCAAACAAGTGTATTGTTTACAAAGATGTTTCTCTCTGGTAGTTATTATAGTAAATAATTTTTTCTCACTGTTACATCACAGGTTTTTAAAGGTAAAAAAATGCCTGGACGAATGGGTGGGCAGCAGAGAACAGTTAAAAATGTATGGGTCTACAAAATTGATCCAGCAAGGAATTTGATGTGGGTGAAAGGGCAGGTAAATTATTTTTTGTAATTATATTTTTTGCTTTAATTTATGAAATTGAAGCTAAAGCTAAAGGGCAGGACTATTTAGTGCCAATTTGGATGTTCTTCTGCAGAAGAACTTCTCGGTGAAAAAAATAGAAAGAATCAAAGAGGTTAAATGAATTTAACTTCTGCATAAGTTGAAATTAGTCTTTGTTGCCATCTTCTCCAAAAGCTTTCCCATTTAACTTCTTCATAAATAACCAATTTCAACTTATGGAGAAGTTAAATTCATTTGAACTCTGTTTTTTTTATAGAAGTTCTTTTGCATCCAAATTGGGCTTTAATATCACAACAAGCGCTTAAAGCATGAATAATCTAGATTTTAGAAATTTGAATCCCACTTGATTCATATCTGTACTGCTGCTAAAGAAATTTCTATGTATGTATGAGCCTAGTCTGGCAAGGATATAGGGACTAATATCATTAAATCATTGATGGAACAGTATGCAGTCTTCATTTCTTTTACTGGCTGATTTGCAGCTTATTGGTTCACAATTGTCCATTAACTTGCCAAGAATTTTGGAAATTGGGCTGTATTTCTGACTGCTTATTTTTCTTTGTATGATGTGCACAATAGGTCCCCGGAGCTACAGGGAACTTTGTTTTTATAAAAGATGCTGTCTATGAAAAACCCGACATATCTCTACTTCCTTTCCCAACTTACTTTGCCCCAGAAGACGAAGATACAGATGACTTGAAACCTTTGGTTGCTGATCTTGGGGATGTGGATCCATTTATGGTTACTGATTAAAGAGATAGTTCAGAAGCTGGGTTATTCATGCTAGGTTCACTTCCTGCAATCATGTTCTTTTATTTGAATATAGATGGCAAAATGAGATTTTTTAGAAACCATCCAAGGATGATTTTTCACTTGAGTTTTTCACCACAGCTTAGAACATTCGAGAATTCTAAATTAAGATTGGTAACATGGCTGTTTTGGAATTCTACAAATAAGTGTCGAGACTTGGAATTAATGAATTATGATGCTTTCTTCTAATTGAATCGCTTCCTTTTTCGAGTCAATTTATTTGGCATTGACCATGTAGTGAACAGAACTATTAACCAATTTTTACTTGATCTATTATGAATGTATGATTGTGATAATTTTGAAAGGACTTCTTTTTGCAGAATAGATTTCCAAGATTATGTTATCTGCTTGGTAGTAAGTTTATGGATTACATGCCCGAGTACCACATGCTATTTGAATAAAACTGAATTCACGTAGATCACATATAACTATTTGTGTACAATCTGTAGTCCTGGTTAAATTTAGCATAACCGTAGTTTTGATTCAGTTGAAAATCTAATAATCGAAAAGTTTTCAGAGAGTTTTCATAGTGATCAACATGCACATACTAAATTAAACTCAAAAGGATATGTTCTTCATAATTTATACTTGAGAGCAAATCTAGCATAGCCTTCTTGATTGAAACTCATTAAGGATGCTTGTTGATAGTACTCAACAAGATCATTGCCAAAGACAAGTTTCCCATCCCTAGTCTTAGGGTATGTTTGTGAGTTGAGTTTTGGAGGGAAAGGGAGGGAAGGGGAAGAGTTATTGGAAGTCCTTCCCCCCTTTATGTTTGAGAGTTTGATTCTCTCATATGCATTTTACAAAGTCTTCCCCTCCTCTACTCCCCCTCCATTTCCCCTCCAATCATTTATTTCCCCTCCTCTCTAAACTCACAAACACACCCTTAGGAAAACAATAAAGTTAGTATCTTCCATAAGTCGGCTCTCTAGCATAGATCTACGTTGTGGTATTCACTATGTTAGGATTTGAGTAGGAATGAAGAGGGGGAATTACTTTAAGACTGGTTGGTGTCTGTGAATGACCTGACATGCCTTTTGCCCCTCTAACGCTCCTAGCACCTTTGTGAGGGTGTTTACCCAAGGATTTTTGTTGCACTTGCTAAATAAAATTGTATGTGGTCTACGAACTTCCATTACATCCACCAAGGAAGGGTAATTTGAGATGCCATCTATAGATATTTAATAAAATTGTATGTGGTCTACGAACTTCCATTACACTACAAACTCATTTTTTATTATTTTATTTGATTATTTATTAAGGGTCTAGCAGCTGATCCCAAGAAGGTTACCTAAATCCTCTACTTTTTTTTTGGTCAAACATATGCTGCAATGAAGAAGCCCAACAAGAGGGCAGAAAAAACAAGGACATTGGGCTTTGCGGCCCATAGCACAGAGAATAATGCTGAATCAACAAGGATAGGAAGTACATTGCACCTAGGAAGAACCCTAGCAGAGATCCTTGTTCACCTACACTTGAAATAAAGAAAGAAGAACTCCGATGCAGCACACGAAGAAGCAAATCTGCAGCTTCGAAGAAGACCCAGTCCCTGAGACACAAAGCTAAGGTCCTGTAGGGGACGTTGAGGGCATCTGGATGCTGTCCAATTGGTGGTAAGAAGACCCATTATTAAGGTGAGATGGAGACAGAGGAGGACCCTTTGGATGGTGAAAGCTTGCCGAGCGAGCATCTTGAAGGAGGAAGGCTTGCAGATCATCAGGGGGATTTGTGATCCAGTCTCGATTGAGAGATGTCGAGGCTGCTAGCTTTGCAATGGTGTGAGCTGGTCAATTCCCATTTCTGCTGACCCAAGTAAACCCACAGAACTCCAAACTTTCCTTTCAAACTTTCCTCTACCAACCAAATATCTTGTAGGATGTGCACAATTTCAGCCCTATTTACCTCTTTTCTGCATGCTTGGATGAGCTCAAGGGAGTCATTCTCGAACACCAAGCTTTTGACTCCAAAATTGCTTGCTGAGATAATAGCTTCCCTAATGGCCAGAGCTTCAGCTACTAGAGGTGAATGAGTATTATTGATCTTTGCATTTGCAAATTCCAGTATGCCTTCAGAGTTTCTTACAATAAAATCTATAGCACCTTTCCCTGTGTCTTTGTTGAATGCAACATCTGAGTTAACTTTGAGAGTTCCCTGTTTAGGGGCTTTCCATATACTCCCAACCAGGGGGCCTGGTTGTTGGTCTCCTCTTGTCTGAACTGGTTGGATTAGCTTAGAGTAGTCACATATTAGGGAGTGGATCTTAGAATTTGTACCGATAGGATTTTGGTTTACTCCTGTGAAGTATTGGGAATTCCTATCTTTCTAAATGTTCCACAAAGTAGTTGCTAGTAAGGCCCCAACATATTGTCCCTTGTCCTCCCCCTGCTCGTAGGAATCCAACGCATCTAGGATCCAGTTTTGGAGGGTAGAAAAATTTGTAAGGTCTGGAATCCTCTACAGCTGATTACCAAACTGGATTGGTTTGGTCCAATCACAAAACAACAACATATGTTCAGTAGTTTTCGGTTCCCTGTTGCAGAAATGGCATATGTTGTTCTGGCTCTAATGTATTTTAAAAAGGTTTGCTTTGACTGGTAGTATATCATGGCACGCTTTCCACAGAAAAATCTTTATCTTTTCTCTCAGTTCCAAAATTTTTCCCAAATAGCAGTTGAATTTTGGTTGGAAGAGGATGGGAGGCTAGTTATATGATCTTGCTCTACTTTTAGGCAGAAGTAACTGGATTTTACAGTATAGGCCCCTGATTTTGTGTGGGGTCATATAAAAATGTCTTACCCATTTGTCCAGCTTATAGGAGTTTGTAGAACTAAATCTATCTGGGGAGGGGGATGTTGCATCTGACTTCTAGCATGTTCCAAGCTTTAGAAAAATGGTCAATTAACTGACTAATGGGTTAGTGTTGATTATTTCCCCCTGTATGAAGCCAAATATCCTCTTTAATATCGACATTGTCACCTCGATTAATTAACCATCTTCCCGCTTTCTTAATAGCTTGAACCCCATCAGGCATTTCTTCTCTTTTTTGCATGCAGAATGTGAAGGGAATCAAGCATGTGGTCAGGGTGCAGCGGAAATAAATGGATTCCCTCCCTTGTTATAATCGTTTTGCGAAAACACGAATCAAGGCATAAAAGGTATTGAAACGAAAGGCCGTACCTTGTTAGGATTATAAACGAGGCAAGTGTAGCCACGTCTCTATTGGTATCCACGCCAACAACCGGACTAGGAAACCTTCCTCAGCTCTGCTAGTAGCCTTAGAAAGTAAGAAGCGATTGCTCATGTGTCACTCGAGTAGTGCATCTTATGCTCTATTTATAGAGTGGTGGCTAGGGTTTTACCCCCTCACTCACTTAACTCTCACACTTATGGGTCTGACCCATTATGTAATAATTCTAATTAAATTAAATTAGAATTATTATTCTTTCCTAGTGGCATGTTGTATGCGTGTGACCCAATAGGATTTTAATATTTGGTTATAATATTAAAATAAAACCCTTTTATATTTAATATCATAAATAGTGAGCGGTATCTAACAACACATTACTATCCAAATATTGAGATTATCAATAACTTTGATAAATCCTATTTTAATATAATAATTTATATGCTTTGTCTCTTTGTCCAAATATCTAATTGAACACAAGGGCATGGATTGTGTCAACCTTGTATAGTTCAATATATATTTTTTTGATCTCCAAGTAGACTGTACAGAAAATAAATATCTCATATTTATCCTCCTGAGCATGGCCATGCATTTTGCAGTCTCACTTTATCAAGAGGCCTAAAGATACAGCTCCTGTTACATAGGAGGGACAAATCCCATTTAGGGCACTCACATTTCTCCACATAATTTATTATATGTCAAAAAATCAACTTTATGATTACCCTGTCACAGGTAGCGTTTGATGATAATTAAAACATATAATTCCTTATGTAGGAATCGTAGTGATTTCAGGTTGAAAGACTTCATATAACATTTATTAATTTAAAAAACGTTCATGACACTTATGTAACAACCCATGCAACATTCTTAAGGTGGGTTTGTCCAGTACACCATTACTCTTAATGTGTACCTATGTGAGCACATGATATCTCATATCCATGATCCGTGAGATGTGATCATCAACGAACTCACATACTAGTCTAAATACATCTTTGTCCTGAGATGATATTTGATTAGGGACTATTTTAAGAATAGTTCTTCATAAGATCTCACGATCAAGTCATCTACTTGATTTCTTATGAAGTTTAAGCTTACTATTCTACGGACAATGATTATATTCTAAAAGAATAAGTTTACCTTTATAAAATAACATGATACAAGTGATGGATGTTCATAAATATATAAGTCTCTAGTGCATATTCCTAACAGAATGTCCCCTCCAGGGTAGTAAATTCCCCAAATTATTTGAGCCCAAAGGGATTCTGGTTGTTGTATTGCTCTCCAGACCTGCTTTTCCAGCATAGCTAAGTTCATTAGGCTGAAATCCTTGAAACCCATTCCTCCATTCCTCTTGTTTTTTGTTAAGAAATTCCAG
Organism: Sesbania bispinosa; assembly: GCA_026901365.1. Taxonomy (NCBI): domain Eukaryota; kingdom Viridiplantae; phylum Streptophyta; class Magnoliopsida; order Fabales; family Fabaceae; genus Sesbania; species Sesbania bispinosa. The sequence goes on from QLOH01000422.1 coordinate 692,645, forward strand.
CTCTTCCAATGCATCCTCCTAGCCTTACCATTTCCTTTCCACCGAAACCTTGCTATTTGAGAACACAGGTAATCATACTTTTTTAAGAAACTTGTAGAGTCCCATAGCATAAGATGGGATTGCCTGAAGTACAACCTTAATTAGAACTTCTTTCCTAGCTTGATTAAGTAGATTCTTTTTCCAGCCCTCCATTTTTTGGATGATTTTATCCTTAATCCAGTTCAAACTTTTGGTCTTATTCCTGCTACATACTGCTAGCAAGCCCAAATATTTCCCTGGATTCTCCCACTGAAACACCTAGAATTTGTGAAATTTGATTCCTTAGAGGGGAAGTACCAATGAAGAAAATAACCCCTGACTTCGAAAGGTTGATTCTGAAGTTGAAATTTCAATCACAAGAAAGGGGGTTGAATTGTGATCTTTTTGAAATTTTGCAAATTCCTTCTAATACGAACTCTGCTCAAGTGAATCTTGGCTAAGTATTAGAAGAAGAGACTCAAGAAGATAAGAGTTATATTATGTATAGCATGCAGAAGATATGGTTCTTTTATTGGAACTCTTGTAGGTATCACTTACTTAGGTATTAAATAGTTTTCAAAATGATTTTATGCACATGTAATCAATATGAAATAGAGAGAATAAAGGTAAGAAGATTGCACACACAAATTTTATACTGGTTCACCTCTTCCAACCTGAGGCTACGTCCAGTCCCTACATCAAGTAGGGTTTTCTTACTCAACTTTCAATTTACAGTTACTTTGGGTACACCTTACCACTAGTATTCTTCTACAGCCTCTTCAGGCTCCTAACAAGTCCCTTCTGTAGTTACTTAATGCTTCACCCTTACTGCAACTTCTTCTGCAGAAGGTACAACCACCAGAAACACTGCAGAATACACTCTAAAGACCTTTCTGCTCAACCTATCTTACCACAACTCAGTAAACCTCTTAGATTACAAGCAAACCACTTAGTCACAAGAGGCACTAACAATCTTAATCCTCTTTGTGAACTTACAGAAGATGTGAGTAGTGAAAAAGATAAATACAAGGCTAAAAAATACATGTAATTTAGGCACAACAAAGAATGTAATGAGCCAACTCTCTCTCAAAGACTTTTAATAGCAGAAACTTAGAATATTGAAGAGAGAGAAAATGTCCAAAAGATATGTGCTGAAATTCTGAAGATTTGGAGCTTCTTCTGGTAAGAGGTGTGTCAAAACATGAAGAGAACCTCTCATTTTATAGAGGAAGAGAGCAACTAGTCGTTGGAGAGGTTGTCTGCACCTCCAGCTATCTCTAATTGAGATGTCTCTGTCATGATACAACTGTCTCTGTTGCATACAACTGTTAAGTTTGACTGACAGTATCTTCTGGAGACATTTCTTCTGCAGACAGGAAAACTTATGAATCCTGCAGCCATTTCTTCTGGAAGCACACCAAAGGCCATAATTTACTCAGCATAAATTATTCCAAATGTTTTTGACCCAGCTGCAGCTCTAAAAATCATAAAACATAATTTAATGAATTCTGTTTCTTCTGCAGTATGCCTGACAGCAGAATTCTTCTGCAAAATATCCTTCTTTCTTCTGTAGAGGATTGTCATTGGCATGTGAGAATTATAGAGACCTTCAGAGAGTTTTTTGCTTGACTTTAGCTTAGGAAGTCACGAGCCTTAAGTATAGTGTTGCTTCTTTACTTTTTATAAAAGTAAATCTTCCTTCTAATTTGATCCAAATCTGGGAACCTGATTTTAAGGACATAATTAAGTTTAGTCCAATCATTTAATGTCCAGACTTTCCTTTCTTGTTCTTTGAAAAGATTCCAATATTTTCATTCAAGTTTCTTCCATAGAAATGCATTTTTTATATCTTCTGCAGACCTTGTTCCTATTGAATCTCATTACAGAAGAACTTTTTCTTTATTTTCTCAACTGCTTTTTTGCTTTCCTTCATCAAATTGTCATTTCAAATATGTTGAAAACATCTTTTATAGCTTGATGTACTGTGAGAGTGTTGATTTCTTTCTTCTGGACTTTACTTCTATCTTCTGAAGATTCCTGCCTGTATCTTATTATCATACGCTCAAGTGAAATGATTAGTTCCTTTTAAATCAGAATTATGACAAATGAATTTTGAGAATCTGTCATTATTAAAACATCATTAGAGGAATCTTGGACAGTTGGACCTTACAGATTCTCTGTCCTGTGGCTCTTGAGAACATATTTAGTATATTGGAGAATTGGTATGCTTCTGCTGCCGTAGCTTTTCGAAAAAGGACAACATCATCTATAAAAAACAAATGGGTTAGTGCAGGAGCTGTGGGAGCAAGGGATATCCCCCTATTTCCCCCTCTCCTTTGCCTTAATCAGTAAGTTTGATAGGCTGTCCATAGACAAGATAAATAAGTAGGGGGACAGTGGGTCCTTCTGTCTTAAGTCTCTCCCAGGGAACACTCTTTTTGTTTCAAATCCGTTGATCTTGTATCTGTATGTCACCATTGTAACCATTTTCATGACTCTTCGAACCCATTCTCTATCAAATCCATAGGTTAAGAGGATATTTTCAAGAAAGTCCCAATTCAATCTGTCATAGGCCTTGGATAAATCAAGCTTAACAACCATCAAGCAATCCTTTGAATTTTTTCTCTGTCTCATCCAATGAAAGGCCTCCTGGGCAACTATGATGTTGTCTTGGATCTGCCTACCTCCCACAAAAGCACTTTGTTGTTGGGAGATCATTTGACTGATATAGGGTCTCAGTCTCTTCACTATGATTTTGGAGATCACCTTGTATAGGAAGTTACCGCAGTTGATTGTTCTTAGTTGATTCAGGCCTTTCGGGTTAGGGATTTTTGGAACTAAAGTCACAATAGTTTCATTAACCCTTCTGCATATATTACTAGTAGCAAAAAAAATCCAGAATTACATCTATCACATCTTTCTTTACTGTATCCCAGTGCTTATGATAGAATAGGCCATTGTAGCCATCTGGTCCTGGAGCTTTTAAAGCTCCGATGTCAAAGACTGCACCCTGAATGTCCTTTTCTGTTACCGTTCTAAGGAGATCTCTGTTCATATCTTCATTAACTAGTCTTAGGGTGTGCTGAAGACATTCATGAAGCTGTTGCCCCTGTTCAACAGAGTATATATACTGAAAATGCTGCATAATTGCAGTGGACAACTCTCTATGACCCTCGACCCAGTCTCCATTGCTATCTTGAATGTGCACCAAACGGTTCTTGTCTCTTCTTTGAATAGTGGTAGCATGGAAAAACTTGGTGTTTTTATCCCCATGGTTATCCCCATGGTGGATCCACTTAAGCCTAGATCTTTGATCCCAGAAAGCTTCTTCCTGTTTCCAAAGAGAATAAATTTTTCTCTAATTTCCTTGATGTTGTCCCAGCTAGTTAAGGTCTGGGGGCTGTTTTGGAGGATCTTTAATTGTTGTTTTAGGCTGAAAATTTGCTCACCCGCTCTCTTGAAAGTCTTTTTGTGCCAGCTTCTTAGATTGAAGGTGCTTCTTCTCGTTTTCTTTGCTAATCTGTCCCAATAATCCTCTCCTTGATTCTCATGATTCCAAGCCTTCCTAATCACATTTGCACTTTCAGAGTGTTCCTCCCACATTGCCTCATATTTGAAGGATTTTCCACTCGATTCCTTTGGGCGAAGCCAAAAGATATTGGGAGAGTGATCAGCTGAAATTGCCGGGAGAGCAATAGCCATGGCATGCTAAAAAATATTTCTCCAAGCCCAGTTCACCAGAATTCTGTCTATTTTCTCTTTAGTAACAAAACCATCCCTAGGATTGTTGTACCATGTAAATTTACAGCCTTTTAATTCTATATTCATTAATCCCGTATCATTAAGAAAACCCCGAAATAGGCTCATTTTATTGTTTTGGGCTGGCTGCAGGCCAACTTTCTCTGATTGGGATAAAATTTCATTAAAATCCCCCAACCAACATAAGGTCTAGTTGAGGAAATTTTGAGTTCCCTCAGTCTATCCCATAAACTTCTTCTATGCTGAAAAGTAGGATTACCATAAATAAAAGTGCAGTCCCAGTTTTTTTGTTCTCTTTTACAGTAAACATCCATATGAATATAATTCTGAGACCAGTATTTTACCTCAATTCCTAGAGTATTATTCCACCATAAGGACAACCCTCCAGATAGCCCCCTAGGTTCTATATAAAAGGAGTTCTGAAATTTCAGCTTTCTTCTAATCTTTTTACCTTGTCTTCAGTGGCCCGAGTTTCTGATAAGAAGACAAGGGAAGACTCATACTTGGCACACAACTCAGAGAGCTCTCTAATTGGCGGGGGAGCCGCCATACCCCAACAATTCCAGCATATCCAACTAATGGCTGGGGATGGGGCTGCTTTTGGCCACCCTCCTCAGCGCTTTGCTTGTTACCCTGGGAATTGGGTGATTTTTCCACTAGCTTCTTGGTATAATAGATGGTTCCTCTCTGGTAGTCTCCCATGGAAATCTATTTTCTTCTTTTTTGCCAATCTTGTAAAAAGATCTGATCTTCCCCAACAATTTCTTCATTCCTGCTTCTTTTCAGATTTAAACTTATGTTCCAGCCTACAATCAACTGTTTTTCCTCTTCAATCTGAAGGTTTTTTTTTTTCTCCCATTTGGATCCCATGAGTCTGGTTCTCACTTTCTGGTTCATCATCTGGAAATTCTACAATGTAGCCTAATCTTTCCTCCTAAAGGGTGCTAGCTTGTTTACATTTCTGAATCTCCTCATGTGACATGTTAATTCCCTCATATTTTCCTTTTTTTGGGCTGGGATAATCTATGATTATTTGGGTCTTTTGGAGCCCAATAAACTCAGGTACAATCTGGAGGTCCTCCAAAAGAGCTGGGCCTAAACCTGGGCAGATCCTTCCTTCTGTTAGGTCCAGTAAGGTGGGGGTTGGGCCTTTAATCTCATTTGGCCCATTTTTATCATTAGGGTCATTAGTCACATATGGGCTTTTGGTTATGTTTTTTTGGCTTGTGTTTGGGGAGGGGCATTTTTGGAAACTTACATTTTGGGTGGTGTTATCAGATGGGGGCGCAAACTTTTCTGAAGGGAAAATAGGGCTACTGACATGGTTGTCACCACTACTCTGCTGCTTTCTTGTCTCCTCTGACATTCCTGCTGTCTGCATATAGTTTTGGTGAGAAGGGGCAGTAGGTGCAGAATCCAGGTTTGGGCCCACCTCCTTTTCTCCTTGCTGGAACCTGTTAATTGTACTGTCATCATCTTCCTCTGTTGGTCCAGTCTTGTGCCTATTGGGCTGTTCATCTTCCTGCTCCTTCTGGTTTGCACCTTGCTCCATGGATGAGGTTGGAATATTCATCCATAGACCTCTATTGAAATTATTTTTATAATTAAATAAAAATAAGAAATGGAAACAAATAATGTTTTTTAAAACCAAATGACCCTAATTTTAGAAAATGTTTTCATTTTCTATTTTTTTTAATTACAGAAAAATCATCTTATTTTTTTCCATTTCATTTTATGTATCAAAATTTTGTATCGAAAAATATAAAGTTACTTTTAATGTTTCATATATAAAATTTAAAGACATGAAACAAAATGAAAATAATGTGATATCTTTATAATCAAAACTAAAAGTATTTTTACAATTAAAACTAAAAAAAGAAATAAAAAAATATTTTTCTGAAACCAAACTGCCCTAATATGTGAATATTTTCTATGTGTGCATGGAAATGTTAACTCTCTATAGTCAATAGTAAGATGTGATTTATATTTTAAAAAGAAAATCTTTACTTCTAATACTCCATTAAAGGGTCTTACTAACGAGGGTACTGGTTAAGAATGCATATATAGAATGTTTTTATTGAAAATTACTGTATTGATTGCATCTGTAATATTAAATGTTACTCACTCCAATAAAATCTTTTTATTTTTTATTCTTAACCAGTGTCCTTAAGGTATTCGTTAGCATTCCCCTTAAATAAAAGTTTTCCTTAAAATTCTTTCTTTTAGATAAAAATATTAATAATTAATCATTTTCATGGATCTATTATATATTACAATAAATATAATTGTAAAATTAAAAAGATTTAAATCAAGGGCTTTAGAGGCTTCACCCTAAGGCCGGCCTTGGTAGAGACTAGAGAGTGATAGTTCGTTTGTTTTAAATTCTGCCACAACAAAACCATGGTTTTGCAGAATTGATTTTAAATCACTTCCGTCCAATGTACTTCGTAAAGCGTGCATCATTCATCTCAACCATTCATTTCCAAAATTAATTCTACTCAACTGTAAACCAAACGGACACTGAGACTTGAGAAGGGAAGTTTTAACATAAAGCTAAAGTGGGGTCAATGAAAGGGAAATCCGAGATCATCTCTCACCATCCATAGAAACAAAGAGAATCAACAAGATCTTGGCCATGGATGAGACAGGTCCACCAATCTCTCCATTATTATATGGCTTCAACATGAAGGAAACCAGAGGCTCTTGTAACTCCAAGATAAAATAACATTATAACAAGATACCCCATGCTGCCCTTGGCAACCTTAAGTGGTCCCTTAGTAACCATTGATGCAACCTAACACTGAAAAGCTCCTTTCATACATATTAAGACATGAATCTACGACGAATATAGTTATGCCTTTCAATAATTTGGAATTGGAATGTATATTGAAAAAGTTATATAAAGCTCCACATCTTGGAAAAAATTTTTAGCCTAAAAATGACATTGACATCTTCAATTGAGCAAGAAAGTATCATTCAGGGTTTGAATTAAACCTCCTTTAGGGGATGGTTTGGAAAAGAAACATGATAGATATTACTTGGCAGTGCAATCTATATCAATTGACCAAAAAAGTTTAAAAAGAAAAAAACTGGAACATCATTGAACCAACTTCCATGACCCCAAATCTAAGCAATTGAAGAATTCCAATGAACAATGTTAACATCTTTTTATTTCTTGTTTGACTGTCCTTAATTTGTCCCTGTAATTCTAAACATTTAAACACTAGGTCTAGGGTGATCATCAATCCTTTTTAACCATACATGAGTTTAAATGTCTTTTTTTGATTGAACTGAATCATAATTCCTTAGATACTTGAGAGACAGAAAAATCATTCTAATTAATTGAAGAAGTTGAAATGTCTGGCCATCCCCTTCTTCTCCCCTCATATTTAGGACTTTGCATTTAACACAATGTGGCCTAATTATCACTGTCTCAATCAATAGACTATTATTCTGTCCCTAAAGGCGGCTTTAAGACAGGGCCACTATCAGGCTCATGGCCTCTGTCTCTCTCAAGCATGTTCTGTGTTTGTCTTTCTGCTTCATCCAACTAAATGGGTAAGGTTTAATTGAATCACACAAGCTCTATTCTACTCCACCACCCTATGCATCTGCATTCCCATTTACTAATTAGCTTTTGCAGTTCAGAATCTTGCACTTCTGTTTCTGTTCACACTAAACCACAAATTGCATACTTTAAGTATGTTTGATTCATCTTATAAAATAAGCCATGCTTAATTAATGCTAGTGAATGTTAGTTTTAAATGAAAGAGGGGCAGCAGCAACTCTAACAACAATAGTAACAAGTGTTGCATTAAGATTGACAAGTGAACATTCAAAGTAGAAATTATAAAAAACAGATGTATTTAAGATAAAATAAGGATAACCATAGAAGAGAAGTGACAAAAGCTCTTAAAAGTGGTTTGATTATGTTAAAAAAAGGATAATGAAAACGCCAGTAGAGAAAATTGATTAAATAAAAATTAGTGTAAATATAAGGAGTAAATGAATACTAGTGATATCAAATAACTTACATAGGTAAAGCTTTCTTGTTATTATTATAAACTGGAGTTGTTTTGGACAACTTACCTTTTTTTTTCAACAACTTACTATAAACTAGATTAAACCAATCTTTTTCGGGTCTTTTTCGGGAGGGGTGAAGAGTCTTAATTGTGACTAAGTCCGAATAAGATTGCCCCTGTTAATAGGGGATACCTATGGTTTATACAAAAAAAACCAAACTTTTTTGTTTAAGGATTTTTGGGTCCTATTTTTAAGGTTTGTATTAAAAGCATTCCCACCCAGCCACCCTTATGAATGGTTCCACTTTGGGGGTTAAAACGTCACATGGCACCCTAAACATTATTTGTACAAGTTTGACAACCGAAGGATTGTGATTTTTTTTACGTGACGTATTTATTATTATTATTATGATGATGAAGAAGAAGAAGTAATTTTACCTTTGCATTCAGTTGATGTTACTTTTATTTTACCAAATATCATATTACATTATCGATTCGAGAGGTGAAAAAGGCAATGGAATGTTGCCATCAACGCCCTTATGTACTTTGGATTAGGTGCCTGGTCAAATATAAGTCCATCATGATCAAACTTTTTTTTTTTTTATATTGGCTAATATATTACTTTGAAGTTTGAATGTGCAAAAGAAGGTCACTGAAGTTAACAGGTATTAATATTAATATGATCTTATTTATACTACGGAGCAGTATACAACCAATATATGTTATGTACTTGAAAAGGAAAAAAAAAAATCTTCATAAGCATTCCAAGTGAGCTCATCCATCAAATAATAATAGAAGATATGGTTTACATCTCCATCTTCAAATTGCTAGCTTCAACTAGACCTGCAGATATATAAAACAATACATTTAGATTTTACATACATAAGTAGCATATACTCCCTCCGGTCCTATTTATAAGAACCTTTTAACTACTTCACACGGATTAAGGAAGTTGGTTAATTTAGTTGATTACAATAAATTTGTCATGAATGTGTATCACATTTACTAAACTATCCTTGAATTTATTGAGTCTCATTATCATTCTCTTTCTATTTAACTACTCAATTGTGTCATACTCTCTCCATTAACTAATTACTCACCTACCTCCACTAATGGGGTATTTTTGTCAAATAATAATTAATGCATAGGAAAATCTGAAAAAGTTCTTATAAAAAGGACCAAGGCCCACCTCCAAAAAGGTTCTTATAAATAGGACCGGAGGGAGTATCAAAATACTCTCAAAGTGGTAAATAATTTGACATGATCTAAGATAAGGGTGATTGTGGAATGAATGGCCAGACAAGTCTTGAAGAAAATGACTGACCCTCTCATCATCCAAATTACCAAAGAACTTATTTACATAAGAGATTTTTGTCTTGTATTATGAGCCTGTTTGGGTGGAACTTCTGCACAAGTATTTCTAGGTGAAAAAAATAGCATGAATCAAAGAGGTCAAATGCATTTAACTTCTCCATGAGTTAAAATTAGTTACTTTTAGAGAAGTTGAATGGGAGAGCTTTTGGAGGAGATGGTCTACAAAGACTAATTTTAACTTATGGAGAAGTTAAATCCATTTGACCTTTCTGATTCATGCTATTTTTTTTACCTAAAAGTACTTTTGTAGAAGTTCCACCCAAACGGGCTCTATAAACAATTCAGTTACATATAGCAATTAGCACTGATATTTTTTTTATGTCATATGCATTGAGTCAAATGCAAATAAATAAATAAAAAAATAAAAACTTTACTTCCTTTTTCTAGGAGTACTGAAAATAGTGGGAAAGAAAGGGATGGAGGAAGCAGATATAAGACAACTGGTTGTATGACTGAACGATGAACAGATCTTTTTCATAAATTAAAAAAAAAATCTTCATTTTGATCAAAAAGGGACTTATCAATATCTGTGGGGCTCTCATGTCTCTATCATATATGAAAATCCACTCTGCTTTGCTTCTACTTTCTACTTTAAGGATATCAGGCTAAGGGGAAAAAAAAGTGATTTGACAAGTCATAAAATTTATTTGTAGTTAGCTACCTGTAAATGGTTGAGAAGGAAAGGATGCTGTTCTTCCTTGATCAAAAGCCATATTGTAAAGGTTTTGGAAATCACCTTCCCATGTTGAGGAGGGTAGAATTTGCTGCAATGCACATAATTAAGATCAATTGGAGAAGACTTATAATCACAAAAGACAGATACATAGTCAGAAAGTGTATGAAACCTACATTGAAACAAGATGAGTCAAGAAACGTTTCAGGCAAAGATAGAGGGGCACTAATGTTCCTTCGAAGTGCCATATCTGGAGGGATTATCCCCATATTATTTATCAATCCACCACAACAAGAAACAAGTTGTTGTGCTGAATTGAACTGAAGATAAGCAGGGTTAGTCATTTCTGATGGCATTCCTATGGTTGGAAAACTTTGAGGAAACACCTGTGAGGATCAAATAGTACAAGAGTATGTTACTATGTTATATAAAAGGATGAAAGAAACTATAGGGTAAAAGTTGTGGCATTTGCATTGGCTTTACCTCTTTGGCAAACAATTCATCAATGTTGAAGTCAAGTCTTGGGTTTACAGCAGCTAATTTCATTGACAAGAACTGCATGTGGTGATAATGTACACAAGTAAGTCATGTGGAGTTTTAATTGTTTTCTTAAAATATAAACTTCATATGCAACCTAACTAACTAGTAATTTCTTATGAAGTGGGTGGGACTAAGTCTAACCTCAACTTGTCTTTGAAGAGACTGAACATAGTTAATGATTTCATCAAGCATTCCAGCTTTTCCTGCAATTTTGTTGCAACCCGGTACTAAATCTTGCAAATACTTCATTCTCTCGCTAATTTTTTCCCTTCTAACCTGCACAAAACAGAAACAGAACATTTGCATTGAGCTCCAAGAAAACGAAACACATTGATTGAACCAAAACCAATCTTGCAGCAGATTAAAAAGCAAAAAGATTGTTAATTTGTACCACTCACTCTTTCAGCTAAGCTATGACTGTCAGTGGCTTGACCACGACGTGCACGGACATGAATGTATTCAGGCTTTTGATTTTGAACCTCAGACCCTTTTGAATTATCTGCAGAACTAGTTTCCTTGTTGCTTTTTGCTCCGTGATTTTGGATTCCCCTTCTTCACCACCACTTACTTTGATCCTCTTCTCTTTGCTATCACTCTCTGTAACAACCTAAACAAAACTCTCACAATTAGTTTATTTAACATAGCCAACAACAAACAGAACAAAACAAAACAGTAACCTCTTTAAAGATCACAAGCACCTTGGAATTCTGAGCCTTATCAGCAGCTTTCCTCTTCTTCCCACATGCGGAATTCATCACCTTCTCTATGGCTGAATCTCTTCCACCAGTCCTTGAAATTGAAGAATTCACGTCAAACCCAGAAGCAGGAGGAACAACCAATCCAGAAGAAGACCCGAAACCCGTTTCAAATTTGCCTAATTCGGGCCACCCATTTTCCAAACCCGGGTCAGGTTTCATCGATTGAGCTGCAACTACAACCTCACCAAGCCCAGAATCACTACCCACCAAACCCCCATGAACTTGCAGCGAAGAAGAAGATGAAAACCCAGTGCTTCCACAAAAGTAGCTTTGGCGATCGTGTTCCTCCTGTTCTTGTTGTTGCCACTTCTTCCTTGCCCTTTGCCTTTCCAACACTGTCATGTCCGAAGAAGTGTTGAGACAGTGTAACATTCTTATTGTTTATATTAGGATTAGCTTGTTTCTCCTGCTAAAGTACGCAATGTGTGTGGAAAACAAAAAAGGGAAAAGCTTTGGACGAAAACAGAGTAGGGTCGGGTCGGGTCAGGAACCCAACACAGAAAGGTATAGGTAGAAGAAGGTACAGTTATACAATGTTGCTGCTAACTTGCGCTGTTGTATTGGTAGAGAAAGAAAGAAAGAAAAGAGAGAAGAGTGAAATGTTGTTATTAAGGATGAGGAAGAAGAAAGGTTGGGGTTATATAAAGAGGGAAAACAAATTTATTTAATTTTAAATTTAAATAATAATTATAAAAAATGGCCGGAGAGAGAATGCCGGAATCTGAGAAGAGGTGGCCGGAATAATTAGGGGAGAGAGAAGAGAACCAAACCAATATATCCATAACGGAGGCTGTGGGCTCTGGGTCCCACTGATATGACCGCCACGTGGGCCTGTCCCAAACCACAAAACGGCAGTGTTTTGATTTTAAAAACAATATTATATATTTTAATAAAATATTTCTATTTTATAGTAGTATTATCCTTAATATTGATGTTATCAAAATAGTAGAAAAAATTAGAATTATTGATAAATTAAATTTAAATGATATATGTTGAGATTATTAATTACTACATTTATAGTAATTTTTTTCATAAGATGCGATCTAATTGATAAATAAAATTTTGTTTAAACAAATTTTATTGGTGATCACAAAGTTAAAATTTATTTTAAAATAGTGTGTTGTATAACGGTGTGTTTGTTTTCCTACAAAATCAAGTTTCAATTTAGAATAACAAAGCTGAATCTGGTACAGCTCTCTGGCATGGCAAGGCAAGGCGCGTTGCTTTGATGTGGATGTATAATGTATTGCACAGTGAGTACTAGTTCTGATGATTAGCTCAAGATTCTCTTCTAATTCTATACAGAGGATTAAGGTCTTGTCCCTTCTAAATATAGTAACCTTTTTCTCTCTCATCATAATCAACTTTCTAATTGATTCAATGCTTTAATAATAATAATAATACTTTGATTATGATTGTTTCTTTCTAATCATCCTCTTTAATTTCCTCAAAACAACAACTTTTAGTGTTTGTATTTTCAAACAATATGTTGATTATCTTAAAAAGATGAGAAGGTTCTATACATTATTTGGGTGCAAATAAAATGGAAGAAAAATTTAAAGTTTTTTTATTTATTTGATTGAATAAAAAATAAGAAAAATGAAAATGAGTAATTAATATAACGATTTTTTACCTTTAATACAATAAGAAGCATTTTAAATGTGTCCTACACATAGGCAAAATTAGATATAGTAAAATTTCTTTAAAAGAATTATATTTTCTCTCCACTTTAAGAGTAAAACAACACTTTTAAATGAGATTCACGTTAATTTTTTCTTTCTTTCTCCCTATTTTTTCCTTTTCCAAATTAAGTGATTTTGAAAAATGTTATTTCGATATATGAGAGAGAGAGTATTAAGGAAAAAGAAAAACAGTTTTTATAATTATAACCAAACACATGAAATTTTTTACTTTACAAAAAATCTGTAAAAACTAAATAATTTTTTTTTATATAATTTTAGAGCTTTTTTAATCTGCATCTAACCTCAAAGCTAAGTAAATTGGGCGAAGTTAGATACAGAAACACATAAATGATGTGTTTGTATGCTAATGTTGAATTATGGACAAAGGTCTATTTCAAAAAGTTTCTTGTGTTTGATTAATCAACAAGAAAGTCTACATAAAATTGAGGTTACACTTTAAAGAAAGGGATTGATGGGTTAAAAGGAATAGCCTGTGTGATCAGATAATCATAGGTTAGGAATTGACATCCTATTTAGTTGCTAAACAAAACAGACTTTTTTTGTTTTAGTTATTGTAATGGGACAAATTAATTAAGTGGTCAAGGAAGTCATATAATCAAATCTTCTGCTATAATCTGTTTCTTGGAACCTAATAAGTGATACTGATACCTTTCTCACAGATTAAAAAAAAAAATCTATGTCTAGTGTTAGGATGTGCCATTTAGTATTTACATGCAGCCACTTGACACTAGCACTTATAATTGTCTAAATCATGCTTTGCTTGCAAATTTGTGCAGCCATTTTAAGCTTGAAGCAATATTGGAAGGTAAAGGTGATCACCAAATATAATTTCAGATTGGTAGGAACAAGTCCAGAGAGGATGAAGGCAACTTCCATTATCACATAATGGGCCCCTCTCTGTATCTCTCTAACTTTATTTTTTTTGTTCAAGTCTCTCTATCACTTCTATATCTCCTCTCTCTCTAGGTCCCCACTTTCTATGTACTAGTTGCATACACTTAACAATGACCCTATACCACAGCTAAAGGCAAATGGGTCCTGCTTTCTCAATCTCATTTCCTCCATCACTTTCTTTGTGGTATACATCAACAGAAAAACTACTATGTCCCCCTCCTCTTCATTTTTCTAGTGTCTCTTAATTTCCTTTTGGTTTCTCAAGTGCTTTCCATCCTATATATTCTCTTTGACTAACTCTCTCCATATACACTGCATTTATCATCCAGGAAAGTATGCCAATTAAGCAAGTATGCCTTACACCCTGTACAAACAAATGTCCTAGTACTAGTAGGCAAGTATGCCATCCATTCCTGATTAATTAATCTCAAACAATTCCATATTTATAACCAAATATTATGATATAGCTATATATATATATACCTTCAAATTGTTTTGCTTAATTACAATTGATTAGCATTTTAGTGTCAACAAACTATTCTTCAAATGATGACACTATATCACTGCCTCAATTATGATGTGCATGATTTCTTACAACAAAAATAATAGCATGAGAGTTTGAGGTACATTATAGTTGCTTTTCATCTCTTTCTGTGTTACTTTTTCTACTGCATCTACTATTATTTTGCCCCCTTTCAAGGCCCATCTCCAAAAATGTCCCACCTGCTAATATATAGGAAAAAAACATTGGAATTTGGAAGGGATTCTTATCTTATTCTTATCTATCTAATTGATATATGTATGTATGTGTATGTGAACCAAAATAATAATTGGGGGAAGGATGGCATATGATGAGGAAGCAATGGAAGAGAGCAGCAGATCCGATGTATAGGGAATCCTAGTTCATGCTCTCCTCTCCTCTCCTCTCTATTAAATATATTTAGTGGCCAATGAAGTTGGGTTCTTGGAAACTCTGTTGCTCCACTTGCAAGTTGTATGCAGGTCAGGTGTGAATCATTATGCAGATATGGATGCTATGGGCTTCCTTCTCTTCTTTAATGCACAAACATGCTCAACGCTTTCACCAAACAAGATCATTCCTTCTCTAGCTACTCACTAAAACTGACTTGGTCTTCTACCTTTTGTCACACCATACACACTATCATACCAACCATATCTATTTACATATTATCAGCACATAGCGTGTGTGAATACACACATATGTTTTGGCAGGGACTCAGATTTGCTGCGGCCACCAATTTAGTCAGTAAATTCGGGTCATCTAGTTAAGATCGGATAATTTAGATACCAAAATGATTAAATTATATTTAAAAAATATCTCAACATCTGAACCGTCTTATCTTGATCAGATGACCCGGATTTGCTGACTGTGTGAATGCACCAAATTGGTTACTGCAGCAAATCCGGATTTGTATCACGTAGTGAAAACAAAAGATTGTGAGGGCACGGATTCAGTGACTTTGATGCGGGAAAGTCCCTGGACTTTGAGTAAATTTGGATTGTTAATTTCAAATTCAATGATAAAGATTTCACCAATAAATTTGTGTTAGAAAAATTAAAATTAAATACATGATAAAATCTTGACCATTTAAAATCAACGATTCATATTCACTCAAAGTCACAGTTGGCTTTCCCGGTTACTAAATCCAAATCCAATTTTTGTGAGTCCTAATTTACTACTACCGCTTCAAAAATAAGGATGAGAAGAAACTAACCTTTTCTAATTCCAATCCAAGTTCCAACCTCTGACTTTTGAACCCTCTTATTAGTTTGCTAATAAACTTTCTCTTTACTGTTACAATAGCAGCAAATTTGTATTCTATTTTCAATTTTCAATTTCAAAGTGATATATAGGCTTAAACTTTCTCCTTCGTTAATACTTGTCATATTTTTATGTATGTGATAATATATAAATGTTTTAGTTTTCGCCCACTAGCAAGTAGCAATGAGCAGATTTTTTTTACAAAAAAAAATATATGTTAACAATGTGGGTTATTCTTTCTGCCTTTTATTCCATCGCAATGAAATGAAAAGAAAGGAAATTTGATGCTTATTTAAAGTCCCATTTAATTTCTAATGAAGACAATAGACAAATTAAATAAAGACATAATTGTATCATGGTAAAGTGGGTCTCAATCGGTTTATTTATTACGTAGTTGTGAAGATGAACTAGGCATAATAAGTGTCCCTAACTAGTACGAGCAAGGAAAATGATAGAGGGGGTATCTTTCTTTGTGCAAGCAGACATAGCAAAGCATTCGAAAGCGAACGCTATATATGTATCGTCAGACGCGATTGCAAACGATTCTATATTTCTATTTCTTTTACTTTTGGACCCATTACACATGGAATATATATGTTAGATAAAGAACTCCCACCAATTAAAAAACCATTATTTTTTCAAAAAAACCAAGTTATAGCCTCACCAGTCAATTTAGCTTCATATATTTTTGCTTGAGGGTCGAACTCGGTTTCCGATCAAACTTGAAGAAGTGTATGTTTGATTTACAGTTGAATATAATTAATTTAAGAAATTTATGATTGAGATGAGTGATTCACGTTTTACGAAACACATTGAACGAAAATAATTTAAATTCAATTCCGTGAAACCATGATTTTACATTGTAGCAACGCTAAAACAAACAGGCGTGAAGTTCATTCGGGACAACGTCGGGTAACTGGGTGAGGATGGATAATCTTGAACGAATCGGTTCATACTTGCAATAAACATTCTGACGCTCAAATTAATCCACGTTCAAGTAGGGTAATTTATGGCGCATGGGAAAATGTGTTAGAATATTGGGGAGAGTGAAGTAGGAATCACTAAGTCCGAGACGTGTGTAGACACATTGTCCTCAAGAGTTTATGCGTGTGGACACAAAAACTCCCCAGGACTTAACAGACTCTTCCAACCAATAGGTCAGGATACAAAACAGCCAGAAGAAGAAGATTGTTTAACCCAGGAACTCAGAGATGAAGAAGGGAATGGGTGTAGAAGCTACCTTTACTAGGTTACGAAAGTAAAAAAGGATTTATATAGTGGACAGGACTGTATCATAAAAATATAACGAGTAAACCCTCAAAATGGTCCCTGAAAGATACGGGGTCGGTCACATTGGTCCCTAAAAGATAATAAATTGTAAAAACGTCCCTGAGAGATAGTAACGTCGGTCAATTAGGTCCTTCTGTTAACTCCCCTCTGTTAAAGTTAACAGAACTGTAAGTAAATCCTCAGAATGGTCCCGGAAAGATATGGGGGTTGGTCACATTGGTCCCTGAAAGATAATAAAATGTAAAAACGTCCTTGAGAAATAATAACATCATTTATAAACCCTCACAATGGTCCCCAAAAGATATGGGGTCGATCACATTGGTCCCTGAAAGATAACAAATTGTAAAAACGTCCTTGAGAAATAATAACATCATTTATTATGCTTTCTTTTTCCTCGTTGATTTTGTTTCATTCCCAAATATTGTTGGTCGACCACCCAATATATGCATATGTTTCTACTATAATGCTCTACACACCTCTGGTTGTGTCTGCTATTGTTGGTTTTCTCTCCCTTGGCCAATGTATCATGAACTCCAAGTCCTTTGGTTTTCTCTTTTACTAGAAGCAATCCAACTGAGTGGCTGTAAAGAAACTCCAAGAGAGACAAAAGAGCTTGTCCACTGAAGTTGCAACTAATATTTTGGGAAATGGTTATCAGGCTCCAGAAGCACTGAAAGTGGTGAAGCCATCACGGAAGTGGGGTGTTTATTCACATGCTGTGATTTTGTTAGAAATGATCACAGGGCGATTACCCATTATCCAAGTGGGTAACTCAGAAATGGACCTTGTTCAATGGATTCAGTTCTGCATTGAGGAGAAAAAACCACTCCCAGACGTATTAGACCCATACTTGGCTGAAGATGCAGATAAGAAGAGATAATTGCAGTTTTGAAAATTGTGATGACTTGTGTCCATAACAGCCCTGATAAGAGACCTACAATGAGGCACGTGCTTGATGCTTTGGATACATTGTTCATTTCCTCTGATTGAGAAATTTGAGGGAGTTCTGAATTGTGAATCCAACTCATGTGTGAAGCTTTTGCTTTTACTCTTTCTTGCCATATCATTTTTACTTCTATTTCTCTATGCTTTCTAAAGTTTTCCCCTCATTCAACAGAATATTATTTCAGGATTCATTTGATGGTGAGCTTCCTCAAAGTCATCTTTAACAAGAAGATGATGATTTAACTCATGCACTTTCTTTGTCCTTAAAGGTTTTGGAGTTTCTTTTTATTCTTAGACTGCAAAGGAAGAGGATGCAATACGTGAGCTTCTAGTGAAATAGGAAATCAAAGGACTTGGAGTTCATGATACATTAGCCAAGGGAGAGAAAACCAACAATAGCAGACACGGACCAAAGGTGTGTAGAGCATTATAGTAGAAACATATGCATGTATTGGGTGGTCGGCCAACAATATTTGGGAATGAAATGAAATCAACGAGGAAAAAGAAAGCATAATAAATGATGTTATTATTTCTCAGGGATGTTTTTACAATTTATTATCTTTCAGGGACCAATGTGATTGACCTCATATCTTTCAGGGACCATTTTGAGGGTTTATAAATGATGTTATTATTTCTTATGGACGTTTTTACAATTTATTATCTTTCAGGGACCAATGTGACCGACCCCCATATCTTTTAGGTACCATTTTGAGGATTTACTTGCAGTTCTGTTAACTTTAACAGATGAGAGTTAACAGAAGAACCTAATTGACTAACGTTACTATATCTCAGGGACGTTTTTACAATTTATTATCTTTCAAGGACCAATGTGACCGACCCCATATCTTTCAAGGACCATTTTGAGGGTTTACTCAAAATATAAAAGAAAAATAATGATTTGACCAAGTCAAACTTTATCCCATTAATAATAATAGTAAAACTAATATTAATTTTTTGAATTAAAATAAAATCATTTTACTATATTTCCTCACCTAGGCAGTATCAAACTTGTCTCTTTAGAACTTTTGAAATAGACACAACATATCCAACAATCCTCCACATATTTCAAAAGTTTTAAGAACATATATTTATGAAATTTGAAAAGCAATTCTTCTTGGGTTAACGTCATGGGCATAAATGCCTCAAATCCGGTATCGTTTAGATTTTAACCAGACCTATATTGATAGTACTTAACATACAAATGAGTTGGTAGAGCAATCTCTTTGAACCATAACACTTTGGTGTAAGTTAGAGGTCTACCAATCACATCACACCCCACAATTCTCGCTGTTAACGTTGTTTTGCGCTAATAGGCCATGCACACACCTGATAGTCATGAGTGCTCTAGAGATTACGCCACAATCTCATACAAGCGGCCTCACTTGACACTCATGTAGGTGATTTCATCAAGTGTATGCTACAATTCATACACCACCCATAAGGGATATGAAAATCATTAAAAACTTTTATGTTTAACCTCTCTATAATACAGTTTAGCACTTCTCACACCATAGGAAAGGATAAATAAATTGTGCTAACAGAACTAACAAGTGACTTGTTCTTATCCATTGAGCCTTCTTCATGGGATCTCCAATCACAAAGGTTGGGTTACCGTCGATGTTAATTCTAAATTGGCTTATAAGTCTCATTCCCCTTGATGTTTTACTCACTAGCTTCTTGCTTTGTGAGAAATTGGTCAAATTTATTTTGACCACACATTGATTAGGATATAACCCCATCATTTAGTAGCTACTTTAAGAAATAATAATGTATACGTATACGTCTCAATTTTCAATTATAAATTTAATTACTCTTGCTATTTCCGCATAGCAATCAACATATACAGATATGGAAGAAACGTGTTCCTTCCACAAAGGAATATATGCTAAGAGATTTCTTAGCCAACCATTCTCAAATCTTACCAAGCTTAGAATAAACTTGGCCTCCATCATATATGAGACTATACAGGTTTACTTGGACTACCAAGTGACAACTCCTATGTTGAGGGTAAAAATAAATTCACTTGAGAATTCATTCTCATCTAAATCAAAATTACTGTCACTGTATCATTATAATATAGAGGCAAATCCACTATATCCAACATCATAATTCATGGTACCTCAATTTTTTTATTCCATAAATTAATAAAATGAAATACATTTCCAATAAATTGGGCTTACTCAATTTAACAAACAACAAAATCACCTTTATTTTTCTTTAATTGAGTATTAGCATTATAAGGGGTACGCACATGTTTTTGTTCATAGTGTCCAAACTTCCGGAGAAGTTTTTCTACATAATGTTCTTGTGATAACATTATGTTATCTCCCTTTCGATTTTTACGCCCAAAATAACGTCTGTCTCACCCATGTTTTTCATGTTAAATTTGGATGCATGAAATACTTTATTATTATTTACTATTGCTTTACATGTTCCAAAAATAAGCATGTCATCTTCATACAAATAAATACACATTATTCATTCACTAATTTTGTATACACATATCTCATGCCAATTCAATGACTGAACACGATTGGTGTGTTTATAAACATTCATATCTCATGCCAATTCAATTTGCTTATATATAATTAAACACGAAGAACATTGAATCATATTCAATTTGCATAACATATATTATATATATGAGTGGTGAAACAGTTTTTGAAAATTACACAAAATAGAAAAACCAACTTCAATCAAAGTCCTAAATCATAAAAAAATCTTAGTCAAGGCATTCATAACGTATAGACATTGAAGCCTATCACTGGATCCAAAAGGATTTATCCCAGGTTGATTAGAACTCAAAGAAACACCCATGTAAGTGTTTGGTTCTTCTTCAAAGTTTAAATATATTAAAACATGCATTGTAACTATTTAAATTAAGTTCTCAGAAACTTCAATAGCACTATAGCAACAGGTCAAAGATAGCATGATAAATCACAATACATTCTAGTCAATAAATAAGGAAAACATGGTACAAAACCATGATAAAGATGACAATAACTTTTGATAATAACACAATAATATATTCAGTCACCCAATTGTTTGCAAGGTCTAAATTATGATAGCAGTAAAATAAATTTCTAAAAAGTTGCAAGACACTCACCACAAAAAAAATAAGCACTCTGGTCACATGAAACTATTATTAAATTTCTTTTAAATTAAATCAACGCAACTCCCACTCGCCAAAAATTTTATTATTTGTTTTTAAATTAAATCAATTAATATATCACTCCACCAATTTACTTTCACAAACCCAAGCCCTGGAGCTCTCTCACCAAAAGCTTTAAACCACCAGAGAACGAGCCCTGCTCAATTTCATAGCAATATTATTTTAACATAACATAAATATAAACATTTAAAATTAAGTTCATTAGCTCCTATTCATTTCTGGTGATAAAGCAATCATCAATTTCAAACATTAAGAAGATAGTGAAAATTAGAAAGAATAGAACCTGCTTTGGATTGCAAATGACAATCGTCCTCCTCATGATACAATCCATATGTTGTTGCTCACTATGGCTCACTAGCTCGCCAGTCTCTAGACAATGAGCTCCTTCCAACGCTCCTGTGGCGCTTCGAGCTGGGATCTGTGTCACACTTCGAAGTGAGGGGCTCTGAGACACGTGTGGAGACATGAGAGGATGAAGCGCGAGCACGACGCAGCAACAACAACCAACCACAGACGACGGCACAGGGCGCTGCAGGGAGAACGCCGTGAGGTTGCAACCATCGGAAGGAACACAACACGAGCGACAACAGGGAAACGATCGTCGTGAGCTCAAGACGGTGAAGGGAAACTCACTACTCAACACAGGTGGAGAAAAGATGAGGGATGTTGATGGATTGCAAACCCTAGCCCCAATTGGGAATAATTACATAGATAGATTTCTATGGAAAACCAGATGAATCCTTAAGATTAATAAACTCTTGAGATTATTAGGATATTGGGGAGAGTGAAGTAGGAATCACTAAGTCTGAGACGTGTGTAGACACACTGTCCTCAAGAGTTTATTCGTGTGGATACGAAAACTCCCCAGGATTTAACAGACTCTTCCAACCAATAGGTCAGGATACATAACAACTAGAAGAAGAAGATTGTTCAACCCAGGAACTCAAAGATGGAGAAGGGAATGGGTGTAGAGGCTACCTCTACTAGGCTAAGAAAGTAAAAAAAGATTTATATGGTGAATAAGATTGTAACATAAAATATAACAGAAAAATAATGATTTGACCAAGTCAAACTTTATCCCATTAATAATAATAGTAAAACTAATATTAATTTTCTGAATTAAAATAAAATCATTTTATTATATTTTCGCACCTAGGCAATATCAGACTTGTCCTTTTAGAACTTTTGAAATAGATACAAAATATCCAACAATCCCCCACATATTTCAAAAGTTTTAAAAACATATATTTATGAAATTTGAAAATCAATTCTTCTTGGGTTAACGTCACGGGCATAAATGCTTCGAATCCGATGTCGTTTAGATTTTAACCAGACCTGTACGACCTGTACGGACGCTCTCACCGTGAGCTTGTCCCCTTGAGACTGGGGTTGATGGCATGATCTCGTGCATCGCCGATACGACCTGTACAGATGCTCTCACTGCGAGCTTGTAAGACGTGCATGGCTTGTTCAGTTTGCATACCAAGTCATCCAGGTCTGGATCCGAGTATGGGCCTGCTATATGGATTGGGCCTACTCCCGTCGTAGGAGAATTTAAAAGAATTCTACCTTGGGTGCATTTTTTTGTTTTGCTTATTACATTGCCTCTTACCATTCCCATAATTGATATTCGGACTTTTAAAATAAGTGTCCGAGCCCACAATTTTGTGGATTTTTTGTGAGTAGGAAGCTTAATCGAGTTAGACTAAAAAATTCGAGAATTATTTGGGTTTCTAAAAGAAAATTTCAAAACCCTACATTTTTATGGACTTTTGAGGGTCGGTTCAGTCGGGTTAACCCATTTTGAGTCTAAAAAAATATAATCCCAAGTCCATGTACGGATAAGTGTTAACAGATATTTCAAAAGTTCATTCTTGATAAAAAAATATGATAAAATATTATTACATTATCATCATTTGCTTATATAAATTTTTAAATATAATGATATAATTGATAATATAAAAAATTATACTAATGATAAACCAAAATTAAGAAAGAAACTCTTGTCACTCAAAAACCAAAGAAAGACAAAAAGGTATGATAATTAAATTAACAGTATAAGGATAAGAACTAAGAGGAAACATGAATGCGGCTATAAGTTTTTCTTAAAAGAAATGTGAATGGGTACCATGCATTTATAGAAGACGAGTCAAAAGTCAAAATCCAGAGGAGCGGTCAATGACAATATATGTGCAAGCTTCACACCATTCCAAAAAACCAAAAAAAAAAAAATCAGTTGTCTCTTTTTTTAATTAAAAAGTATCTCAAAAAATATTTTTAATTAATATATTTTCTTCATAATTTTTATTTTTAATTAAAAATGAAAAATGAGATAAAAGAAAATGGACGGACGGGTGAATTGATTCTGAAAGACACTACTAGTAAAGACAATTCGCCATGTCTCTACCAGCAATACCAAAATGGCCAAGCAAGGAAAGGAGCTGTTAACATGCATATATACTATTTCTCCTAATCTCAGCATATTCTTTCTGTTTTCCTTCAAATATATATTATTCAATCAGAGTCATTCAAATCTACCCCTAGATCCTCGAGGATTTGTCAAGTTGTGCTTTAATTGGGCCCGTTGGATTTTGTCCCTCATAAGATAAACCCAGCCGCGTCCAAAATAGTTCACTTCCATTGAGGCCAAATCCTAACTATAATATAGGCAGATTCCCAAAGTCATTTTATAGATATACCCTCTCACACTTATTTGTGCATATTAATTCATAGTTTGTCAATTATGTTTCAACTAGGTTCAATGTTGTGCTATTATTAGGATGAGATGGGGAGACTTAATTGTTCAAACATGATTGCTCTGATTACAGGAGATACCTGTGATTAATACCAAACAAAATATTGTACAATTGATATGTTTGATTTTGTTAAAACTCATGTTATTCTCAATAGTATTGAATTAGATTTACGTTTGTAATGTAATTTTGATGTAATCCAAACATGTTAGCCTCTATTTGATTTGACGTTTTAACAATGTAAAACCATTGTCTCATGAAATTGATTTTAAATCATTTCCGTTTAATGTGTTTCGTTAAACATACATCACTCATCTCAATTATTAATTTATAAAATGAGTAAATTAAATAAACACTTGTACATTAAAATATATATATGTAAACTCTGTGCTGATTGCTGATTCCTAGCTACTAACCATCAAGCCAAGTTTCAACAACATTATTCTTTTGTTTTCCTTGTAATTTGATAGCATTTTATTTTTAACAGAAACTAATGGTAATTAGGTAGTCCAATTACTAGTAACTACTTGAAAGAGTAATTCACTTGTCAATTAAGTAGTAACATTCAATTGCTGCAGCTCCAACGTGATATACCTGGCACAATGTCTGCTATCTGAGGGAAGGGGAGGCTGAACCACACTGTAAAAGGGTCACTGGCAGGAAGTACAGTTTTGTTCACAATGAATGCTGCGTCCAATTAACAGGTTGAGAAGATCCTAACTATTCAAGCCATGATAGTGACAAGATTTGACTAGCCTCAGATATTTTCACTTCAGTCCAGTAATTGCCTTTGTGCTTTGAAGTTGATAAGTAACTATTTGTAGAAATGGAATTGTGATGTTTCAACACTAATAACATGATTGATTTTGTTCAAAATCACTTTATATATCTGAATCCAGTCTAAAGTTACTTAAATTTTGTAATATGGTAACTCAAGGGTTGGTCGAGTGGAGCAAGACAGGATCTCGTATCTGACAGGTCGCAGGTTCCAACCCCCACTTGTCCCATTGGGGTGAGGTAAAATGTAAGTACATCTGTAAGTGCTCAAAGAGCCCGGAAGCTTTACCTGCCTTGGACTGGAGCACCATCCTCTCACCCTAAATTTAATCAATAAAAAAAAATTTGTAATATGGTTTAACATACTATAAATTAATCATACGAATAAGAATACGATGCATTGGTATTGAATTGCAAGAAAGGAAGAAATTTAGTGCACGTTTGGTTTAAATTTTGGAGTATTCAGAATCAATTCTGCAGAATTGATTTTAAATCACTTCCGTCCAACTTGCTTCGTAAAGTGCGCATCATTCATCTCAATCATTCATTTCTAGAATCAATTCTACTCAACTGTAAACCAAACTGACCCTTGGTCCCTTTATCAAAGAATACAATCATTCCTAGTGATATTTAGATTCCTATAAGCTAGCATGGGAGTTGATCCTCCCAGCTAATTAAGATCACTTTTAAAAGTGGCATTAGATTGATTGGTGGAACATTGAGAAAGACTTTGAAATAAGAAAACTGTTTCCTAAATTAACAATGGCATTTCTCATATCTACCTCTTTAAGATTCATATAATTTAGACTTTAGAGTGATACTACCTTCAACGATGCTTCCAAAATCAGATACATAGAAGAAGGAAACCCATATAGCTTGACAACATAACTAGAGAAAAATAAGGATAGATAGAGACAATAGCACATGAAGGTTTTGGAACAACCATTAAGAACAAAGACATGAAAGGCCTAGGACTATGGCATATGTTTGAAAAGATAGAGTTTTGTAGTCAGCAAGTGACTAGGACGAGAGGGACCATGAGATCTCAAGGAGCTTATACGGTATCTTTGATACACTTTATTAACAAGGCATATGGCCTTGTTCCCATTTCTTGTACGCACAAATTAAACTAACTCATTTCATTGTATTTCTGCTACTATTTTCATTTTTTGTGTACCAACTTCATTATGTTATGTCTTTATGTTTCTCTTCAACCCCCTTAATTTTGTACCTACTAAAGATATGTAGCTGCTTATATAAATGTGACTCTTTCTACTATGTAACAAAACAAGTTCTCTGTTTTGATTATTATCTACTATGTTAGCAAATAGCACATGTCCTGTGTGGATTAAATAAATAGACAAGTAGGAGCTTGAAGTGATCGACCTTCCTTTCATTTCTTTTTGTTCCATATTCTAATGTTTGGAAAAGAACATCATCTTGAAGCCAATCATCCCTCTTTTAAATGTCATGAAGCTGCACATGTTCGCTGGCCAGCCATCATAATCAAATCTAAATGGTTAGCTTGACTGATATTGTTAAGCATATGTCTCCTTTGAAGTCATTCTTTAATCAATTTCCTTAAATTTTTCCTTTAGCTGTTAGATCTCATCCTCCTTCTCTTGGACCCCATCCCCAACAAACACACATGTAATGTTTCATTTTCCTTCCAAGACCATTGTCTCAACTACAAGTTCCTTAAGTAATAAGTAGACAATTAGAAGTAAGTTGATAATCCTTTCCCCAGAACTAAGGATATATAAATCAAAGAGTTGTGAGATTTAATTGTCAATGCAGACTGAGATTGTGGAAAAAACTCCTGAGTTCGATTCCCACAAAATACACTTTTAAGGAAGGGTGATTAGCCTTAACCGTGACTAAATCCGGATAAGATTACCCTTAATAATAAAAAATAGGGAAAAATAAGTTTTTCGTCCCTATAGTTTCGGTCAACTTTGGTCTTCGTCCCTGTACTTTAAATCCTTTGTTTTTTGTCCCTGAACTTTCTAAACCCCAAACCATGGTCCCTAGTCGTTAGTGAAATCTATTAACCTAATGAGCCGGGTGAAAAAAGTTACTTGTTAACCTCAATAATGAGCCCCAAATAGTTGAATCATCTAATAAATCTTTTTTTATTAATTTTTTAATTATTAAAATAACCATAATTATGAAATTAGGTTTTTTATCGGGTAAAATTGCTCAGGTGAAAAACCCTAATTTAGTAATTAGGATTATTTTAATAATAAAAATTTATTAAAAAAATTAATTAGATGATCATTCAGTTATTTGAGACTCACTATTGAGGCTGACATGTAACTTTTGTTAGTCAGCTCATCATGTTAACAGATCTCACTGACGGACAGGGACCACGGTTTAGGGGTTTAGAAAGTTTAGGGACAAAAAACACAGGATTTAAAGTATAGGGACGAAGACT
This sequence comes from Sesbania bispinosa, assembly GCA_026901365.1. Lineage (NCBI taxonomy): Eukaryota > Viridiplantae > Streptophyta > Magnoliopsida > Fabales > Fabaceae > Sesbania > Sesbania bispinosa. Next base: position 719,540 of record QLOH01000422.1, read on the forward strand.
AAAGTTGACCGAAACTACAGGGACGAAAAACATATTTTTCCCTAAAAAATACACCTGGTTAATAAAAAAAATCAAATGTTCCATATGTGGTCCACACTGTAGATGTAAATGACATCATCCCCTTCAATTACTATTAAATGATGATTTTGATTAATTCTATTCCATATTGATAAATTTAAAATACATGTCAAAATTTTAAAGATTGTGTGGAATTCTGCTAAACAGGTTTCTCTAATTAAGACACATTATTGAGGATGGGGTGAAGGAAACTATTGAAATTTGTGTAGTACTTGAGAGTAAAAAGATGGTGGGGGGAATGAATAAGTCCTTGAATAATATGATTATGCCTGGTTAGGTGTAAGCAAAGTCAATATGATTTTCAGAGGGACAGCTGTACTTGGTGGGTTTTATTTTATTAAGTTATTAAGTAAGTATAATAATAATAACATATGGGAATAGATAGGTCTGTACACCACTCCCAGTGGTGGGAGTGGTGGAAGTACACAAGATATTCTCAAATATTAGATGCTTATTTTGAAGTGATTGCTAGAAAAGACGATGGAAAGGTCACCTGTGTATATTGGATATCAGAGTCCAGAAGGCTTTAATGAATTTTAGGAGCATAAAATGATTAAGTCATAGAAAAATTTGCATTCCCCATCCTTTCTGGTTCACACTACACATCAAACTAAATTTAACAGAGAACTAGAGATTTCTGTTTATTTGGCCAGTATTGCAATTGCTCTGTTATGTTTATAGTTCAGGAGAATAACTATATTTAAGAAAATGACTCACTCAATAAACTTTCAATCGTTAAATATATTTTTAATCTTTAAAATATAATCAAGATTTTATTTTAGTCTATATAATTTAAAATCGGTGTTTTTGAAAATACATCAATTCAATCATTATAATACAGTTTTCATAGCAATTTTATTACGGATTTGTTATGAATTTTTATCGGTAAGAACTGAAGGAGGATATTTTTACTTTTTTAGGGACCAAATTCACCGATTTTAAAATATATGAAGTAAAATAAAATTTCAACTATATTTCAGGGACTAAAAACATATTTAACCCAACTATTAATTATAAATCATTTTGAATCCAAATTAAAATATTTTAAGTAGGCATGTACTTTCATTAAATAAAAGGAAATAAGGAATTTTTGTATCATATTTAATTAAAAATTTACCTGGGGGAAGGTAAATATATAGCTAGGATTAGGGCTGCACACGAGTTGAGTTGGGTTAGATTTGCACTACTTTTGGACCCAACTCGATTAACTATGTTTGGGTTGGGTTGGATCGATTTTGTCATTTTTCTTTTATGGACCCAACCCAACTCAAACCGATCAAGGTCGGGTTGGGTTGGGTGGTCGGGTCATGATAATTAAAAAATCAGAGAAAAAAAATCAAATTTATAGAAAATGGTTATTTTTTTATCACCGTTTAGACTTCATAAATTATATAAACTTGTATTTCCATGATTTTGACACTTTGGCCATATAACTATTTCAAAAATTTTATAAATCAAAACTAGAAAAAATATGATATACACTTTCCACACACAATTTAATTCAAATATTTAGCACAATACAATAGAGATATGTCTCAAATAAGATATTCCACAACTATAAAAGTCTCTATCACATAAATTAACAAACTATTGTTCTGTTATGACACCGATTTTTAATTAAATTTTATTTTACTGTTACTAAATTTAATTTAGATAAGATGATTATTAATAATATAATAATTTTTTATATAGAAGATTGGGTTGGGTATATCAAATTGTACTTACCCAGACCCACTACCCAACCCAAACAAACTCGATGACTCAACCCAACCCAACCCAACCCACCATATAGTGATTGAGTTGGGCTTGTCGGGTTGGTCAGGTCGAGTGGACACATGTATAGCCCTACTTGGGATAACTTAGACAATCTCTAGATGCACTCTCATGTATCTTCATTTTTATGCATTGAATTATAATATATATTTTAATAATTATTTAATATTTTGTTTTTTAAATAATATACCTTATTTTAAAATTTTCTTATTCTAAATTTTAAATTAATTTCTTTTAAAGTAAAAATTGTCTCATTTTAAATTTTACAAAAAATAAAAAATGACATTTATTATTTTTAAATTACACTAAGAAATTAAATCACTCCCAAAATAATATATTTTAATAATATATATATATTTATATAAATCATTGAATTTCAAAGTAATTAATTTAAACTTTAAAGGATTAAGAAGTTGAAATTAAGAGAGAGAAGAAAATTGAGTGTAAAAAACTAAAATAATTAATTTGAAAATTGAAAATAAAAAATTAATATAAAAAATTTAAAATTAATGGATTAAATTTTTTTAAAAACCTTAAAAAAGTCTATTTTGAAAATGCAATTTTTATAAATAAACTAGAGTGTGATAAAAAAATCATCCCACTCTTAAAGAGTGTTCATTATATTTTATTATATAAGTATTTTTTAATTTATATTTTAATTTTTACCTGAACTAATAATGTATATTTTTCTTATAATTTTAAACACTTTTTTATCTTTAAATTTTATCTCATGACTTGGATATCAAATTTTGCTGATAATGATATAAACTCATTTTCTTCTTCTATCATTCATTCATTCCATTAAACAATAGCATTACAATTATGTTAACGACTGTCACCTGAAAATTGAGATAACCTAACCTCAAACTTAACATGAAGGGAGGGTTCCCCTAATTTGACTAGAAACAGGCTCAAAGACATGTAGCACCATCGCCATTGATCATTTTATTTATGATTGTGTGGTGCGAAAATGGTTAGTGGACTACAAAACAAAAAGTTAAAAGCCCATTTTAGATAGGTCTGGGACAGATCTCATGGAACCCATACTTAGCCCACTAAACAAAATAAAATAATCAAAACAAGCTGTAATAAGATCTTTCCCATACATTACTATTCTTTTAGAGTATGCTGGCAATATTAGTTATTTTGATCAAAGTTGACTTATATACTCCTTGAAGATTCACCACAAGATTTGATAATACTTTTCAAGGATGATGCTCCCAAAAATTTTGTTTCTACCCCATGGCTATCTATCATTGAATATTTGCAATGGTAGGTTGAGGAAATAAACACTATATATTACTCCTCAGTCCTCACAAAAGCTCAAAAGTGCATCAATACACATTAATACCCCAAGGATCTGGGACCTTGGTTCTTGATCAGCAACGTAGACACTCACGTTTAATGACTGAACCTACATTCTTAGACTTTTGGGACCTTGCCAATCAGGACCACTCCATTCCACCTTAATTAGTAGATAATTCCATTAAAGGGAATAATGATGCATAATTCATGAATATAACTTTTCCAAGGTTTCTATGGAAAAATAAGTGCTAAGACGGTAGAGAGGATTGAATTCTTGATTAAAATATTTAGAAATAACTGAAAAAGAAATAGGAGGATCGACTAGCACATTACCACCGTGGATCAGCTAATTTAATAGTGTTGAGATAGAGGGTAAGTTTAGATGAAACTTTTGTAAAATTACTTCTGGGTGAAAAAAATAGAATGAATTAAAAAAGTCAAATGCATTTAACTTTTTCATAAGTTGAAATTAGTCTTCACAATCCACCTACTCCAAAAGCTCTCTCATTTAACTTCTTTGTAAGTAACTAATTTCAACTTATGGAGAAGTTAAATTCATTTGACCTCTTCGATTCATTCTATTTTATCTTCTAGAAGTACTTCTGCACAAGTGTATCCAAACTGGGTCACGGTCTTTGATATACAACTGTGTTAAATATTGGGAGAGAGTGTTTTGTAACCTATAGAGTGTGTTTGGTAAGTACTCAAATTAATAATTGAAACCATTTCAGCTGTGTTTAGTAAGATAAATTTTTTTGGGTACAAAAGCTACTTGAGGTAGCTTTTTTAAAAAAACTCTCATGTTTAGCTACTAGCTGAAAATTTATTAAAAGTTTATCTTTCAACCACCTCCACTCATCATTATTTAATAATTAATGATATCATTGTATATCATTTTACCATTTCCAGCTAGTTTTATCAAACACCTTCAATCAAATGAGTTAACTTTTCACGGCTAGTATTTGGAACTGATATTTGCATGCTAATTCTAAAAATGGGTATTTTTCTACCTCATGTAATCTGAATTCATAGTTTCTCTTCAGGAATGTTGAAGACCACATTCATGCAATGATTGTAAAATTTAAAAGAATAATACAAAATTTAAAAAATACTATCTTGTCATTGAATATTTGCAAAGGTAGGTTGAGGAAATAAACACTATTACTCCTTCTCACAAAAGTGCAATACACAAAGCTCATCTACATTGGTAAAAAGTTAAACCAAACTGACTCTACCATGTTTCACTTAATTTTTAACTAGTAATTTTTTTTATATTTTTTTAACTAGTATTTTGTTTGAACCCAAAGATAAAGAGCAAAAGGGAAAAGAAAGTGAACTTTTACTGTAGCTTCGGTCCAGGCCCTTGCATTGAAGTGTCAATACTGCACCCAAATCTAGTGGCATGACTGAACTTTCATGTCTCTACCCTCGCATCTCATGGAAAAGTAACATATCTTTAGGAATCAATTTAAGCCTCAAACACATTATCAACACCAATCCACCCCTTTCTCTTTTTCCAATATATATCCTTTTAGGCCTATATAAATCCATGCCAACTTGTGCATAGAAAATCAACTATTATCATCACCTATGAAACAAGAACTGATATGATATATTCTTATTGGTTGGTTGCCAAAATTGGAACCTTTATCTACTCATCACCAATACGACTTATGGCATAAAGAACACCTTCTCTTCTCAAGAGATTGCAGGGACCAGGTGTGAGTGGTGAACTTCTTAGTTCCCTTTTTTGTGACCTTTAATACCCCAAGGATCTGGGACCTTGCTTCTTCATCACCAACGTAGACACTCACATTTAATGACTGAACCTACATGTTTCAAATTCTTAGACTTTTGGGACCAGGACCACTCCACTCCACCTTAGTAGATAATTCCATTAAAGGGAATGACGCATAATTCATGAATATATATAACTTTTCCAAGGTTTCTATGGAAAAGAAAAAGTGCTAAGACGGTGGAGAGGATTGAATTCTTGATTACAAGATTTAGAAATCACTAAAAAAGAAATAAAAGAGGACTAGCACATTACCATCTTGGATCAGTTAGCACGCGACTGTTCTAGTAGTGTTGAAATAAGTCCTTTGTATGCAGCTATTTTAAATGTTTGGAGGGAGTGTTTTGTATACTATAATGAGTAAACTAATAAATCGGTCTTGATTACGGGGACCATGCAGTTTCGACTTTTTTAAAATAGCATTTTAGTCCATGACTTTATATTAAAACATGCACTTTAGTCCCTAAAGTGCATGTTTTTTAATAAAGTATGGACTAAAGTGTTATTTTTAAAAAGTTAGGGGCGAAACTACATGGTCTCCCAGTAAGATTATGAATGTCAAATTAGAATTATAGTTAAATGGACCGATTTGCTAGTTTATTTATACTATAATAGTTCTATCTTGCTCGAGTAGGATTAGCTCTGACAAATTTGTATTTGAAATTGATATCTGAATGCAATCTATTAACTATAATTCTAATTGCCAAGCAATAATATATGTAAACTATATATCATGCATCATAGACAGAAAGGGTATTTTTCTACATCATCTAGTCTAAATTCATAATTTCTGTTGAGGAATATTGAAGACCAGTACACCACATTGTAACATCCTAATTTTATTAGGATAAATATTAATTAAATGAAATAGATTAATTAAATAAATAAATAATTAATTTAATGAGAAATAAATAATAGGGTTATTATTATTATTAGTTTTATTTCGTAAAGATAGTTCTATATGAAAATAAAATAAAGGGGGTGAGAATGGGCCCAAGCCCAATTAGTTATTCTGTAAGGAGGGGTAACAGAGCACCCTAATCCTTATTCGTATCATTCGTCAGTAAGCGAAAGGTTAAGGAGGGGAGAACCTGAGTCTCAAGAGAGAGATGCTGAGGAGTGAAAGTCAAGATCCAAGAAAGGACTTCATCGCTGTGATCAAAGCTTCGCTTAAGGTACGGTGGGGGAGAGGGTATTGCCTGTATATGCATGTAGGGATATTGGGTAGTGAGGACAACCATAAGACCCTCTAAAGACTCTAAATTCGTATGGATGTATGTGTAAATAGGAATAAATGATATAATCTGTTGATTTATGATTGATTGTATGTAAATTGATGAGTATTGGATGAGATTAATGATGTTATTGAGAATAATGAAAGATGGGTGATTAGGGATTGAGAAATTGGGGATTTTGATGAATTGATGGTAAAATTTGTAATTGATTGATGATTTACTGTGTATTGGATGTTATTAATGAGTATGGATGATGTTTAGACGAAAAAGATTGATTAGGGATTAATTGGATGAGAGTATAGATGTTTGAAATCGTGAAATCTGCGATCTGCGTCGCGAGTAATCGATTACCGGGTGTGGTAATCGATTACCAGAGTGTCTGGGCAACCCAGAACTACCTTTTGATGGCTGGTAATCGATTACAGAGGTGCTGTAATCGATTACCAGAGAGTTTGTCTGTGGGTAATCGATTACAGGGGTGCTGTAATCGATTACCAGAGAGTTTTTCTGTGGGTAATCGATTACCAGAGGTTGGTAATCGATTACCAGAGTGGATTTTGAGATCTTGAGTGTTTGATATTGATGATTAATGATGTATAATGATGATGATTGATGTTAATAGTGTTTACCACTTATAATGATGTTGATGATGAGCATATTGATACATGATGATGGTGACAAGTGCTTATCACTTATAATGATGTTTGATGATGATAATGATGTCGGTGTATATCACCTTATTATGATGATGTTTAATGATGAGTATATTGATGTATGATGATGTTGATGATAACGATGTTGGTGTATATCACCTTTTTGACGATGGTGTTGATGATATTGATGATGGTGTATATCACCTTTTTGATGACGATGTTACCTAAGTTGTGCGGGCCCATAGAGGGGATACAACTTGGGAGAGGTGCCATGAGCACATGTGACGAGACCTAAATTGTACGGGCCCATAGAGGGGGTACAATTCGAGAGGTGAACTGAGTTGTGCGGGCCCATAGAGGGGGTACAACTCAGGGGATCAAGATGGGGCGTTCGATGCACGGACCCATAGAGGGGGTGCAACCTAGGAGTGATTGTACGGGCCCATAGAGGGGGGTACAACCTAGGGTCGAATGTCGTTGTGCGGGCCCATAGAGGGGGTACAACCTATCGGATAGTGTATGGTAACACCGATAGACTGTCTTGGTACTAACTAGAGTGACTGACGAGGTGCACCCATTGTGTGGAGTTCCAAGTCAGGATCTTTGGGCAGACGATGATAGATGAATGATGTAATGATGATAATGAATATGATGATAGATGAATGATGTAATGATGATAATGAATATGAGGATAGATGAATGATGTAATGATGATAATGAATATGATGATAGATGCATGATGTATGATGATAATGAGTATGATGCTATATGCATGATGTAACGATGAGAATGAGTATGATGATAGATGAATGATGCATGATGATAATGAGTGTGATGTTATATAAATGATGTTATAATGTTAGTGAATATAATGATATATGAAAGATGCTATGATGATGAGTTTGGGCTAATGTGGGATATATTTACATGTCGATATAGATGATCAATTATATGTTGAGTTTTAGATGAATGTTATTATTGGTGATTGATGTATTGATGGCATGATGTAATGATGTTGTGGGTGAGGACGGGTATTCTCTATGTGTATGTATATGTAGTATTCCTTTTCCTCACCGTATTCTGTGGATATATTTTTCAGGTGTTGATGAGGACACGACTGATGTCGATTATGATTAAAAGGGTATGCTCTGATAGATGTGACATCAGGGTGTATTTGGGAGTTTATCATGTTTCTAGACTAGGAGTATGTTTATGAACCTTTTGAGATGCCTTGTATGACAGTAGGTTATTAATGGTTTTATGTACTGGTGATTCCGCTGCTTTATGTTTGACTTATATCTGAGAGTTTAATTTCTTTTAATGAAGTCGTTTTCGAACTATGAGATTTTATAAGAACGATTGTGAACCTTTTTACCTATCGTGGGGCTTTCCCCTTTTCTAAGCTTCGATTTCTTAAACACATAAGAGTATGGGGTAGAAGGGTATCACAACATGATTGTAAAATTTAAAAGAATAATTAATACAATGGCAATTTGCCTAACTTAACCACACATGAAACTTGTGATGGGAATTCCAGTATCAGATAAATGTGGGCGAAGAAGTCCCATGTTAAAAAGGATTGAATAGTGAGAAATACAGAACTTTGGTCAAGATGTGATGTAAAAGTAATTATATGATTCCTTACTTAGTCAGTTAGCTCAGGGTTCCTCTTTCAATCCCTAGCAAATAATTTGAATGTCAATTTGTGTGATTTTCTCCACATTATAGGAATCAACTAAAATAATTATATAAAATATCAGTATAAAATTTTTACATCATCATTCAATCATAATGTAAAAAATCCATTACCCTTGTATTAATCCAATAAAAAACAATGAATCAAATTATTCATGCTAAAGAAAAAATAAAAAGGCTGCACAATCTTGTTTCTGTCTTTGTGCATGCATGGATTCATATCATGATCTATTAATCCAAAATTCAAATTATCAAGAGAAAGTGTATGTATAATTTTACAACTAATTGTTCCTTAGACCTGAACTAATCATCACTACTAACTATCACAGAATCAGGAAAAGAATGTACAATACAACCTCTGCATATTACAACATTAATTAACCTCATTGATTAACATGTAGCTGTAGGACAGTTATAACTTTTAAGAACAAAAGGAAGTGGAAGAGGTAAGCTATGATGAGCTTATCTTTAATTTGTCATGGAGTAAAGAAAATGGTACTTGAGTGTTCCACCAATGAGCTGACACATGATCCCTCGAGTACCCAACCAGAGAAAAGATAAAATCTTACAAAAAGCATGCAGAAACAAACAATATGCTGTGGTGATATCATAGTACGGGTTTCAGGTAGCCAGCTACAACCTTTTGGAATGTTGCTCACAGTCAAGATTGAAAAACCCAATTCCGAAGATCTCAGAACTGAATATAATAAAGTAATTCTGCAGTAAATTTAACCTTTTCCCTTCCCCCCTCTTGGCAGATTCTTGCCAGTCCTACAGATTACGTCACTGATCACTGATGACCACTACTTTTTAAGATACTTGATCAACACTTATCTCTGACGCCAAAGATTTGAGTCTAACTTGGATAGAATACCAAAAAGGCCATCAAGAGAGTTTGGGTTATTGTTGCCACCTTGGCTCACTTCTTTATGTCATGATGCAGTTGGATAAGTGAGAAACTGATAGTTGAGATAAAGGATCTAAATTCAAGTCATAAAGGTCCTGTCTCATGGCCAATACCAAAACTAATGTTATTGATGATCATCTTCATATACACTAAACAAAAAAGCAGAAGCTTTACTAATACCTAGTCTTGTTTAGTTTATCTTTAGAGCATTGGGGATCATGTTTAACCACTCAAAGTTCTGTTTAAAATATTGTTTTTCTAGACAACTATGTTTTGGTGTGTATTCTACAGAAACACTATCTAAACCAATCATACTTTTGCATTTGTGTACACATTCAAGAATGATTTTTGTAAACACTATGCAAATAATGTAATGTGTGTTTGGTTTAGCCCAAAACCACGTTTCAAACCTGGATCTGACAGTAGCATTGACCGGATCCATGTTTGAAACGTGATTTGAGGGTAAACCAAACACGCTGTAAGGCTAACTCGTTTCTCCACAAAAGTTTATGTTTGGATATTTTATGCACTAAGACTATGTTTGGATATTTTATGATGGATGCAATATAATGTAATGAAATAAAATGGAAAGAATTCCCTAATGTTCACCATTTGGGGACTTCAAGTTTTAGTAAGTTTAGCAATGATCTGTGTTACATCATATTCAGATGCATGCACCCATTAAAGTAAAATGAAGATAAAATTTGCATGGCAGTCCAGATAGTGAATTGACCAATAAGAATATACTTCTATTCTGCTCTTTCTTCATCCTCTATTTTATGATTTTTGTTTTCTTCATCCTATGTGGCTTAACTTCTGATATTTACAATTTTCTTTGTGATTCTTAATTAAACAATGCCATGATTTAAACAGGAATATTTTTTCCAGAATAACTCTAGTGACCCTATGTTTACCTCATACTCACCAGACTTCAATCATTTTGATTATAACAAGTTGATTACATACAAAATACCTAAACAACTTGAAGCCAAGTTTGTAAACTCCTAAGCATTAATAAGTATCACCAAATATGCAACTATCAAGCAAATCAATTTTTCTTTAGAACCAGATTCATTTGAAATGATTCCCCTCTCTGCCTTTAGTCCGTAGCTAATAAAATCCTTGTCCTTCATCATTTCGTGGTTCCAAAGCAGACGGGTCACAAGACTTTACAACTTTTAGCAATTCAAATTCCCTAATTAGCTACAATCCACTATCCTGAGCAATATATAAGCAGAGCACCAGCTGTATTTTCTTACACAAGCAACCCCTTCAACTAAAAACACCTTTTTTCTTTTTTTCCTTATCATCAATCTTTCTCTCCCTTTTCTAGCTAGTAACCTACAAAATCAAAAGTCCCTTTAGGCTCTTACCATCCAACAAGTTTACCTACTTAGAGAGTAAACTAGATTACCTATATGGCCTCAAGCTCTCTCAGCAAACAAAAGCCTTGTGACTCCTCTTGGACACCAAAACAGAACAAGCTGTTTGAAAAGGCACTTGCAAAATATGATAAGGACACCCCAGAAAGATGGCAGAATGTAGCCAAAGCAGTTGGTGGAAAATCTGCAGAAGAAGTTAAGAGACACTATGAAATCCTCTTGGAGGATCTCAGACACATAGAGTCTGGCCGTATTCCAATTCCCAACTACAAGTCCACAGGAAGCACCACCAATGTTGATGAAGAAGAGAGGTAATGCTTCCTAACAAAAACTTCATATACCATTAATGCATCAACTAACTAACTCTTCATCCTTCTATATTCCTACAGTAACTTCTCATCCCATGCATGTATTATTCCATTCTTTGTCCTTTTTTCATAGCTCTACTTTATGTATAAATTCCAATGTGAGCCAAAAGGGGTTGAGTTATACTTATAATCCAACAAACAAATAATGATCATTACAACTTCATTGCATAACCATATTTGATACAAACAATGCTTCCGGAAGTGCAGCTAACATTCTGAAGCATTGCCCTTGAAAAAGGGTTACTAGATAAGAATAAGAAGAAGAAGAAGAGACCACTAAGAGTATGTTTGGTTTAACGTTGAAAAGTGATAAACTCAGGTTTTCAATACCAGAAATAATTGCGTTGGAAACGCTAAACCAAACACACACTAACTAAAACCAGTAACATTTTTGTCAAATTTGAATGTGTTCATATTTTTCTTTGTCCCTGAGTTTCTTTACCAGTAATAGCATGAGACAAGGAGCAAATTATATGGTACTAAAGCACCATTTTTCTTGCACCAATGAGACATACACGTTACTTGTTATGCGCCACAAATTTCAATTTCAAATCTCTAAACTCAAACTGTTTAGTTACCTTACCTATTCAATGACTTGACAGCCTAGCAAATTCAATTAGGTGTAACTGCTTTCACTTTAAACATTTATTTTCTAAGTCAAACGGTTTTTGAAATTTGTGGCAAAGAGCGTTACACTGATGTAAGTCATGTAACAAATATCTTGTTTCACTGCAGAACTGGACTGTGGCTGTAGGGTTACATTGTATAGTAAATATGCAAGTTTAAAATTCAATATTGTTGAAATTTTTTATTCAAGATTCTGTAACAATAATATTGCAATAGCATCTCCAAATGATGAAGAGCGTGACAATACATGTAAATATTAACTTGGACCTAATGAAGTACTTGTCATAGACAAAAAATAACTTATTCTAAACTAAAGAGCAGAATAAAAACGAGAATCTAAAATTTCTATCACAATCAAATGGATAAGTCCCTCTCACCTGGATAAATCACGTGGTCATTTATGTGACAGAAAATTAACTCAGCCACGAGTCTTCTGTTCTGAATTTGTTACTATTATTTTCACTTCAAATACTTACACATGATTTCATTTTTAATTTAAATATTTTTTGCCCCAGGCTTCTGAAGTATCTTAAGCTGAACTGATTGGAAACAATGCGTGTGCTATCATCAGCTATTGGCAGGATGTATTTGGTGTGCCATGAATCTGCAGAAATATCTTCCTCTCTGTGTCTCCTTATCTTTGTGTCTCTCTCTGTTCTATTTCCTGTCATTGTAATTTAGATCATTTCCAATTTTCAATGAAGTATCCTCTTCTAGAAACAGTATAAACTTCTTAATCACTATATTCTCCCTTCCCTGCACTCTTACACGGATTAATAATTTTTTTTTTAAAAGGGACTGATTAGTAAAGACCAAACAACATACCAAAAATGAGATGTTATAATCCGGTTATTATATCCTATCAATGTAGTTACAATGCAGTTATTATTTTATCATAAATAGTTGGTTTTTAGATTGTTAAAGGTACATATTTGCTTTATGGACCAAAATAAACTAACATTTAAAAGAAAAACTAGCTAAGAATACCAATATGCTCTAAAGGAATGTTTATGAATTATGATTAAGGACTAGGCATGCAAAACTACCAGGCAAATAGATACCATCACACAGATTTCGAGTCCACGTTGGTTATAGGACTTAAAAATTATTGTTACACTTAAACAGTTGATTCAGTGTCCGTTTGGTTTACAGTGGAGTAGAATCGATTCTAAAAATTAATAGTTGAGGTGAGTGATACACATTTTATGAAACACATTGGATAGAAGTGATTTAAAATCAATTCTGCAAAATTATGATTTTACCGCGTTAAAACGTCAAACTAAACGGGACCTTAAACAAAATTACATTATGTGTATTATTATAAGCTTATATATAACAATAAAGGAAGGAAGTACCCTCAAAAGGCCATTGAACATTTGGATCTCAGCCCAACATTCATGAATAGCAGTGGGTCCTCAACAATAGGCAATTGCAGTGCCACTACTACACATCATATATTGTGGTCCTAGCAACCATATTTCAATGAGACTCCTGATCCAAAGATATCAAGCAAGTGCTATGATCATACGAGTACTTGAATTGAAGATAAGTACCCAAGAGAATAAGGCCCAATGGCAACTGAACTTCCTCACTGGAAAATTATCTACTAATGGCAATTGAACTTTCTCAAAGGTAATTACTCTGTTAAAAAAAAATTTGATTCGGCTTAGTGATTGGGCTCCCAACCACCGTCTCCAACGGCTATTGCATTGAAACGGTCCATGCTTGGGTATAGATACAAAATGATCTTTGGTTATAGCAGATTTATTGCGCTTTGAAATTTGAATAGTGTAATTTAGAGAAATAATAGTCCTTTACAATTTATTGCGCTTTAAAGTTGTACCCAAACATTGAGACTTTTTGGTTTGGTGCGGTTGAAATGGAGGGGAAGGAAGTGAAGAGAAATCCCCCCTCTATTGAGTAAACCCTCACATTAGTCCCTGACGTTCTCCTGATGGTTCAGTTTAGTCCCTGACTTATTTTAATTAACACGTTAGTCCCTGACTTTTATCACCGTCGGTCAGTTTAGTCCTCAACCCCAAACTCCGTTAACAGACAGGTGATGTGTCACGTTAAGTGACAAGTAGGATGCCAGGTGGGCTCAAAACGGTGTCGTTTTAGGGTGAGTAAACCTCACTTTAGTCTCTCACTTTGGTGTAAGTTGAAGTGGGAAAAAATGAGTGGGTCCCACTCATTTGTAATTTTTTCACCAATTTGGTGTGAAAAGGAGAGAAGTGAAGTTGACCACACAAAAAAATCCATTTTCATTTATACATAATCGATTTTTTTGTCCTAAATGTTACCTATTGTCATAAAAAAATTAATTTTTATTGTTCCATAATCGATTATGGGTCAATAAAATCGATTTTTTTTATGAAAAAACCGATTTCAAAAATCTTTTTTCTTTTATTTCACACACGTTTTTCTCATACCAAACAATTTAAAAATATATTTCTCTTTCATTTCACATTTATTTCTCTCCACACCAAACAACCTATTTCTCTTTCATTTCACACCTATTTCTCTTCCCTATTTCTCTCCTTCCCACTTCTCTTCTTCTCATTTCTCTTATCTCTATTTCCCTAATTACACCAAACAAAGCAATAGTGTGTTTGGTAAAACTAGCTGAAAAGCTAGCTGATACTGAAAGTTTAAAGTTAGCTTAAAGCTGAAAAACTAGTTGATTTGATTGAATGTGTTTGGTAAGACTAGCTGAAAATGGTAAAATGACATACAATGACATTATTAATTATTAAATAATGATAAGTGATGGTGGTTTAGGGATCAACTTATAATTAATTTTCAGCTAGTATGTGAAAATTAGGGTTCTTTTAAAAAAACTACCTCAAGTAGCTTTTCAAGAAAAACTAGTAGCTACCCATAAAAGCTATTTTACCAAACACAGCTGAAATGGTTTCCGCCACTAATTTCAGCTTTCAGCTAGCTGAAATGACTTACCAAACACACTCTAAAGCTGAAAAATTAGTTGAAAACTTAAGTTACTAAAAATTAAAAAGTTATATGATTTGATTGAAGGTGTTTGGTAAAACTAATTGAAAATGGTAAATAACATACAAGGACATCATTAATTATTAAATAATAATAAGTGGAAGTGGTTGATGAATAAACTTGTAATTAATTTTGAGCTAGTAACTGAAAATCTACCTCAAGTAGCTTTTCAAGAAAAGTTAGTAGCTACCCAAAAAAACTATCTTACCAAATACAGCTAAATGGTTTCAACTATTAATTTCAGCTTTCAGCTAGCTTAAATGTCTTACCAACACTCTTAAAATTCTTGCAGTGCAAAGGCATCATTTTTATGTCTTAAATATTCAGTCATAATCGTCCACAAAAAAAATTCAGTCATAAAATTTTATATTAGTTTTCGCAATATTTAAAGAAAAAAGTGAGATCTGAGTTTTTTTTTTATAAAGGGCTATTCGATGGGTTGTAGAAAAAGGGTTTGCGATGAATTTTATTAAATGTTGGAATCTAAGATATATGTATGTCACCTTTACAAGGATTTTGAGTTTTATCTAAATTGGTGCATGCTTAATTCTCCATGAGCAAGGTCTCAGGTTCGAGTCTTGTGGATGGAAAAAATTTCCACGGGGAGAGTTAGCCCACCATGATGTGGATGTTCTCGGCTCAAACAAGATTGCCTCCAGTAGAGGATACATGTGGTTAATTAAAAAAAAGTGACCATCACTCCAGTGCCGACTATGGGAGCCATGCCCCCTCCCCCTCAACTATATGTATATAACTTACAACACCGGTGTAATTTGAACCCTCCTTTTATATATATATATATATATGGTAAAGTTATGGGATTGCTAATGTAGTATTATCTCATTTTTAGGAGTATATTAACACCTTACACCCTTTTTAATAATTTAAAATTTAAGTTTTTTATTTTAAAAAATATAATCAAATTTGATTTATTCACATGTTACAAAAGTTTATAAAGTAGTATAGGAAAAATTTGAATTGTGCTTACTAACAAAAAAAAAGTTTGTAATTGTAAATTAAATGAAAATTTTTATAAGTCCATAGATAAGGAAAAAAAAGAATTGCAGATAAAAAACGGTCGTTACAGGTTTTTTCCCTTTATACAATGAATCCAACTGTGTTGAAATTTCAAATAATTAAATACATAAAGAATTTATTTTCTTAAACCCGTGAGGAGTTCCAGAATTTCAAGCATAACAATACAGTTGAAGCAAAAGAACATTGTGATGTTGGATGAGGATGTGATTGAGGTGAAAAAATAAAAAAAAAGAAGTAGGGATTAAAAACAAAAAAATCATATTCACAAAGATTAAAAACAAATTTAAGCTAGGCAGAAACAACACATGTGACATGCTGATGTGACACTCTGTTAGCTACGTCATTTTAAAGTTAACAACAAATACCAAAAAGGCTAATGAAAAATTTTTTAGGGATGAAAAATAAAAAAATATAAGGACTAAAAATAAAATGACCCTTATTTATGTGCATTAAAAACATATTTAAATCTTATCTTAAATAGCACTTAAATAGTTGAGTGAATAATAAATCTAATATTATTATTTTATTAAATAATTTCTATTTTGTGTTTCCACAAATTTCCTATGCTAATAAAAATCTTTTTATATGATCTTATTGGACAAGAAAAACACAACTTTTCCTTTTTTTAGTATGAGTACTCATCCTTAATTCCTTATAACCAACAATTATAGCTCATTGCATGACGATAATTATGTCTTTACTTCTCCAACTACGCCATATCTTATTAATTATTATTAGTATATTTAAAGTATTTTTTATTTAATTAAAATTAAAATAAAATTTATAATAAATTAAAACTTTTAAATTTTAAAAAAAATTAAAATAACTTTAGATAATTATTCAATTTTAAATTGTAATAATAAAGTAATTTACATTATTATTTAATAATAAGATATAATTGAATAAATTAAAATCATAATGATAAGAATAAAACTTTATATTAAAATTAAGGATTGAAATAGAAAATGATAGTATAAGATATTTAATCTTAATAAATTTTAAAATTTATTATGAGCATTTAAAATTCAAATATGAAAGAGAGAAGATTGATAAGATTGAGAGGGAGAATCTCATTTTAATGTAGAATTAACCATCAAATGAGAGAAGAGAGAAAACATTAAAAATTATTGAGAGGGAGAGTGGGGTGAGTGAGTGTCACATTACCCAAGTTGAGATATCAAAATTATAATATAGAGAGTTGATTTGAAAATAGGATATATATTGAAAAGGGTTTCATCAAATTATTGCATTTAAAATTATGTGAATAATTAAGTATATCCAGAAAATATCTTTATATTTATCTTAAAAGTAATTTATTTTACTTCATTCAAATAAAATAATTAAAATAACTTTATGTGATTACTTTATATGGTTAATTACATTTTTTTATAAAATCAATTTTCATATAGTTCAAAAAAACAAAAACTTATAGCATGTTTGGATGGTTGTTGGGAACACCCAGAATTACCTTTAAAATGTAAATGTGGTTTAAAATTTGTATCAACATGTTTGGAAACTCTAAATTAAAATTGGTTCTATCTCTAAGCTCAAGTTTGAGCTAATGTGATAAATTGTAACTTGTGCGTTGAGTTGATAAGTTTCCGAAATATAAATAACATCACTCAAAACTCACTTTTAAGCAAAAACAATTCTACAAAATCAAGTTCGTTCAAATTTAAGTTTGTAAACACCTGACCAAACACACATTTACTTGTCGCATTTTGAATTTCAAAGAATTTTTTCCTTTAAAAACAGTTTGTTATATTTGTTGTTTTGTTTTGTTAAAATATGACTGTTCAGTTGTGATATTAAAATCGTAAAATAAGGCAACAGTATTAGAAATGATTGTTGAGCTAGAAGTCTTTAAGAGAACAAAAGCTACCATTCTTTTATTTCTTTCTTGTAAGAGAAATGAAACTTGTACAATCATATAACATACAACAAGGAAAAATAAAGAGAGAAAAGAGAAAGAAGAGAGAGAATTATGGGATGTGATAGGTGATGTGATAGAGAGATATAGAGGGAAAAAATGTGTTGTATGAGTTTATTGTATGTTTTGGTTGTATAAATATGTTATCTCTTCTTGTAAGAGGGCATGAGGAGACGAGCTCATATACTTGTTGTATAGTCTGAGAAGGCGGAAACAATACATGATGCAATCACTTTGTCTTAGTGGAAAATTCTTGGTTAGAGTGTCAAGGACTAGATGTAGATGTAGCTCTCAAGTGGTTAGAGAATAAACCAACAAAATATCTGTGTGCTCTTCTTTCAACTCTTAAGTAACCTTTATTTTCAGGTATTGTTTTAAATATCTATTCAAGGGTTAAATGTGTTGATATAAAAAAATTTATTATGGTTTTTAAAACATTGGTCAGTTTGGTGTTAGTGACTTTGTTTGATAACCTCAGATAGTTCTTATTCAAAATCATTAGAAAGCACAACACTATTCTTTTTTTTTGTTACACAACATATTTCTATTTGATAAAACATATTTGTAAAAAATTTTAGAAAGCACAATTTAACCCCTTTCTTGTGTTTTTCCTGTTTTAATTGTTTTCACACCAATATCCTCCAAAAAATGACCTAAAGACCACCTTTAACTACCCTTTGTTTCAGTTTTAATAATTGCAAAGGCTTGAGGGAAGTATTAATCATTAGGATCTCTCCTACTACTATTAATTGTTGTCCCTCAAACATAGTTTCACGTGACACCCATAAGCACCTATGAAGGCTTTACATGCAGTTAAGGATGTCATCTTGCATCCATCCAAAAACATATAAAAGCAACAAAATATTGGTTATAAATTATGAACAATTCTCTATAATTGGATCTTACATGTATATCCTGCATAAGCTCTATGAAGTTCAAGACTGTAAAACCATACTAGAGTATATTGCTTGTTGGTATCTCCTTCAACTATCTCTCTAGCCTATTGTCCATCTTCAAATGTTTGACACTTTGTGATTCCATCATTATAATTCTTCCTTACATCATCAATTATTTTATTCAATGTCACATTGGATCAAATCTAAACTTGCCAACTACAACCTTAGTAACTTATTTTTTGAGTTTGTATTTTTATTATCAAACACCCTACCAACTACGATTTTAATCCTAAATGTGTTTCAACCTCCAACGTTACTACAAAGAGAAGTAAAATGATAGTTCTTAGTACATACCACCCTTAATTACCCTGACACCATCATTATTCACAAGTTTCACTTGTCATTCTACACAAAATACTCAAGTATCGCCTCTTTCGGTAATATTATTTCTATCTCATCTTGAATTTAAATAACTTGCATTTGTCTTCATTGTTGAAATTAGAATAATTTGTTCTATTATTTTCATATAAGTCCCTATCATTCACCCCACCGTATAGATCCTCACTAACATGCATAGTAGAAACATTTGGTGGGATAAATGCATCTAAATTTGCATTAGTAGTCCCATTGTCACCATCTTCAACAAGGTGATCCGCCCCTTTGTCATTGACTACAATCTTATATACCGGTTCTTTTCTTTCCTCTTAGCACATATTTTCTTCTTTAATTTTTTCCTACATTATGTTTCTTCAATGGTGACCCATAAGGCCTATTAGCGAGTGTTGTTTTGATCTTCATGCTCTTATTAAGTGCTCTCTCGGCCTCTCCAAATCCAGGCACATCAAATCCATCATCAATTACAATATTCCTCTATTTTTCATTGCTAGAAAAGTGAACATCCTTCACAGAATCATTTATACTATCATCTTGCTCATCATTACATCTTCACAAACACCTTCACTTATACATTGATTCCTTCAACCCTTCCACCTTTATCCTCAATTACATTCTCTCCATCTTTATCATTCCTTGCCTCTTGCATACCATCCATTCTAAATTCAATAATCACATCGTCAACTCCTATAACCTTTCATCCATACATTGTCCATTCTCTACTTTTTTATTCCACATAACGTTAGTCAAAGTTTCACTATTCTTTGCCTTTTCATTCATCACACCCCAATCATAGATTTAAATAATGGCATAGGGTCTTCTTTTATTGGGTCAACAATGCTAACATAATGTTTTACATATATCTCCGGCCGTTTCACAGTTGTGACACTCTATATGATTTTCCAATTCCAAAACATATATGTCCTCATATGTAACTCTTTTAAACAATTACCAAATCTTTCCACTTTTGGTTTCCACCATATCTTCAAATTGTCCATGTAACCTAAATCCTTAATTAAGTCAAAACCTTTAAAGTAGGACCAAGTGTCACTATCTAGCATGAAACACATGGATTTTGCCCCTTGTATTGAAGTTTGATTCAATGAGCTCACGTGGTAAAATGCAACAGAGAGCCCTATACCTACCAAGCAAACAGTAATAACAATTATAATATTGTAAAAAAACCAACAAAAAATAGGTTAATAACAAACCAAACCTCTTTGGTCCCCATTTAGCATAACATTACAGAGATGTCAAAGCAATTAAAATGGGTTGAACGGTTGAAAAGTGTTACCTATAATCTCAACATGTGACCCATTGCATTTGAGCACCCTTTGCATTTGAGCACCCATGCTCTACAATGCATCACAAGGCCAAAGTTATGCTCTCTAATCTCCATCTGCATGTGAGATCTCATTTGCATATATTGGTTCTGATGGAACCTGCTTTCTATAATATTCTCTAGAGATGGATAAACTTCAACAAGGTGGGAACAAAAAGCTTAGGGTTTTTTTACCAAACAAAGCAAAATTTTAACCAAATGAAACTAATTAATCATATGTCAGATTAATTAGGGTTTGTTAGTGTATGCACTAGAGACCTATATGTTTTGAACATCCATCACTTGTACCATATTATTATTTTATAAAGGCAATTCATTTTACTAATTCTTTTAGAATATAATTATTGTCATTAGAATAGTAATCTTAAACTTCATAAGAAATCAAGTAGATGACTTGATCGTGAGATCTTACGAAGAACTATTCTTAAAATAGTCCCTGGTCAAGTATCATCTTAGGACATAAGATGCATTTAGACTAGTATGTGAGTTCGTTGATGATCACATCTCACGGATCATGGATATGAGATATCATGTGCTCACATAGGTACATATTAAGAGTAATGATGTACTGGACTGACCCACCTTAAGAATGTTGCTTGGATTGTTACATAAGTGTCATGAACGTTTCTTAAATTGATAAATGTTATATGAAGTCCATTGACCTGAAATCACTACGATTCCTACATAAGGAGTTATGTGTTTTAAATATCATCAAACGTTGCCTGTGACAAGATGATCATAAAGTTGGTATTTGGACATATAATAAATTATGTGGTGGAATATGAGTGCCCTAGATGGGATTTGTCCCTCCTATGTAACAGGAGTTATATCTGTAGGCCTCTTGATAAAGTGAGACTGCAAAATGCATGACCATGCTCAGGAGGATAAACATGAGATGTTTATTTTCTGTACAATCTACTTGGGGATCAAGAAAACATAAATTGAACCATACAAGGTTGACACATTCCACGCCCTTGTGTTCAATTAGATATTTGGACAAAAGGACAGATCATATAAATTATCATAAAAATAGGATTAGTCAAAGTTGTTGACATTCTCAATATTTGGGTAGTAGTATGTATTAGGGGTGGGCACGGACCCGAAATCCGACCTAGGCCCGATAAATCCGAAAAGGAAAAATGCTACTTGGGCGGGTGCGGGCGGTTGGGCGGGTTGACGGGTGAAAAAAAAGGGTTGATGCGGTTGTGTGCGGTCGGGCTCGGGTGACAAAAAAATAACCCACCGGTGACCGACCCGCCCGCAATACATAAACAAGATGCATGAGCTTGATTTTGGGCCCAGCCCAATTGCTGAAGAGTCTGAGACCAGACTCATATATAAGCCAAATGTGAGTGTCTTCTTCAACCCTAGCCGCCTCTGCCCCTTACCATTCTTCTTTCATCCTCTCATTTCTCCTGCGTAAAAAATCTTCCTCTCTCTCTTGGCCCCATTTCTCCCTCGAAGCCATGATGGCTCATCTCCCTTTCTACATTTCTTTTGTTCTTCCTACTCCTTCTCTGAGTTCTTGTATTATTTTTTGTTTTGACCGTAGTCAATCTCACTATTCCTTCTTTTCTGTCCTCTGATCTCTGCTCATCCCAACTGTGGTGGTGCAATTGAGGAAGGCGAAAGGCGTGGAGTGCTCACGGCGGCCGAGCAGTGCTACGCTCTTGACCGGGAACGCCGCTGCGATTATTGGTGCCTGGTGTAGATTCATGGTGGCAAACAACACTGATTCCTTCTCCTCCCTAATTTTCTTCTCTGTTCTGACTTTTTGTTCTAAAAGATTGAAACTTTCCTTTTCTTTTGTTTATGAAATATGTAAAGTTTAGTCCTTTTTGGCTTTTTGAGGTGTTCCATCATTTATTCCTTCTCCTCCCTCGTTTTCTTCTCTGTTCGAGCTTATTTTTCTGAAAGATTGAATTTTTCTTTTTTCTTTGTTTATGGTAGATGGAAAGTTTATATCTTTCTAAGTTCTTGAACTGTTTCCTTGATTATTTTGAACTGGATTTGTGTTTTTTGCACTAAAGTTGGAAGCTTTTCTAATTTTGTGGTTGCTAGTAGCTTATGGTTCTTATTTTTTCTTTCATGAAATCTGAAAGTATTCTGTTTGCTTTTGTTTTCCGTGCAAATTTTACCAAATCTTAATGTTTGTTTTGATTTTTTATGTGCAGGTTTTATTCATTTTACCATGGAGGTGGAGCCATGGAAGTACCTGGCAGCAAGGATGTCGCCGTTGCTGTAGTGGAGCTGTGGACTGGACACTTAGGGGCTAGGGTTTCTGAATGTGACTCACTGTATTTTTTTTTCAATTTGGGTTGATTGTAATTTTAGCCTTTTGTAATATTTGGAATTTTTTTGTGAATTTTTGTCAATCTGGATGTTTAAATGGCCTAACTAATGGCCCAACTAATGAATTAGTCCTTTGGTTTTAAATTATTTTTTATTTAAAAATTAATGAAAGGCGAAAAAAAAAACAACACAATTTTGTAAGGCCCAAAAAAAAACAATGGACAATGTAGAAGATAACCCGACTCTATCCACCCGGCCAACCACCGACCCGTCCAATCTGATGCATTAAATGGTCGGAAATGGGCCTATATTTACAGTGGGCGGTTTGTGTCGGATTGGGATATTTGGGCCCGAATCCGACCAAACCCGCCCGATGCCCAGCCCTAGTATGTATTGCTAGATACCGCTCACTATTTATGATATTAAATATAAAAGGGTTCTATTTTAATATCATAACCAAATATTAAAAGTCTATTGGGTCACACGCATACAACAAGCCGCCAGGAAAGATAATAATTCTAATTTGATTAGAATTATAACCTAATAGGCCAGGCCCATATGTGTTAGGGAAGTGAGTGAAGGGTAAAACCCTAGCCACCACTCTATAAATAGAGCATGAGATGCATGACCCTAGACACAAGAGTAGTCGCTCTTACTCTCTAAACACTACTAGCAGAGTGGAGGAGGGTTTCCTAGTTCGGCTGTTGGCGTGGACACCTCTAGAGACGTCGCTGCTATTGCCTCGTTTACAATCCTCAAAAGGTATGTGATAAATCCACTTTAGTAGTAGATTTATAGGTTAATTTTAGGTAGTTTTTAGTTGTTTAGGTGATTTTGTTTGTATGTATTTTAGGTGATTTTAGGTGATTTTAGTAAATAATAGAAAATTTCTCTAATTTTTCTTTGTTTTGTTGTCTTTTAGGAATTTTCTGGAAAATAATAAAGAAAGAAGAAAAGAGAAGCAATTTTTAAAGTGTATGGAAGAGTCAATCAATGAATTTTGGAGGCAAAGAAGATGCAAATTGAGAGATTTGCATTCTGCCAGATCTGTGTGGGAATGAGCTATTTTTGTGTGAGGACACGATACCTCCAGAGGCTACAGAATTGAAATTTGCTTTCTGCCATGTTCGTGTGGGAACATGGCAAGGCTTGTGTGGGGACACGATTGGTGCAGAAACATTATAAATAGTTGCTGTTAGTTTTTTAGCGGGAGTCTTTTCATTTTTTCAGATTTCTCATTTCTTCCACTCGAATTTCCTCTCTTTTTCTCTCTTTTTCCTAAAGATCAAAACCAAGTGGAAGCTAGGGTTCTTGATTCAATGGAGTTTCTCATTGAGTTTGCAATTCTCTTCTCCTTTATCTTCTCTTTTGTAATGGATTGCTAAATTTCTTAGGTTAGGAATTGGGGAATTTTGATTCAAACTCCATGTAATTTCATTTCTTGAATTCAATTCAGATTGTTATGATGCAATTACATTGTTTACTTCCAATCTTAATGCTTCATTGACTTGATCAACCAATGTATGATTTGAGAGTGATTCTCACAATTGGAAAATTGGAGAAAACTTGGATCTGAAGTAAACAACATGAGTAATTAATTACCTAGGAATAGGAATTGATTCTTGTGTGATCTTTGTCAATTCTTGTTGTTAATGCATGTCACAGTTGAACTCACCTAAGGAATTAGGGTTCTTAATTGTAGATATAGGGTTAATTCACCAAGAAATTGGGATTTAACTATCTAAGTGAATTGGATCATGAATTAAATCATAATAATTGAGTTGAATAATCTGCTACATGGAGTGAGAATTAAAAGGAACCAAGTCCTAACCATTTGTTGATATTGTTCTTCATCAATATTTTGTTCTTGTTAATTGTTCAACACTTAATTCAACTTTCTGGTTTAGTTTTTTGGTTTAATTTTCTGCACTAGTCCTTAGGTTACTAAATACAATTGAATTTCTCCTATTCAACTAGATAGATTCCCTGTAATTTGGTACTTGATCTAGCAATCTCAGTGGGACGATACTCTACAATTGAATTTCTCATCAAGTTTTTGGCGCCGTTGTCGGGGATTAATTGATTCAATATCATTGTAACAGTGAATTCTCTAGATTGGATTGTTTTTGTTTGTTTTGTTTTAATTCAATATTCTCTAATTGTGTGAGTTTTTGTTTATGCAAGGAAAAAGCAAAAATAAAGCTGCATTAGTCTTTGATCCTGAACTTGATTTTCCTTTGATTAAATTCAAGAAAAATAGAGATAAAGGACAACCAAGTATTCAAGTTTCTGCTGCACATTTTTCTCCATCTAGTAAGGGAAAGCATCAAGAGGATATTATCATGACAACCAATGGAAATGAGAACAGAAGGACTTTGGAGGATTACGGTATGCCTCATCCAAGAGGAAATACATCATCTATTGTTAGACCTCCAGTGCAAGCAAACAATTTTGAAGTGAAACCAATTATGCTTCAAGTGGTTCAACAAGAGCAGTTCATGGGACTTCCATCTGAAGATCCTCATACACATATTCAGAATTTTCCATCTGAGGGGATAGAAACTGGAATAAGTCAGTTGCAGCAAGTGTACCTTGTTTGTGACTTTTGTCATGGGAATCATCCTAATGGAGCTTGTGATAGTCAAGAAGGATTTGTGCAGAAGGATACAGAGCAAGTAAATTTCATGACTAACACTCAAAGACAACAAAGTTTTGTTCCAAGACAACAATTTCAGCAAAACAGTAGATTCAATCAGAACTTTGGAACAAGGCAGCCTGTTATACAACAGAATACCATGCAGTTTCAACAAGGAGGACCACACATACAACCATCTCAAAATCCTGAGAAAATCTCTATTTTAGAAGATGCTCTTATTCAATTGACACAACAAAATGCATCTCTAACTCAACAAACTTCTACTCTAACACAACAACATTCTTCTTTTATGCAGGAGACAAGATCAAATTTCAAGAATCAAGAGGCATCTATCAAGAATTTGGAAAATCAAATTGGGCAGTTGTCAAAGCAATTAGCGGAGAGAACAATTGGAAATTTTCCAGGAGATACAATTGTCAACCCAAAACAACAATGTAATGCTATTATTACAAGAAGTGGGAAGATTGTAGCTCCTCAACAATCAAATGTACAGAAAGATGCAATTAAAGAGAATGAAAAAGAAGAAAAAGTTAATGGTGTAGTAGAAGAATGCTCGGATTTAGAGAATAATGAAAAGGAAAGAAAACTCTTCAAATGATAGTTCCCTTCAACCTTCAAAAATTCAAGAAAAGATAGATCAAGATACACCAAGAAGGAAATCCAAGAAACAATTATTTGAAGAAGCTGTGAAGCCAAAACCAATCTCCTCATATGCTCATATTCCTTTCCCACAAAGGCTGCAAAAGCAAGGAGATGAAAAGAAGTTTTCAAAGTTTCTGGATGTCTTCAAAAAGCTTCAAATCAACATACCATTTGCTGAAGCATTGGAAGAAATGCCATCTTATGCGAAATTCATGAAAGAACTTCTTTCAAAGAAGAGGAAAATTAAAGAAGATGAAACTGTTGCATTAACAGAAGAATGCAGGGCAATTTTGCAGCGAAAGTTACCTCAAAAGCTTAAGGATCCAGGTTCATTCATCATACCTTGTGCTATTGGAAACATGCAGATTGGAAAGGCACTTTGTGATCTAGGTGCAAGCATCAACCTAATGCCTTTGTCTATGATGAAGAAACTTAGGATTAAAGAAGTCAAGCCAACCATGATGTCACTACAACTTGCAGACCGATCTATCAAATATCCATATGGTGTGGTTGAAGATTTGTTGGTAAAAGTAGACAAATTCATTTTTCCAACTGATTTCGTGGTTTTAGATATGGAAGAAGATGTTGCAATACCTCTCATTTTCGGCAGACCTTTTCTTGCAACAGGAAGAGCTTTAATTGATGTTCAACAAGGTGAATTCATGTTGAGAGTTCAAGATGAGAAGGTGATATTCGATGTCTTTGAAGCCATGAAACATCCAGCTGAAGATTCTCATTGTATGAGAGTGGATATCGTTGATTCTTTGATACCAAAATTTCTCAAGAAGCATGACTTTGATTCTACCTTGGAGCATGTATTGATCACTTCTAAACAATCAAAGTCTAATGACAATGAGAAAGAAGTGAATGATTGCTTAGCACATTTAAATGCTAATTCTCCTTTGCTTATCAATGTTCCACCTAAGGAAGAGTTGAAAACAGAAAATAAACAAGAAGTGGGTCCAAAAGTGGAGTTGAAGCAATTGCCATCTCATCTCCGCTATGCTTTTCTTGGTGACAATAACACTTATCCAGTGATAATAAGCAGTGCACTAAATGAGCAAGAAGAAGAGCAGCTTTTACGCATCTTGAGAGCTCACAAATCAGCTATAGGATGGACAATTTCAGATTTGAAAGGTATAAGTCCTGCATTCTGCATGCACAAAATTCTGTTAGAAGAAAATTTCAAACCTGTTGTGCAGCCACAAAGAAGACTAAACCCAACCATGAAGGAGGTTGTCCGA
Source organism: Sesbania bispinosa (assembly GCA_026901365.1). Taxonomy (NCBI): domain Eukaryota; kingdom Viridiplantae; phylum Streptophyta; class Magnoliopsida; order Fabales; family Fabaceae; genus Sesbania; species Sesbania bispinosa. The sequence goes on from QLOH01000422.1 coordinate 746,800, forward strand.
AAAGAAGTCATCAAGCTACTGGATGTCGGTATCATCTACCCAATTTCAGACAGCAAATGGGTTAGTCCAATGTAAGTAGTACCTAAAAAGGGAGGCATGACAATGGTTGTGAACGAAAAGAATGAGTTGATCCCTACAAGGACAGTTACGGGATGGAGGATGTGCATCGATTATCACAGACTTAATGATGCTACCCGTAAGGATCATTTTCCACTGCCCTTTGTGGATCCAATGTTGGAAAGACTTGCAGGCCATGCTTACTACTGTTTTCTCGACGGATACTCCGGCTACAATCAAATTGTAGTTGATCCTAAGGACCAAGAAAAAAACAACTTTTACTTGTCCTTATGGGAACTTTGCTTATCGTCGGATGTCGTTTGGTTTGTGTAATGCGCCTACGACATTTCAAAGGTGCATGCTAGCCATTTTTTCTGATATGGTAGAAAAATTCATTAAATATTCATGGATGATTTTTCTGTATTTGGTTCATCTTATGATAATTGCTTGTCTAACCTTTCTTGTGTTTTGAAAAGGTGCCAAGAGACCAATCTTGTATTGAATTGGGAAAAATGTCACTTCATGGTGAAGAAGGGTATTGTTCTGGGACATAGAGTCTCCTCAAAAGGCATTGAAGTAGACAAGGCAAAGATTGAAGTAATAGAAAAACTTCCTCCTCCAATAAATGTTAAAGGAGTGAGAAGCTTCCTTGGACATGCTGGGTTTTACAGAAGATTCATTAAAGATTTTGCTAAGATCTCTAAACCCATGTGTGATCTTTTAGAGAAAGATGCAGTGTTTGATTTTAATGATTCATGCTTAACTGCATTTAAAACATTAAAATAAAAATTGATTTCTGCACCTATAATCACTGCACCGGATTGGAATTACCATTTGAATTAATGTGCGATGCTAGTAATTTTGCTATAGGTGCTGTCTTAGGACAAAGGAAAGACAAACTTTTGCATGTAATATATTATGCTAGTAAAGTTCTCAATAGTGCTCAAGTGAATTATGCAACAACTGAGAAAGTACTTTTAGCAATTGTCTTTGCCTTTGACAAATTTCGTTCATATTTGATTGGTGCTAAAGTTAATGTTTATACTGACCATTCGGCTTTGAAATATCTTTTGTCTAAACAGGAAACAAAGCCAAGATTGCTGAGATGGATCTTACTCCTACAAGAATTTGACTTGGAAATTAAAGACAAGCAAGGCAAGGAGAATCAAGTTGCTGACCATTTGTCAAGACTTGATATAGAAGGAGTAAACAATGATGGAGTGGCTATCAAAGAAGAATTTCCAGATGAAAGATTGTTTTCTGTGTCTCTCACCCCATGGTATGCAGGTATGGCCAATTTCAAGGCTGCATATATCGTTCCAGAAGGTTGGACATGGCAGCAGAAAAAGAAGCTTTTCCATGACAACAAATTTTACCTTTGGGAAGAGCCATTTCTTTTCAAGATTGGAGTTGATGGGCTGATTAGAAGATGTGTTCCTCAAGAAGAAGAACAACAAATATTGTGGCATTGTCATAATTCAGATTATGGTGGACATTTTGGTGGAAAAAGAACTGCTGCAAAAGTTCTTCAATCAGGTTTTTTCTGGCCTACTCTTTTTAAGGATTCCAAGGAATATGTAGAAAGATGTGATCAATGTCAGAGGAGTGGTATCATTTCTAAAAGATTTGAATTGCCCCTTACTAATATTTTGGAAGTAGAACTTTTTGATGTGTGGGGTATTGACTTTATGGGACCATTCCCATCATCATACTCCAATGAATACATATTAGTGGCAGTAGATTATGTTTCTAAGTGGGTGGAAGCCACTCCAACAAGAACCAATGATGCCAAAGTTGTCATTGCATTTATTAAGAAACACATCTTCTCAAGATTTGGTTTACCAAGAGTCCTCATCAGTGATGGAGGCTCTCACTTTTGTAACAAACAACTTGAAAGTGTGTTAAGTAAGTACAATGTCAAGCATAAAGTGGCCACACCTTACCATCCACAAACTAGTGGCCAGGTGGAAGTTTCAAACAGAGAATTGAAGAGAATCCTAGAAAAAGTTGTCAGTAGTTCAAGAAAAGATTGGGCAAAGAAAATGGATGATACTCTTTGGGCTTATAGAACCGCTTTTAAAACACCTATTGGTATGTCTCCATATCAGTTAGTGTTTGGAAAGGCTTGTCATTTACCTTTGGAGTTGGAATACAAAGCTTATTGGGCAACAAGGATTCTAAATTGTGATTTCAAAGAAGCTGGTGAAAAAAGAATCTTGCAATTACATGAGCTAGAAGAATTTCGTCAGTCAGCTTATGAAAATGCTACCATTTATAAGCAAAGGACCAAGACTTTTCATGATAAACAAATTCTGCAGAGAAGCTTTTATCCAGGACAACAAGTACTTTTGTTCAATTCTAAATTGAAATTCTTTCTTGGAAAATTGAAATCTAGATGGTCTGGCCCTTTATTGTGAAAGAAGTATCACCTTTTGGAGCTATTGAAGTCCAAGATCCTTCATCTGGAAGGACATTTAAAGTGAATGGTCAAAGGCTTAAAATATATCTTGGAGGAGAAGTTGAAAAAGGGAAGTCAATTGTCACTTTAAATGATCCTCCATGAATTGAGCATTAATGCAAAACCAGTAGTTGTAGCAATAATTTTCTATTTTTCTTTAATAGATTAGGGACTTAGTGTTAATTCATAGGATTTGTTTTGATTAAAAATAGTTCAATTTTAGAGAATTAAAAGTCTGAGACCAGACTCATATATAAGCCAAATGTGAGTGTCTTCTTCAACCCTAGCCGCCTCTGCCCCTTACCATTCTTCTTTCATCCTCTCATTTCTCCTGCGTAAAAAATCTTCCCCTCCCATTCTTCTTTACAGTGGGCGGTTTGTGTCGGATTGGGATATTTGGGCCCGAATCCGACCAAACCCGCCCGATGCCCAGCCCTAGTGTGTATTGCTAGATACCGCTCACTATTTATGATATTAAATATAAAAGGATTTTATTTTAATATCATAACCAAATATTAAAAGTCTATTGGGTCACACGCATATAACAAGCCACCAGGAAAGATAATAATTCTAATTTGATTAGAATTATAACCTAATAGGCCAGGCCCATATGTGTTTGGGAAGTGAGTGAAGGGTAAAACCCTAGCCACCACTCTATAAATAGAGCATGAGATGCATCACCCTAGACACAAGAGTAGTCGCTCTTACTCTTTAAACACTACTAGCAGAGTGGAGGAGGGTTTCCTAGTTCGGTTGTTGGCGTGGACACCTCTAGAGACGTCGCTGCTATTGCCTCGTTTACAATCCTCAAAAGGTATGTCATTATATTTCATGCCTTATATGCCTTAATTCGTGTTTTCGCATTAACGATCATAACAAGGGAGGGAATCCATTTATTCTGCTGCACTCTGACCACATGCTTGATTCCCTTCAGGGTTGGGGTGAGAGGGAATGTTGAGGTGGAAAGTCATTTTGCCATTTCATTTTCCATGTCAGGATGAAATAAAACCAAGCGGTTAACATGGCCTTTTGTATAAAACATCATAATGAAATAAATTTGCGTTAATTTTAGGGACCATTATCATTGTATTTCACAATATCAGGGACTCAAACTAATGGTTTTAAAAATTAGGGACCAAAATCAAATTTTGAAATTTTTATAAACTAAAAAGTATTTGACCCTTTTGATTTTTACCTTTATAACCCCACACTACTTCCTTCTTTTTTGTATTGTGACAACCTTAGCACTGTTATGGTGGCTCATAATTTGATCCTTCATGTGGCTTAGTCGACAACACGGGCTGAGATTGTGAGAAGATATCATGAGTTTCAGTCCTACTAAACACACTCTTAGGGAGGGATGAGGAGCCTTAATTTTATCTAAGCCCTGAGTAGGACTATCCCTGGTAATAGGGGATACATGTGTTAACACACACAAACGACTAAACACATTAAGCTTGACATTTTCTCTGTTAGGAAAAATGTTCTTAACAAGAAACTTATGATTCTTCATATTTTAGCATTGGATCAATGTTTTGATGTTTTCATCAAAGCTCTTTCTCCTACCAAGTTTTAGAACATGCATTGAAAGCTCAGGGTTTATGATCATTGAGGAATTTCATAATCCCCTAAGCTTTTTTTAATGAAAACAATTAGATTAAAGATAGCCTAACGACACCTACATCAGATGATACTTACATCAGACTCAATGAATGATACAACAGTGCTTTAACAAATAAACATTTTAGAATCTAGCATGCTCGCTCAAAAACAAGAATGACACTGACAATACCTAAAATCAGAAAGTAACACTACTAAACCAAGATATTAACGAACCTAACAAATCCCAAATCTACACCTTAGTTCCTATAGCGCTGGAATCAAATCGCTATCCCCTGTGAGCGAAATTGACTTTTTTTATCTTCGCCCTTTCTTTTCCAGCCTGCCAACTTTGCTGCCATTGCTACACAAAAAAGGTCGTTGGACAAGATAGAAATATTATCCTTAATCAGAGGTGAGAAGAATGAATCGAGTCGGTGGTACTTTGGAGGAGGAGGGAAGAGGGAAGTGAAGTTAATAGAGGTGGTAGAGGTGGGTGTAGGAAGAGTAGAAAAAAACGAGGTAGCTAGAGGTGGTGGCCAAAATTAAAGGCAGTGGTAGGAGAATAGTAAGGTGGATGATGGAGAAGGAGGAAGAAAGATGATAGGAAACTCTCACTGGGGAGAGAGGAAATCCTACATAGAGTGGATGGAAAACCCTTCACTCATGGTGGAGGGAAGCCCCTCGGAGGGGGAGGAACGTTGGAGTAATGCTTTCTCTGGACTTCTCTTGCTTACTTGCGGCTAGGGTTAGAAACTCCCTAATTCTATCTATAGTATTATAGTATTGGGCCAAGTTTCCCCAAGAAGATTTAGCTCACTTCATGTTATAATTAGAACTTTATATTTTTGTTAGTAAGTTGTGACATTTAGGAGATAGTTAAACACCTTGTAATAGAATAATAGTTACTATTAACATCTATATATGTGAGGTGGATTGCAGTCATCAATATATGAAAATCACAAATTCAAGAATTAAATAGTTTTTCTCTCAATTTCTCATTCCCCTGTTCCATATTATTTTAAAGTAATGAGTAATATCCAAATCAAAGTCAACACCTATATTTTACACCCCTCATTTTTCTTTATCTTTCTCTTTCTATTATATCACATCACTCATTATATCTATCACTTCTCCCTCCTCTCTTTCTTTTATAGGTGTAATACATACACCTCTAAATATGGATGAATTTTTTTTCTTATTTTAATATTCAGAGTAATTTTTAACTTTTATAATCTCCCTAATTCTTTCTTTTATGTCACTTTCTTATATTAAACAAAAAAAACGTCTTCATAATCAAAATTTTTCGAGGGCAATTTAGAAAAATGATATATGCAAAAGTTTGTGTGAAGATTGTGCAAGATCCAAGTGGTTATTATAAAAAGCTCATATAAATTCAAAATGAATTTCCTTAAAATGGATTGTAGAAATATCATTTCACATCAACTTTTGTCTACTAGCAATTAGCGGTTTATTTCATATCATACACATATATAATTGTCTTCACATATCAAATTAAATTCCTTTCACCGCCACCGAACAGAAGAACAACAATCTAAAGTAGGAAGGTGCTAAGATGTGACAAACAAACTTCCCTAAACCATAAGTACAATTTGTATTTTAAAATGAATGGAAGCTCCGCCGCTACATCATTTCTATCAACCACTTGCTCTGGAAGATGCTAGATGTAGAAAGGAAATTTCTTGTTGCTTCTAATTACAAGCAATACACTATTAATATTTATCAGTAAGGTGATGCTTGAATAACCATTATAATATAATATATATATATATGGTACTAGACAAGCTACTGCAAAATAGTAGCCTACCTTATCAATATGGCTCTAAAATCTGGCTAATATATCAAACAAGATTGGGATCCTCTGAAAACGGCAGATGATCTGATCCATTGAAAATTTTATTTCCATGACATATAGTAAGGGTAAAATTTGGTTAATCAATTTTTTTTTGTGTTAACCATAAGTATTTTCGATTACGATGGGTAATCATATTCGAGGTTTAGTTACAGTTAAAACTCATCATTTCTCTTTAAGAGTATATTTAGTGGGAATCGAACCTGGGAACTCTTCCCATAATCTTACTATGCGTTAACGAGCCACAACTCTTTCGGTGGTTAACCAATTTTGAACCATTAGATTATGAACTTCAATTCCTTAGAAACAGATTGTCAAGTATCTGATCATTCATCTTCCTTTTGACCAAAGTTAAAGCTTTAGCCTCAACGTATGAGATGAGGTCAATAATGTTCCGTTCTGCAGGAATTTTATTATTCTTTAGCTTAGGTTTTATATGTGTCACTGTTAGGTTGAGTTCGCTAGTTATTTATTACTAGCATTCAAAATGGTAGAAATATTATCCGTGGACCATTTCTTGCCCTTAGTTTGAATGTATCAATTTCTACATTAATAATCTAGAAGCATTCAGAAGAAGATGTAGACAGGACAAGGACAACGAGTATTTCAAACGTTTGATGTAAAACATGGAAACAAGATCAACAAAGCAATTTGGTCAAAATAACAACACAGTCGAAGAATTTTCGTGCCAACTCATATATGCGAGAAAACATAAGAAACATTGTTAATTTCAACTGGACTAAATGTTGATGCAAATGATGTATTAAAGGGATTTGATTGAATCTTAACTGAGAGACAAAACGAATTAAATATTTAATTGATCAAATTATCTATCCACTTAATAATCAATCAAGTTAGCAGCTTTCCAGAGCCCATCAATAATTACATTGATTAATGATTATAGCACAGATTCAATTCAATATAATCTTGGATTTGACCAAAATATTAACCACTCTAATGTAGCCTACAAATGACAGAGAAACGGGACACCCTGTTTGGTATGGCCTAAAAGCAAACAAACACTTGGTGTGGTAGAACGCACAAAGCGCTGTACTGAAAAGAAAAGAATAATATTTTTCTTTTAAAAAAGGGCTACTTGCAAAGGCTGGCCATGTGCTTTTAATACAGTATCTAGAATGCGCGCATCTGAAAAATTCGCAGCTAACATGTGGGAATAAGATACTTTTATTACTTTCTCAAGCAGCATCTTGCTTTTTCATACGCTTAATTGGAAAAGTATAGTATATTGATGCTTCAATGAAGTGGCAGTACTATTCATCATACACTTTTCTTATCCGCCACAATGTGCAGCTTTATGCATTAAAAGTTACAACAAAGTTCTGTTTTTGGCAAACAAGTTCTAATGAAGCTGTAACCAAATTAAAATATTTACACTTGCAGTATTTTTTTTAATTAATTAATCAATTAGATTAGATGTGCTGCTTCTCTGCATATGTTTGAAACTCAATCATATCAACACTAATCTGCATTATAATTACCCAAGATGATAATGGTTTGATAACTAGTAGTCAGGGTTCAGAACTCAAGCAACCCAATGTGCATTAACTTTGACTTCTAAAATATCAAATAGGATACATCCCTGAACAAATAAATTTGGAAACGAATGAAGGTAACAAAACAAGACCCTCTAATTAACTCATAACAGAACTATCAACTATATGACAATCTCAACTGGGTACCTATCAATGCAATCTTCCCATGGACTCCTTGGAGAGGGCTTCACATGTCTCAAAGCCTCCCAAACTGCACTGTTACACTTGAACCCACTACCAAAAGCAATCTGCCAGACACGGTTTCCCTTCCTCATTCTTCTCTTTGCCTCTGTGTAAGCCAACTCATACCAAATTGAACTTGAGGAAGTGTTTCCAAACCTGTGTAGTGTCATTCTAGAGGCCTCAACATGCTCTGGATGAAGCTGCAGATTCTTCTCAAGCTCATCAATCACAGCCCTGCCACCAGCATGTATGCAGAAATGATCAAAAGCAAGCTTGAAATCTGGGATGTAAGGCTTCATTTTGGCATTGAATAGCTTCTTGACCACCAAGGTAGCAAAGAAGAGAAGTTGCTCACTAACTGGGAGAACAAGGGGACCCAAAGTTGTGATGTTAGTCTTAAGAGCTCCACCAGCAATAGCCATTAGATCCTTTGACAATGACACACACCAGTTTTCCCAGCATCATCTTGTTCTTGATAAACACACCTGAATGCCTTATCATCTGCACCTTTATGAGTCCTCACAACATGAACAAGCTTATACTTAGCTCTTCTCCTATCAGAAGCCTTGTTAGAAAGCAGAAACAGCAGACCCACCAACACGAAACAAACAATTTGGTATCAACATGGACTTCTTGTTCCCAAAGTACCAATTTTGAGTAATGTTCTCAGTGCTAACCACCACTGCATAAGTGTTCCTATGAACCTGAAGCATGTCCTTAGCAAGATCAATAGCTATAACACCAGCACTACAACCCATACCCCCTAAGTTGAAGCTCCTTATATTACCCCTCAACTTATACTTATTGACAATCATAGCTGAAAGAGAAGGGGTGGGATTGAACAAGCTGCAATTCACAACAAGGATCCCAATGTCCTTAGGCTTGATCTTGGTGTTAGCAAAGAGGTTATCAAGCGCACCAAACATAACCTGTTCTGCCTCTTCCCTTGCAGCAGCCATAGAAGGCGTTGGTGGAATGTGATGCATGGCTTCAGGAACATAGGTCTCTTCACCAAGACCAGAACGTTCCAAAATCTTGCGCTGAAACTCAAGAGAGGACTCATCAAAGTCCCCTGTGAGCTTTGAGTGTTCCATGAATTGGGTGAATTTAACGCTGAGATGAGAAGGGGGACGGTAACAGGAGAAGTCCACAAGGTAAACGGATCTAGGGCGGGTCATGATGTAAACGGTGGATCCAAATACAAAGATAGCGGAACAGATTATGACGCTTACCAGATTGTACTTAAGATGGAGCCATAACTGGTGAATGTCTTCAGGGTTCATCTGAGAGGCTTCAACGAAGATAACAGCCATGAGAGGGATCAGGCAAAGGGTCAAAAGGTGCGTGATCAAGTAATGGTAACCAAGTTTCACATACTTGAGATTCACACTCTGGAGAAAATCTGGTAATCTCCGAGTCTGGTGGATCTGAAGCTCTTCTCTTCCCTCAATACTCATGTTGCCCTTTTTTTTAGATTATTAACAAATGAGATTGGTGAGGCTAAGGGGTGGGTTTATATGGTGAAGTGGGGGATCAGATGGATCTGGGTGGACGAAGAAAAATTTGATTTTGGGAGAGAAAAGGGGGAGTAAATCCGTGTAATGGAATGGGGGGTGAGTGAGAAGAAAATTAAAGGGTTGATTAATTGATTTGATACAACTACTACGACAACAAGTCCCAGATGAGAACAGAGAAAATGGACCACGTAGAATAGAACAATGAATGCGTCTGCGAGAGAGGGAGAGGGGTATGTTGGAAAAGGTGCTGTTTTGTTGGCCTGCAACCTCAGCTATGATAACTGTGGCACAGACACGCACACACAAAAACACTGTTATGGCTGCACCTGCATGTGTCCGTACCTGGTGAAGGCTGCAAGTGAGGGAAGAGAAGGGAGGGAACCGTTGGGTTGAGGAATGAGTGGTTCCAGAAATCAAAGGCACAAACTTTGAATGGGAAAACAGAGAAATAAAAAGGATTGGGATGTGGTGGCGGTCAAAGCAGAGCGGGGTCACTACTAGTTTCAGCGTCTTGACTTTGTAACTGACACCAGGGGCTGAGCTGTGTTTGGGTTGTGCTCTCTTTGTACTACTTTATTTTCCTAATTACACAACATTTTGTACACTACACCTATTAATTATACTAATTTGGTGCCCTTGCGATACACCAAGGACACTTGTAATGAGAATGTTAGATAAATAAGTTTTAAAGTTAAATGTTTTAATTAATTTTAAATATAATTTGGTTTGAATGTGTATATAATTTATAATAAATATATGTATGAGAAAAAAATTTAAATGGTAAAAGAGTTAATTTAAAAAAGGATAAAAAAACCATATAATGGATGAAGTATCTTACTTAAGAAGATAAACACGGTCTATTGAAGATATGAAGGTGAATATAATCCCTATAAAAGAGAAGTTAAAGTTAAAATATGGTAGAAGTTAATATAAAGTACATGAATGTGAAAAAAAGAGAAAGTTACTTACCTAAATTAAATTTTTGAAGAATTTTTTTAAAACCACATTGATGTAGTGTTCATTGGATTTTCCTCTTCATCACAAATAAGAATTTTAAGTCTATTACGTGATGTTACTCTTGAGGGTGCAACACACAACTGATCTTGAGAAAAAAATTGGTCTTAAAATAGGTTGATATGAAAGAAACTTGTTTATTTCATGTTTTACAATAACATAGGATCAGTTTAATCATCTAGCAAAAAAAAACTTTTGAAATTTCAATATGGATCTCGTCATTAACTTCTTGCCCGTTCCTTCCATCACCAATGCTCAACACCCCAGTCAGAAAATGTTTCCAATTCTTTTGCATGGAAATTTGAACCAGCAGTTGCAATTTCATGTTTTTTCAATGTTAACACCTTGCAATTCATGGTAGCACGAACTATATATATATATATATATATATATATATATATATATATATATTGTATTGTCCCTCTAGGATATGTTTGTGAGCTGTTTGGAGGGAAATGAGAAAAGAGAAGGCCTTATTGAAAGTCATTCCTCCCTTTGTTGTTGGGAGTTTGAGTAATTAACAAAGTCTTGTCCTCCTCTTTTCTTCCTCCCTTCCCCCTCTAACTCTTTCCTTTCTCCCCCTTCTAAACTCACAAACAGACCCTTAGAGATCACCACAAAAAATAATAGTTTTTTTCTCCAAAATGAAGGTTGGCACTATTTATGGAAATGAATAGAAGTATGTCTCTAAAAGTCTAATCAACAACTTAAAAACAATATTGCTTATGAGTCATGGTAACCTCGTCACATATAATAATTTTGGTTTTTACTATTAGTTTAGCCAAAGGAGTTTCTTGTTTTATATTGTCAGTGGAGTTCTCCTCAACATTTATAGGGATAGCAAATGTGACACCCTTCTACCCCAATCTTTATACATTCATCAAATAGAAGGATTTAGGACATTTACAAACCACATCGGGTAAAAAGGTTCACATTCTCTTTCTAAAAGAACGTCATTGATTCAAAATCAATTCAATGTAAATAAAAAAATTAAAGTCAACTATTTTCAAAGTAATTAAAACATCAAAATCTCAAATATCAACATCAAATATCCTTATTGGCCATTTAAGGCACTTAAAATAGTTTTCATAATCTCTTCTTAATAACATAAAATAAAACCCCTATTACTAAGCCCTGATGTCACAAGTATCATAGCGACACCCCTTCAATTCAATACTCGGCACCTGATGTGCCATCATCATCGCCTGTAAATAAACCACAGAGAAAACGGTGAGGAAAAGAATACCAACTCATACATGCACACAGAAGGCTACCCTATCCTCACCCACATATAATCATCATCATCATCATCAAATAATATCATACTTATATCATCTCATACTCTTATTAGCAAATAGATTATCTCATCACCAGTTTATAAGTCACACTCGCAAATCATCAAGAAACACATTCTCTCCACTCAACACATAATACTCATATCATCATATCATATTTCAATTTCATCATAAAATACAATGCATGTTCATCTATCATCATGTACACCAAACCTCATCCCAAGGATCATGACTTGGAACTCCGCACAATGGGTGCACCTCATCAATCTCCCTAGTTGTTACCAATGATGGCTCTACCGTTCACGCCCTCTCTTGGTCGGTAGGTTGTACCCCCTCAATGGTCCCGCACAACGACATTCAACCCTAGGTTGCACCCCCTCAATGGCCCCGTGTATCGATATTCGCCCCTATGTTGCACCCCCTCAATGGGCCCGTGCATCGAATGACACCATCATGGTCTCTGCACCCCCTCAATGGGCTCGTGCAGTTCACTCCCTGAGTTGCACCCCCTCAATGGGCCCGTGCATCTCAGTCACCACACCTCTTATGCTCAATGCATAATCATCATCATAACACACCTCATATGCTCAATGCATCATTATATCATCATCATCATAACATATCTCATATGCTCAAAGCAACACTATATCATCATCATCATAACATATCTCATATACTCAATGCATCAATATATCATCATCATCATAACATATCTCATATGCTCAATACATCAATACATTATCATCATACATCATAATAATATAAACATCTAACACCACGGGAGATATTCATATCATCATACTCACACCACAATCAATGCTCTATAAACATCTACTTAAATCTCTTAATTTCATAAACAATGTGTATAAACAACATCAACAAACACAAGGATCACAAAATTCACTCTGGTAATCGATTACAAGCCTCCTGTAATCGATTACCAGCCAATCACCTCTCTGGTAATCGATTACAGGCCCCCTGTAATCGATTACCTGCAAGCAAAACTCACTCTCCTGCTGCCCAGAACACTCTGTAATCGATTACAGACCTCTGTAATCGATTACCCCACGACACGAGATGACAGTTCTTGCGATTTTTACCCCTTCTAAACCCTTTTATTTCACCTCTAATCAATCTTTAGTGTTAATACATCAAACATACACATTTATACCGAACAAAATCAACAAGAACATCAATCTTTACACAGATTTTCACAGTTATTCCATCATAATCCTCAATTGTGAAGCCCTTATTTACCCCCTTTTTGCTATTCTCGCTACCCTTCTTCAATTCAATCAAGATTCACCAAGATCAATACATTTAATCATCAAACGACAGATTTTCATCATACAATACTCAATATATATACATCAATTTCGAATTTAAAGTCTTAGAAGGTTTTATGGTTGCCCTCGCTACCCAAGCACTCCCACATACACATACAAGCAGCATCCTTTCCCCTACCGTACCTTGAAGGTGAAGGTCAAACAACAAAGATTGGCTCTTTCTTGATGATCACTCTGCAGCAACCTCCTCTTGAGACGTCGTCTCTCCCCTCCTTAACGTTTCGCTCTCTGGCGATTTGAAAAATAAGGATTAGGGTGAATTGGTAACCCCTCCTTACTTAAATGCCTAATTGGGCTGGGCCCACTCTCAACCCACTTATCCTCTTTTTAATTAGGAATAACATTATTAATAAAATTACTAATACTATTATTTATTTATTTCCCTAATTTTATTAACTTTATTTTATTTAGTAAAATTTAGGATGTTACAACAAATCTAGAATGTGTCGTCCTTCCCTCGGGAATTAACAAAGTTGTTATTCCACTTGATGCAACAATTAGCACAATTTACATTTTTAATCTTAGCTTAAATTTAAAAATATCATTAAGAATTTTTTAAATTATCTTTTTTAAGAACAATAATATTGCTTTGTAGATCTTTTATAAAAGTGATTTTTTCTCTCATCCTTGTAGATTATAGATTAATAAGAAGATCAAAAAAAGAAGAAAAATAGAAACTAAAGATTTGTATCTATATATGAAGAGTAAATATGCTTTTGGAAGACAAAAAAATAAACCTAAAAAGAATAACGAATGAAGACCAAGTATTAATTAATTTTTTTTCAAGTTTTGGAAATAATTATTTTAATACTATATATAACCACCGGAGATTAAAATATGGATTTGTAACTGTTTATAAGACTTATTAAATAGTAATTTTTCTATAAGACTTCACAGCTTCTAGAATTTAATTACTATAACATGTTATAATTTTTTTTTTAATATTGAGATTGTTAAAATGGATTTTAATATTGAACTTTGATATTTTGATATAATAACATGTTTCCCTTCATAATATTTTTTTTATTGTATTTAATTTAATAATTGAAATTTTAAAAGAAATGGCCAAATGGGATATGTGTAATGCATATATAGAAGGTGATAATTGACCTCGGTATTTAGTTTCATAACTCCTAATATAACTTTGATTTTTTTGTGTAAAGTAACAATCATATTAATGTGTATGATAATAATAAATGGTAAATTTAATGATTGCAAAAACATAATGTGAATAATATAATATGACTTTATTGATTGGGGCATATAAGTTTAGTGTATCAAAGTTTGATAATTCAAATTTTTTTACGGATAATACTCAATCAACATTTTTTACAGACATAATTATAAAATATTTTGTATCAAATTATTTATTTATGTATTGAATTTCCTATTATATTTTTATTTTCCTTATAAACTTTTTTAAATAGGTAAATTATTAAAATTGGATTTAATATTAATATTTGATATTTTGATACAATAAATATAATTAAATAATTACTATAATTGTTATAATAAAAGTTGTACTTTTTTAAATTAATTTATTATATTTTAATTTTCACATTATATTTTTTATTTATGTTATAATTTTTTTTATTTTCAAATTGTTAAAATGGCTTCAATATTGATATTTGATGTAATAAATTTAACTATAATTAAATAATTAATATGAACATAATTATAAAATGATTTTATTCTATTTTAAATATTATTTTCTTAAAAATTTGTAAGTTATTAAAATTGGATTTAATATTGATATTTGATATTTTGATACAATAACTATAATTAAATAATTACCATAACTATTATAATAAAGTTGTACCTTTTTTAAATTATTTTATTATATTTTAATTTTTATATTATATTTTAGTTTATGCTATAAAAGGTTTTTATTTTCAAATTGTTAAAATCGGCTTCAATATTGATATTTGATGCAATAAACATAACTATAATTAAATAATTAATATGAACATAATAATAAAATGATTTTATTCTGTTTTAAATTTTGTATTATATTTTTATTTATGTTGTAAATATTTTTTTAATATTGAAATTGTTAAAATGGGCGTTATTATGTATAATTGATATAACAAAAATAATTATAGTTATAATTGCTATTAATATAATTATAAAATAATTTTTTAAGTGTTTGACCGTGTTCTAAATTTCGTATTATATTTTTTTTAAAATTAAGTTTTACCTTTTTTAAAATTAAGTTTATTTTTTTATAAATTATTTTATTATGTATTAAATTTCGTATCATATTTTTTATTTATATTTTTAATAAATTTTTACATATGTTCTAAATTATTATTATTATAGTGATATTCATATGAATATAATGACTATAATTAATTATGGTGATTGATAATATTCATTATTTATGATGTAAAAGACACTTTCTATTTTTAGAAGTTTTGTTTAAAGTAATTTACTATTTCATAGGCTACTTTCACTACCTTACTTTTATATATATAAAGATAAAGATAAAGATAAAGATTCCTTTAGTATTAATAGTAAATAATAATATTATGCTCTTATTAATGATTTTATACAACATATAAATATATTTTTCATGGTGATAGGAGTAAAATAGAAATAGGAATAAAACAAAAGAGAAATAGTGTTGGATAATTCTGTAATTAGATAAAGAGTGATAGAAGAAAAAATATGAATTTTTTCATAGTTTTTTTTTTTAAAATAGATTTTTGTGTGTCTAAAATCGGCTAGGATGGCAATGGGTAGGGTTTGGGTAGGGTACTATATTACCCGTCCCCATACCTGCGTTTTACAAAAATACTCGTACCCGGACCCATACCCGCGTGGGTAGTGATTCTATTACCCGTACCCTTACCCACTGGGTACTCAAGTACTCGTACCCGTACCCATTACCCGCATTTTTATTAACTATAAGAAAATAAATTTGATTAGAAAATAAAAAATAACTAAAAAGTAAATGAAAAATAATCCATAGATCTCCCAAGTTTAACCTATAAAACAACTATCATATGTGGAAGTAGATGAAAGATTAAAATAATGGGAGGGGAAATGGAAATCAGTTCATGTTTTGCTATTTTTAGTGTGTAGAAAAAAGTTAACATTTAAATTAATTAAATTAGAATATAAATTAATGTTTTTTGGTGACTATAATATATATTAGGGTCAATCTAGGATGAAGCAGCTGTGGGTGTCATACCGGTATGACACATTTTGACCTGGGATAGCAAAGTCAGTTACCTGATGAAAAAATTTGTAAACAATTACATTGAGGGCCTAAGAGGAGAAGAGCGCAGAGGCGAAGAGAGAAAAAGAAAGAGAGAGAAGAGCGAGGAAAGAGAGCGAGAGAGAGAGGCAAAGAGAGAGAGAAGAGAGAAAAGAGAGGGAGAGAAACAGAGGAAAGAGAGAGAGGAGAAGAAGAGAGAGGGAAGAGAGAAAAGAAAGCGAGAGAAGGGAGAGAGAAAGAGAGAGGGAGAGAGGGGGGGAGGGGAGAGGAAAAGAGAGGAAAGAGAGAAGAGAGAGGGAAGAGAGAAACAGAGGCGAGAGACGAAAGAGCAGAGAAGAGGGAGGGAAGAGAGAGGAAAGAAGGGCGAGAGAGGGAGAGAAGGAGCGAAAGAGAGGAGGGGAGAGAGAAGAGAGAGGAAAGAGCGAAGAGAGAAAAAGAGGGGAGAGAAGAGAAAAGGAGAGAGACAAGAGAAGAGAGAGAGGGGAAGAGGGAGAAAAAAGAAGAAGAAGAGAGTCTCCCCCTCTCTCCTATCTTTCTCTATCCCCCCTCTTTCTCTCTCATCCTCTTCTCTCGCTCGTCTCCTCTCTCTTTCCTCTCTCCCCCTCAAAAACCAAATTTCGTAATTTTTTACTTCATTTGCTATTTTTAACTATTTTCCGTTGTTTTTAGCTATTTAATTCACAAAAGTTACAAAAACCCTTCAAAAAATCATGAGAATTCACCACGCGGGTCTCTCATGTCACTTATACTTAATGCAAAATTTCAGATAAAAAATTCAAACGACAAGTATGCATGCATGAGGCCTCCCCCAAAACTTAGTACTTTGGTTTAGGGTTCGGTTGTCTCACACTCACAAGGCCAAAATTCGCACTTTTGACTTTCGTCAAGAAAACTCTCCACATGGATTCTAATGGTCAGGAGCCATCAAAAACCAAATTTCGTAATTTTTTACTATCATTTGCTATTTTTAATTATTTTTCCCTTTGCTTTTAGCTATTTAATTCACAGTAATTACAAAACCCTTCAAAAAATCATGAAAATTCACCACGCGGATCCTCTCAGGTCACCATATGATTAATATAGTATTTTTTGAATAATTATCATTTTTATAATGATGAAATAGTTAATTTTTATTTTTAATTTATTATATAGTTAAATGTGAGAGGAAAGAGAAGAGAGAGAGAGGAAAGAGAGGGAGGGAGGAGAGAGAAAGAGGGGGAGAAAGGAATGAGAAAGGAGAGAGAAAGAGGGGGGAGATAGAGGAAAAGAGGGGAGAGAAAGAGGAAAGAGAGAGAGGAGAAAGGAGAAGGGGAGGAGAGAAAGGGATGAGAGAGAGAGGGAAGAGAGAGGGGGGAGAGGTGGAGGAGAGAGAAGAGGGGTAGAGAGGAGAAGAAGGGAAGAGAGAGGAAAAAGATAAGAGAGAGAAAGAGGGGGAGAGAGAGAGGAGAGAGAGGGGATGAGAGAGAAAGAGGGGGGAGAGGAAAGAGAGAGGAGAGAGGGAAGAGAGAGGAAAGAGATGGGAGAGAGAGAGAGGAGAGAGAAAGAGGGGGTTAAAAAAGGAAGGACCAATTGACAAAATAAACCATTGACCGGTTTAGCAGGTTACATGTACTCAATCTAAACCATTGAATATAATTATATTATATCTAGTGGCTCAAAGGGTGTGTCATATCGGTATGACACCCACGCGCTACTATATGCTAGACGTTCCCTATATATTAACATTGATTATTTTTTTGAAAAAATACTAATTAATAATATAAACATATATATATATATATTAAATTAATTATATGCATATAAATTACATTAATTATATATATTATATAAGTGCGGGTATGGGTAGGGTAGGGTACCATAGTACCCGTACCCGCACCCGTACCCATTAAAAAGTGCGGATAATTACCCATACCCGCACCCATACCCATTTGATGGGTAATTACCCTACCCATTGTGGGTAATTTTTACGGGTACCCACTGAGTCTGGGTCCAATTACCATCCCTAGTTGTGGTGTATAAAAAACAATTTTTATTAGTAATAATTGATTGTCAATGTATAAAATGGTGACAACAAAGTAAAAGAAAATCAGTTTTCAAGCCATTAAAATTGATTATCATGATTCACTCACCATTTCTCTGTTATCTCTCAACTTTTTAGTTGAGGAATTAAAAGTCGTGGAACTCGTGCCTTTTTTCTCCATCTTTCCCTTATTTCTTCTTTGCACCAAACGAGGGAAGTTGGTCACTTCTCTACCACTTCTTCATTTCATTCCCACCTCTCACCTATTAAAAATGCAACATTTAAGATATTAATAACTTTTAAGGTCATAGTCTTTAATAAATATTTTTTATTCTTAATGACTATCTTTAAAATATTCATTGGTATTTATCTCGATATCGATTAATTATTAGTTATTTCATTTTTCATATTTTCTCTCTTTCCTTTTTCCTCTCTTGGTTTTTTTTCAATACAAGGGACAAGAGACTGAAAAAAAAATGAACAAAAAAATGACTGAAAAGACAACTAAGCTTTTAGGAACTACATTCCCATTGTGTTAGCAAGCAACGAATGGGAAATGTCAGGGGGATCATCAAGCACAATTAGCCTTTGTGGGATGTGGGAACCTAGTATAGTCATATAGTATGCACTTCGGTTTCCTTCATGAAATGTGTGATCAGGATGGACAACTTATTCTCTTCTCAATAATTGTTGTATGGATGTAACAATGGATGCATACTTGTGATATCTCGACAGAGGCTCTATAACCAGTTTCAACACATTAAGGTAGTTTGTTCTGCATCTTATGGAACGGTGACCAAGGTTCCAACATAACTGTAGACCATGCAATAAGGCCAAGAGCTCACATGTAAGATCTCCGGGGCCTCTATATGTCCATGAAAGCCCTTCAACCAATTTCCAGTAAAGTCTCGAAAAACTCCTCCAAAGCCAACCGACCCAGGGTTACCAACTATGTTGCCATCCACGTTCAAAGCTATAGTTCCAAGCTTTTGAAGGAATCCATTGCATCATCTTCTCCACCTTCTTTATATCATTTCCTCTTAATTAAAAGCATAATTTGTCATCACAGCTAGATTGCACGTATTGTAGTATACCTTTTCTCGACTACAAGTTTTGTTCTCCATTGCCAATTTATTCCTAGATGTCCAAATAGTCCACAAGCCCGCTAACAATAAGGATCCTCTTTGTGCATATGTATGCAACCAGGTGCGCATGTCCATTTCCTACCAAAACAAAGAGTCACTAGTGAAATTCAGCCTATGCCAAAGTTGGGAAACTTCTCTACAATTTTGAATACAGTGAAATATCTCATTCTTAGTTTCATTACATCTAAGGCATGATGACGATGTCATAACCCCTTTATGATGGAGTAGCTTCCTCGTTGGTATTGCTTTGTGGCTCACTGCCAAAGGAAGAACCTTATGTTCTATGGTACATTTATCCCCAAAATCAAACCCCACAAAATCTCGTTTGTTAGTGGCCCTCTCTCTAGAAAACAACTATTTTGTACCCATTACTCGTCGTGTACTTTCCTTAAGTGTTGTATCCCTAAATTTTCATATCCTCCACTTCTCTATTTAAGATCAAGTTTATAATGCCAATGTGTTCTTGCAAGGACTGTGGAATCTGAGCCCAATATCTCTCCAGGTGCCTATTGCTTTCGTTGAACACATCACTGACACAAAGGTGTGAGTCATAAATGTTAACTTAATGGACCAAGTTACACATTGTATCCTTACCCATCCATTTGTCAAACCAAAAACTAGAGGATCCTCCCCCAATATTGATTTGATAGCCCTTTCCAAATGACTTTATTGCCTTTAAGATTGATCTCCACACGTAAGATCCATTCGTTTGGCTAGCATCCAAAATGCTTTGTCCTTGGAGGTACTTTGCTTGCAACAGGTTCACCCAATTTTTTTGTGGTTGATGCAACACGCTCTAGATGAGCTTTCCAAGCAAATATATGTTTTATATGAAGGGAATCATGCATATGGTCAGGGTGCAGCGGAATAAATGGATTCCCCTTGATATGATAGTTAATGCGAAAAACACGAATCAAGGCATAAAAGGCATAAACATAATGACATACCTATTAGGATTATGAACGAGGTAATAGCAGCCACGTCTCTAGAGGTGTCCACACCAACAGCCGAACTAGGAAACCCTCCTCAACTCTGCTAGTAGCCTTTAGAGAGCAAGAGCGACTACTCATATGTATAGGATAATGCATCTCATGCTCTATTTATAGAGTGGTGGCTAGGGTTTAACCCCTCACTCTATTAACCCTAACATATATGGGCCTAGCCCATTATGTTATAATTCTAATCAAATTAGAATTATTATCTTTCCTAGTGGCTTGTTGTATGCGTGCGACCCAATAGGCTTTTAATATTTGGTTATGATATTAAAATAAAATCCTTTTATATTTAATATCATAAATAGTGAGCGGTATCTAGCAATACATCACTAACCAAATATTGAGATTATCAACAACTTTGAAGAATCCTATTTTTATGATAATTTATATTATCTGTCCCTTTGTCCAAATATCTAATTGAACACAAGGGCATGGATTGTGTCAACCTTGTATAGTTCAATTTATGTTTTCTTGATCCCCAAGTAGACTGTACAGAAAATAAACATCTCGTGTTTATCCTCCTGAGTATGGTCATGCATTTTGCAATCTCACTTTATCAAGAGGCCTGCAGATATAACTCCCGTTACATAGGAGGGAAAAATCTCATTTAGGTCACTCACATCCCACCACATAATTTATTATATGTCCAAATATCAACTTTATGATCACCCTGTTACAGGCAACGTTTGATGATATTCAAAACACATAATTCCTTATGTAGGAATCGTAGTGATTTCAGGTCAAAGAACTTCATATAACATTTATCAATTTAAGAAACATTCATAACACTTATGTAACGATCCATGCAACGTTCTAGAGGTGGGTCTGTCCAGTACACCATTACTCTTAATGTGTACCTATGTGAGCACATGATATCTCATATCCATGATCCGTGAGATGTGATCATCAATGAACTCATATACTAGTCTAAATGCATCTTTGTCCTAAGATGATACTTGACTAAGGACTATTTGAGAATAGTTCTTCATAAAATCTCACGATCAAGTCATCTACTTGATTTCTTATGAAGTTTAAGCTTACTATTCTAAGGACATTAATTGTATTCTTAAAAGAATGAATTGCCTTTATAAAATAATATGATACATGTGATGGATGTTTCAAAAACATATATGTCTCTAGTGCATATAACACTATATCATTACGATTCTCATCCTTATTCATCCTTCTCACCTTGGTTGCATTATAGTTTCTCATTTTAGCAAATGGAGCCCAAGTCCTTTTGAATTACTACAAATGAGACCTTTCACATACTTATGCAGGTTGTCACAAGTTTGTTGAGGCAGACATAGTAGTTACATATGATAAGTTGGAATTAATACAAGAATCGAGTTTGTAAGTGTGACACATCCTGGATGACTTAGAAATCTCGCCTTTCATGATGCGAGTCTCGAGTTTACTTTCTCCATTATGATTTCAAAATTCTGTTAGGATGGTCTTCCCTAGAACATAGGAAAACCCAAGTACCTATCCAAGTAATTAATGAACCGAATGGAGGAAAGTCGGGCTAAACTCTCATTTTTGGATGATGGGACTCCTTTTGAAATTAAGGAACACGACTTCAACAAGTTAACCGTGAGGCCAGGGGAAGCGCAAAATTCCTACAAAATGTTAGAAGCCACATGTACCCGGGTCTGTTTTCCCTTTATAAACAAAAGCATGTCGTTTCCAAAGAAAATGTGCGAGATGCTTTATACACCTTTTGATATTTAAATGGGGTCCATATCCTAAACAACTTTAGTCATCATTAATCCAACCTTTTCCATACATAGGACAAATAGATAGGGGAGGGGATCCCCTATTTAAGACCTCTTTATGGGGACAAATTGGACAATGATTGTCATTCCAGATGAAGGCTATTTCTGATGAAGTTACACAATGCATGATGAGACTTGTCATGCTTGTTGGAAAGACAAAGTCTTCCAAAACCCCTTTTAAGAAGTCCTAGCCTACCCTATCATACGTTTTTCCTAAGCCAATGTAAAAAAATATCTCATTTCTCTGTTTGGGGAATTATTTATAAAATGGAGGACTTCATGTAAAATGATTGCATCATCGATAGTACCACAACCCGATATAAAACATTTTTGGAGGTAACTAACAATCTCATCTAATAGAGGCCTAAGACTATGAACTATTACCTTAGTAATTATCTCATACACTATGTTTCACACTCTAATCGGTCAAAAGTCTTTTAGATTAATCAAATGATCAATTTTTGGGATTAAAAAAAGAGCTTTCGAGTCTCTAGTATCAAAGTGACTCATTTCAATGGTGTCTCTAACCAATTTTCATACTTTATCCCCCATTATAAGCCAGTAAAGTTTAAAGAAAATGGCTTGAAACCCATACAAGCCCAAAGCTTTATAAGACATCATTCCCATCAAGGCTTTATAGACTTCCTCTTTCGACATTGGATGTATTAGTTCCTTTCCCAGAGTGCTAAATTTTTTAATAAGTGGGGTGTGTATATTAGGCTTCACCGCTTCCTTTTTACAGAAAAGATCTTTGAAAAATTAATTGTTATGTCTCTAAGAACCTTTCCCTCTGTATTACACCACTCCCCGTTCGGAAGACTTTCTTCTTACTATGGTTTGTGTGTGAAAGAAAGCAGTGTTACAGTTTCCAAAATTTACCCATTTTTGATTTATGAAACCAAAGAACCTCTTCCTGAAATGAGATGGTTTCATTCTCTCGGTGTCATTGATTGAGAGTTTGTAATAGCGCCGCAAAGTCAAATCTCTCCAAAGTCTTTTGTATGCCTTTCACTCTTGCTTCGATCTTCCAATTTCTTGTAAAAATGCTTCCAAAAGCCTCTTTGTTGAACTTCTTTGAATGTTCCTAAACATTTTACAAAGATCGCACTACATCTCGATCCTCCTTTCTCCATGCATTCCCTACCACCTTTTCATAATCTTGATGAGACTCTCAAGCTGCCTCAAAATGAAAGGGTTTTTCCACTCTAGTACAGGGCATTTTCTCACATCATAAAAGTAATGGTCTGTAATTTGAATACATGCAACATAAGCATTTTACCATGGCCTTTGAGAAGCTAACATGCCAATTATTGTCACCCAACCCCCTATTAAGCTTATTTGCGACCAATATTCCCCCTTAAAATGGCCTTTGCTAGGTAAACTTACCACAGTTTGTGTTATCTCCATCATATTACAACCCTCTAACATGCAAGTGAACCCATTAGCTCTAGACTGGGAGAAGATCCCTCATTTCTACTTTGAAGGTTGGAGAATTTCGTTGAGATCCCCAAGCAAAAACATGCTCCATCTATTTTATTTTGTGGTGTAACTAAGTGGTCTCACAATGCACATCGAGTGGGGTTTAGGGGTTGGTATACACTAGAGCATAACCAAATGCCTCCTGAATGTCCTCGAACTTCCTCCACAACCATCCCTCGATAGCCTACTCAGTTCCAAAAAGGCTTTGTATTTTCAAAATAGAGTATGTTTTTCAATGAAAAATACCAATGACAACTTAAATCTTCTCATAAGTTCCCTGAAGCGACGTTGTTCGCGCTTATTGGAGACACCCCTTATGTCCTATGATAAGACGACAAAATCTTTGAATTGGATCATCACTAACTGATTTGGAAATATGAAGATAGTAGTATCAGGCTCTATATTGTGACGTCTCTTCCATTATATCCTCCTTCTGGTCTTCATTGCATTTGACAATGTCATCTGCATCGATGTCACTCCAATAATTCTCTTGGTGGACTACACTATCTTCTAAAAGTGTGTATGCCATTCACCTAGGTCTGGTGGGTTCCCCTCATCTCCCTCGAAATGGTAGTGATTTGGGCCCACTTATTCAATGTTCCAAGTTGTCTGCGCTTTATCTACCATAATACGAATTTATTGGGTTACTCAAATTAATTGCATGCATTGAAAGTGTGATGCACCTCCAAATTTGTTCCCATGTTACCTCATTGACTTTTTTGTGCCAAAAGTGGCAAGAATCTCCCTATATTTTTTCACTAACCAAATTTTCACCAATACATGCGAGCTTTTGTCTCTGCCTTTTTTTGCACGTCCTTATCTTGAGAGATCCCCTTAAATTTTGGTTTCCTTTTTTTCTCCTCCAACTTATTCTTAGGTGCACATTAACTTTTGGTGCAATCACATCTTTGGAATTTAGGCCTCATATTATTTATGATTACGTCCAACCACCTTATCTATTTTTAGCCTTGAAAGAGTTGACTCATTGGGGTTCTCTACCACGAGGTTTTTGCAATTTTCCCCCTTTGACAACCATAAGCCACTACCCATGCAAACTTTCTGTTTCTGGCTCAATCTCCTACCAGCCTTCATTGTCAGTTCTCACTTGAATTTGTGTGTATGAATGTTTTATTCTTTAAATATTTTAAAATTTCAATGTCAAGTATAAACATAAATAATTTTTTAAAAAAATTAAGGTATTTTATACGATTAATTAACCACTCAATTTTGATACAAGAGAGGTTTATAATCGAGATGTTCATGGATTGAATCAATTTTAAAAGGAAAAATCATCTAATTTTATCACATCAATTTTGTTGGTTAATTATTTAATCAATTTGATTTTAAATATTATCCAATCCAATTTAATTCGATTTAGAGTGGATTATATTGATTTTTTATTTTATAATACTATTTTATAAAATATTTAGCGAATGCTGAAATATACAATAAATACTAAAAACATAATTTGAAATATCTAATAAATCAATTATTAACATAGTTTGTTTTAAACTAAAACAAAACTTACTAAATATCACAATTAATATCTCTAACTAATACATCAACTCTCTATATATTAATTTTGAGACTTAACTGTGGAAAGTGAGACATTCACTCTTTCTACTCTCTCAACTAGAATGTTACATGTCACTTTTTTGTGTTTTCTTATTATTTACCTTGGAATGTGTCCTTCATAGGGATGGCAATGGGTATCCCATATCCGCGTTTTAAAAAAAAGCACGTGCCCGCGCCCGTACCCGCATGGGCAGTAACTTTAGTGCCCGTCCCCATACCCGCTGGGCACCTATATGACCGTACCCACGCCCGTTACCCGCACTTTTATTAAGTAAAAAATTAATAACTTACTAAAAAATTATTAATTTAAAAAAACTATATCTCAATTGAAAAATTACTCGAAGATCGTTCGAACATAATTTTTAAATATTAGTGACACAACAATTTAATTACATTGAAACAAAATATGTTTGTTTTAAAACAAACAAATGATCTAAAGTTCAAAATTTTTATTAAATATTACAATATACTTTCACGTCACATAATTTTATAAACTTTGATATCATGTGTTAGAAACATAGAATTCTCCAAGATTTGTAAAAATTGATTATTAACACTAATTAGTTATATATTATAAAGTAAAAAAACACAAATAAATAGTTATAAAAATATATTTTTAATTTGTAATATATTATATATATCAATTTTAAAAATATGTATAAATATATTAGATATTTTAATAAATTAATATATCCCTATATATAATTATATATATATATGGTATTCTTTATTAAATGCTTATATATATGAGTGCGGGTATGGGGCGGGCTGGGCATCATAGTGCCCGTAACCGCGCCCGTGCCCATGAAAAAATACGGGCTATTGCCCGTACCCGCGCCCATACCCGCTTTGCGAGTTTTTACCCTGCCCATTGCGGGTAATTTTTGCGGGTACCCATAGGGCTTGGGCTCAAATGCCATCCCTAGTCCTTCACATTTCTACCTTACAAAGATTTTTTTTACCATTCCCTAGTAATTCTCTCAATCACTTAAAAAAAATTCATATTATGAAATCTAAACATTTATTATTCTAATCTTTAAATTTTCTATATTGAATCTTTTTTTAATTTATATTTGAATTCTTATCATTATCATTTAATGATATATATTACTCACTTAATAATTATAGTAACAAATAGTTAAATTTAAAAATTTGAATAATATGATAATTGATTAGTGTCTAAAAATTTAAACTATATAAAGGATTTGATGATTTTAAAATAATATAAAATATTAGTAGTTAAATAATATTTTTGAAATAATTGATTTTTATGAACTATTCATTTTAACTTTAACATATACTTTTATATTTTAACTAGTATATTAATACGCGGATAAATATATATTTTATTTAATTTAAATTAAATATATAATAAATTAATATTTTAAAATTAAAAAAATTGGATATTTTTAAATTTTAAATTTTAATAGTATATTATATTAGACTATTAAAATCTAATTTACATTATTATTTGATAAAAAATATAATAAAAAATAAAAAATATGAGAATAAAGATTTATATATTAAAAAAGATTGAAATAGAAAAATAATAGGATAAAATTTTGAAGCTTAATAAATTTTAAAATTTAAGATTAACATTTATAAGTATTTAAAAATTCAAATAGAAGAGAGAGAAAATTAGTATTAATGACTGATAGGGGGAGAATCTTTCACTCTCACAAGCGTGGGTGAAATTCACCATCCAATGACAGAAACAAAGAGAATGTAAAAAATCATTGAGAGAGTAGGGTGAATGCATGTCTCACTCTCCAAGATGAGATCTCAAATTATAATATAGAAAATTGATATATTTATTTATTTTAAAAAATATTTCTTTTTATGCAATGCATGAGAGGAAATATTGATTATTTATTTACTAGTGTAGTACCCCATGCGATGCACGGGAAACAATTAAAAAAAGTTGAACAGTATAATAAAAAATGTTAATTTTTTAAAAAATAATCATATAATAAAAGGTCTGTCACTCTTTTCTTTTGAGAATGGTTGGTGCTGCTAGCTGCTTCAGAATTTGGTCATACAGTTCCATTGAGAATTTGGCCATACTGCTTCAATGAATTCATAGTTTAAAAAGGTTGTTGAGCTATCTAAACCCTTTGTTATGGACACTTTAAATTATCATTATCAAACTTACAAACAATATATCTATAGACAGATCCGATTTTTGTAGTTCCAATTTTTCAGTCTATACTCTTGCACCAAGAAAACTACTCTTAATTTGATCTCTGCAGCTCATTCTTTAAGAAAAGAACTCTAGTAGCTCTGCACAATCAGGCTTCCATTCCCCCTCTACTCCTTTCTTCAAAAGCATGGTTGAGATTTGAAAAGTGAGGACAAATTCAACTTGCAGACCCTCATACTTATCATGAAGAAATGCCCTAAAATTAATATGAAATATCCTAAAATTAATATGAAAATATAAGGGTAAAAATCAAATTTTAAATTAGTTGTCCAAACAACTATATGAATCTCATCAATGAATCTCGAGGGATATAAGCTGAAAAGAGATCAGTGTATTATATATAACATGAATTTGACAACTCCAAGCCAATATACAATTACTTCCAAAGGAGAAAAAATTTAAAAAAAAATATTACATTCTTTCTTTGACAAATGGAATTAAAACTTGTATGGAAGAGAACATAATAAAACTCATTATATAGAAATGGAAGAGGGGATAGATACTTGAAACCATTTATTTCCATTCCAAGGTCTTCTCCCCCACCCTATTTCCATCCATTTACAGAAACTAAAGAATATTGCACAATGAAGTTACCATCTATTTACCAATTCCGGTTCATGCTCCAGGAAGTCATTTTATAGACGAATTTATTTAAATAAGTTAGAGGTAATCAATGGAAGGAAATAAAAGCACAGAATGAATAAAGTCTTGCAGAATGTTGTTCAACTTTCTCATTACATTATTCATCTAATATTTTATATTATATGGGATTTTTACAAACATATATAACTGATAACTCACCTTGTGAATAATATAAAACTCTATTTCAACATTTTAGAAATAATTTAATAGGAGATTTTTTTCAAATTAGAAATCAAATATATTGAAACTACCCTGCACTATTAGCAGTAGGAGAAGAAAGAAAGAGCCATGTAAATTTCGGTGTGTGCTTTAGTATCGTGTATTATTGTCTATTGATGATTACCTTACATCCTGCCTCCAAAGCTAGTTTGAAGAATCCAAGTGAAATTGAGTGATTGGAAGCAGATTCAGAGAGCTTGATCTGATTTAATCAATATTTTTAAGATCATTAGAAACAGTACTACTTCCACTAAGATAAGCTTCTGAAATTCATAAGTGAATGTATAATTGGAAGTGTTTTTTAATTCACAAAACAATATAAGGTGAACCAAATTATGTATAGTAGACTCTTGGTTATCAGGAATAGTATATTGTTTAGACTTAATTAAGATTTTGGACCCTATATGTTCATTTTAGTCCTACTTTTTCAATTTGACCATTTTATTCCCTCATTTTACTAATTACCTCCAATATTGTCCTCACGGTAAACTTCATCCAATATATTATGTGAAATGGGACGTGTCAATGTGTCATGTTGAAATCTCTTCCTATTTCTTTCTAAACTACTACTTTAATAAGTAATAACCAATATGTGGTAATTAACAAAATGATTTCGATGAAGGATTGATAGGAAACTAAAGCAAGAATGATCTTAAACAATGTATTATTTACTATAAATCTACCACTGATATCAACATGATATTAAAAGTGAAGGTAGATGTGCACATTAATTGGTATGAACTCTCTTTGATCCGAAAAAATACAAACACCCCATGCAATTCAGGAGACCTGTTTCTCTCCTACCTTCCTAACTTACTTCTTTCCTGATTCTGTCCTCCACCTTCTCCCTCATTTTTGTTCCTCCCTTTCCCTCTTAAATAAACCATCTAACTGATCCCCTTCATGAACTCCTTGCCCTGACTTGTGGGCAGGAGGTTACACAGCTGCAGATGCTGATTTTCCAATCCTCTCTTGCTACTTCTGACTTGATCCACCCCAACCCCCATTACTAACCTATTACTTAATATAGCAAGCAATGTGAAACTCTTGAAGGATATATCATAAGTAAATTAAACTAATGCTTATGTGAAATATAAATTAGAAAAAATAGCCACAATCAGTTTAATCATTTGAAATGTTAAACTCAACAGCATGTCAAAACATGCACTCCTCTGAACCAAACATGACAAAAATACAATAAGTAGGGGTTAACTGAGTTGGTAGACTTTAATTATCCATGATTCCATAAAATTGTATATAATTATTTAACAAATATGTCATTATAATATTTGTATATAATTATTTAATAAATATGAACATTTGTCCATTCCATCAACAGATGCGACATACAAATGCTCCGAAGGGATTCAATAATTTCAAGGGATTACACCAATAGCCATATTAAATAAGACTTTGTTTACAACACCTAATAAAAACACTTGCCAGTTGTGTCTTGTACAAAATTTCCTTATATAAGAAATATCTACCACTATCCCACAATCTCCAAAAAACAAAGCCATAGTATGATTGAAGTTTATGTACTGTACAGGAATTTCTCAAGAAATGCAAAGTTTTTAGTCTGCTATAGAACCCTAACCACTAAATTCTGAGAACCTAAACAAAGCAATAGTATAATTTAGCATGAGGGTAAAACAGAGCAAAAATTTAGAACCTTAACCACTAAATTCTAAGAACCTAAACAAACTCAGAGCCCTGAAATAATAATTCACTCACAGAATTATAAAAAGGCAGAGAACCCTAAACACTAAAAGCAAAAATCTTTATATAATTTCAGGTTTAATGTTAATATAAACATGGCAATAAGAATCATTAATGAAAAAAGGAACACATAGTTACCGAAATAGGAACCTACGTTGGGAGCAGATGCCTTGATGCTCAAAGGGAAACTATACCAAGCAACCATGGAAAAAACAACAGTAGTAGAAAAAAACTAACATTAAAGAGAATAATCTAACCAACAGATAATCTAAGCAAAAATCAATAATAAAGAGAAAATTATGAGACTACCAATACTGTCCAAATATTTTTCCAATCATAATAAATCCAATTAGATTTACTCAAATTTGTATAAGCAAAAGTGGTTCAAGAAGTAAGAGATTTTCAGCATTTATTTGTATGACCAGTAGATTGTGTAAAAGACTTCAAATATAGAAAGAGGTAAGAATAATATAATTAGATTTACTCAAATTATATTATATTAGAAATATAAATTATATTATGGATCACAAAAATCATACTAATTTATAGCAAATTGAAAATCAGTTTTGACATTATCAATCTTTTAGAATTAAATCTGAAATGCACAACGAAGCAAAAATCAATCGTAATAAAGAGAGAATTATGAGAATAATATACCGTCCAAATATTTTTTTCCAATCAAAATAAATCCTATTGGGTCTTAACAAATTGCCACGTATAAGAATCTCATCCAATCTCTTTTTTTATTTAAAAAGCAACTATTTGTAAATTAAATCAAAATTGATTAAATCAAAGACAATATTTGTAAATCAAAACAGATTTCTCATACAGATTATTCAAAAAACTATGCATTAATTCAGATTAATTCTATTAAAAATTACAATTTCTCTTTGATTTAATATGAATTTTTGTAAACTACTATGCATATATTATTAAACAGAGTTCTCATAATACTTAAAAATTGTAAGCATAGAAAGAGAGACATGCAAATCAGATTATTGAGACTGAAAAATTAAATCAAAGACAATTTAGGAAATTAAATCAAAACAGATTAAATCAAAGACAATATTTGTAAATCAAAACAGATGTCTGATATTATTCAGATTATTCAAAATACTATGCATTAATTCAGTTTAATTCTATTAAAAATTACAATTTGTCCTTGATTTAATATGAATTTTTGTAAACTACTATCCATATATAAAAAAACAGATTTCTCAAAACACTTAAAAATTGTAAGCATAGAAATAGAGACATGCAAATCAGATTATTTGTAAATCAAAACAGATTTCTTATACTATTCAGATTATTCAAAATACTACGCATTAATTCAGATTATTCATACTCAGAACAGAAGCGGTCTTCAAATCGGTTTTAGAGATGATCTTCGCTTTAGAAAGGTCCTATGACTGGGCATACACACATGCAAATCAGGAAGATGATAAAGTTAGCGTTTTTAAACATTTAACATTTAAAAAATTCCCGAATCCATTACATTACTCAAAATAACGATTTGTAACAGGGGGGGTTAGAAAACCCTTACCTTCCTTGATGATAAACATTTAGCTCCTGGACCTCGTAATGGCACTGCAAGCACGACTGTAAGGGTTGGCCTGTGCCCGAGGCTGGCAATTGTAGTAGGAGGCGCCACAGCGAGAGCAAGGGACAATGTTCCTCTGCAAAACACCATAGCTGATGTACTTGGTGATGGCTACTAAGATGCGACGGTTGATCTCAGAGTCCATGTCAAACTCCTCCTCCGCTTCGATGGTGGGTGCCCATCCTTTGCAGAGGAACACCCATCCAAAAACAACCAATTTATTTCAAAACTCACAGTCTCACAATCAGCAGGTAGCAGTGCCTCCAAAAATTTGTGCAGAACCATCATGTGAGGTGGGTGCGTGCAATTTTTTTGCAACCTTACAAATAAGGTGTTAAATGAAAAACAAATCCCTAAATCAAATGCTCAGGAAAATCATAAAAAAATCATGAATTAAAAAAAACACAGATATCGTTTAAAGAAAAGCTAACTATCTATGTTCAAGTAAATGACAAAAAATGGTTCTCCTTTTTGTTTGAAGCCTAATCATTTGAGCTTCCCTTTCCTTTCATTTATCATCTCTAAAACCATCTTCCCTTTTCTCCTACCGTGAGGCTTCGTGCCTGGCTGCTTGTCGCCATGAGATTTCGGCCCGCCAGCATCATTGCACAACATAGGGCCCTTCCTCGCTGCCTCCTCATTGTCGAGAAAGAGAAGGAGAAGAAAATGTGATGGCAGTGACAACGGAGAAGGAGAACGACTATGAACACCCTTGTCTGAGCTAGGCTTACACAATATGCAAGCAGTACCGGATAAAGGAGTTGTAGATGGGGAGCCGCTCCCAGAGCCGTGAGCACGTGTAGGGATGAAAAAAAAGGGAGAGGAGGGAAGCAACGAAGTGAAAGGAAGGGGGAGTGCAGACGCAATGAGATATCATTCAGTGTCATTCTTAGAGCTATATTTAAAATGGGATTCTCTGCTTAGTGAAACCAATGAAGAGACACAAACACAGGAATATGGAGCATGACATTAATGTATATCATTTCAAAATTCAAATTCATAAATTAAAACGTGATTAAAATGTGGAGATGCCACATTTGAAATTTGAATTTTAACTTTGGTAAATGGAGACTTAATAAATGATGACAGGAGGTAAATAAAGAAAAACAAAAACCAATGCACCACTAACCATGAATAAGAGAACCCACTAATAAAAATAAATTCAAATAAATTAATTAAAAAGAAATAATAATTTAATGTTAAAATAAATTAATATTAAAAAAATAATTTTTCCTTAAATAGAAAGTGGATAGAAGAGTATTAAAGAAGGTAGTGAAGGAGAAGCCAACACTTGTCAAAACTTTCCTTCTAATAGGGTGCCAATTGTATATAGTTATAGATTTGTCGGGATGTTGATCAAATCATATTGACTCAATGAACCTAACGACTCAAACAATACAAGTAGCGAATATCTATATATTATTCATATCGATC
The DNA here is from genome assembly GCA_026901365.1 of Sesbania bispinosa. Lineage (NCBI taxonomy): Eukaryota > Viridiplantae > Streptophyta > Magnoliopsida > Fabales > Fabaceae > Sesbania > Sesbania bispinosa. Next base: position 779,718 of record QLOH01000422.1, read on the forward strand.
CATCCCGCCCCATTAACATCCTTATTCATTTTTTAGCCCCATTAACATTCTTATTCATTTTTTAGAATGGAAATTCAATTATTATAGTGTATCAATAGTTAGCATGAGATTCTAAAAATGACATCATCTATTATTACCTAATTATATGGTAATATAAGTAAAAAAATTATATGATAATATAAGAGCATTAGCATCAAGCGCGGATGCTTGATGCGGTTCTTGTACATAAGCACCTAGTGTTAAGCACTCGACAAGCGATGGAGTGCACTTTTAATTTGAACCTTATTTAGTACTTCTGTAAGCACCAAGTGTTTAACATTTTTGTTTTAAAATAATTATTGTATGGTGTGAGATTGGTTAATAGGTAGGATGTGGGACCCATTTAAAAAAATTTAAGAGTTGATGGGATGGAGATAAAAAATGATTGAGTTGTTTAAAGTAATAAAAATAATATAATAGTATGAAAAAAGGTAAAAAATTATAAAATATTGGTTTAAAAGAAATTTTAGAAGTGTTGGGACGTGGATGGCCTAAGGTTAGGGTTGAAAATAGACTAAGCCAAGCTAGGCTTTCCAAAGCCTGAGCCTGGCCTGCACCTTAAATCCATGGCCTGAGCCTGACCTATTTAAAGTCTGACTTGGCCTGAAAGCCTACTTAAAAGTTTGTTTTATAGTAAAGTGCTTGGATATATCATAAGCGTGTATTTGAATAGACTTATAAACTCAAATGTTTTATGGAAGACAACATACTTATATATTTACACAAGCCAATAAGTATATAGTTATAAGGTAATATAATAAAAATCTTCATAATAATAACAACAATATATAAAATATTAGGGCCTGTTTGGTTTGCATTTTCGTTTCCTGTTTCCATTTTTTGTTTCCTGTTTCCTGAAATTTTACAAATGAAAAACTGGAAATGCTGGAAACAAAAATTTGCTGTTTCCAGCATTTCCAGTTTTTCCTTTGTAAAATTTCAGAAAACAGGAAACATAGTGAAAACAGGAAATGGAAACAGGAAATGTTTTCGTAAACCAAACAGACCCTAAGTATTTCATTTATATTTAGTTAAATAGGTCGGCCTGATAGGCTCAAAATGCTTTTTTGATAGCCTGAGGCCTGACCTGTTTTGCTATATAGGTATAGGCCTTTGAAAAAAATTGACATGATCTATTTAATAAATTGGCCTTACCTGACCTGATGTAGGCCAGACTGTAGACACCCTGACGAGTGGTCTCACACGTTTCCACCCCTACCTAAGGTGGATAATCAATTATTACATACCTGAATCAATCAAATAGTGAATAGGTATATAAATATCATACTCATTATCTTTCCTTTCACTTTTTTTTATTCAAAACAAGTAAAGGGGATTTATTTTATTTATATTTTCCATCCAAATAAGTTATAAAATCATCTAATCTTTTTATTATCATTATTTTTATTTATTTTTACCTTTTTTTCATTCGTATCATGAATATACAGTGTTATATTGAAATTTTGTGACTTTTTTGAGTCGATCGATATATTTTAATTATCTTTACGTATGGTCCTAAATAACTTTTGCTCGCATTAAAGAATTATATTTTTCCTTGTTAATGTAAGGGATGATGAATTGATAAGTAATTTTTTAAAGCAAGTTTCCAATACTTATCCACACCATCTTTTATAACTGTTTATAATAGAAATTTATCTTAAAAAAAGAAAATATAAATATAAATATACATAATCAGAAGTCATTTTTGTATTTTTGTATTTTTTTTTCTTGACGTGATAATCAGAAGTCACTGTTAATTTGTTATACTGAAAGGAATATAGATTGGCCTAGTTCTATCCATCCAAGCAGTTAGAGGTTAGTTTCTCGAAATATATATATAAAAAAAAAAGAGGTTGGTTTCTCAATTTCAAACGTAATCACAAATTCAAACATGGCACGGTAGCGCGATGATGATTTTCAGCCTTTGACACGTTTGAACACAAAACTTTGTTTTTCTTTTGGTCGAAAACACAACTGTTTGATCATCGGCCATGAATCAGCAATTGAAAGCAACTGATTAAGACGCTTGGGCCCAGAAATTTCAGAACATGATCCGCTTCTCTTTTTTTCCTTCACACTGTATACGACGCCGTATTTCAATACTTGTACGACGCATTGATATTCTTCTTTGTTAATTTTTTTGGTTTACGAGTAAGGTAATGAAATTAAAACCTATAAATTTATATTAAATTACCTAAACCCCTAATCTCATAATACTCTTCTTTGTTATTAACCATGTGTATTCTATATGATCATACAATACTGATCAACTTTTTTTCACAATTTCAATATACATTATCAATTGAGGCGCAACTTTTTATTATTGACAATCTCCTTTAATTTTAAAATGAAAATGCCTAAATTAAGTTTGATTTATATTTACAACTGTGTAATTATTTATATTTTTATAATGAGCATATATTAGGAAAAAATTACTGATAACTGATAAGAAAAAACATTATGCATTGATAAAAATAAGTAAATGTATTTAAAATAAGAAAAACACACACATACATGTACACACACTCCTATTAAGATAATACATTAATAACATAATGATTGATTATATTACATAAAATTCCTTTCTATTTTCTGGTTTTTTAACTTCGGTCTTGGCCTTAAGACAAGTAGGGATGATAAAGTGGGTTGAGTTCGGCGGGTCAACCCGTATAACCCACAAAAAATGGCGATGAGGGTTAGGTCTCTCTAGCCCACCCTACCCAACACGCCAACTCGGCAAGCCAAGATACGCGTCGGGAAAAAATGTTTTTTGTTATTACTTTATTTAGTATTTAATTATGATCATTTTAAATATTTTTTTATTTAAAGTCAAAAATATTATGTAAAGCCAAAAATTTTAAATATTTTTTTAAAATTGATTATAATTCAAATTTATTTGTATTATTTTTATTTTTAATTTATTATTTATTTTTTAGGCGGGAGCCAACCCACTAGCCCACCTTAAAATGGGGTGGGTTACAAGATTGACGTTGTTACCCCTCCAACGTCTTGCGGGGGCGTGTAAACGTATCAAGAGATAAACCAGTTGATCTTGTATTATCTACTATTGTAATTTAAATTTAAATTTTTGAAATTTAAACCCATGTATATATATATATCTTCATGTACATCGATGAATGATTGATTTGCCTTTCATCCTTCATTCTTTTTTCTCTTTAAACAACACATTAGAACTCTATTATTTTTTTATTCGAAGATTGCGTGAGATGTTGCATTTGTTGGCAGAGGTTGGCTCGCCTACGGAAAACAATTCTTTTTTGTCTAAAGTTAATTTTAATATAAGCATTGAGAGAATCGAAAATATCTAACTACCCAATAATGCTATTGTAGGGAGTGTTCATAAATTAGAGTTAGGGGTTGCAAAAGGATATTTATTTTCATATTGTTTAACAGAGCTTTGTTTTATGTAGAGATGACGAAGTGGACTGAGCTCAGTAAACCCGCCCGCCTAACCCACGAAAAATGACGAGGTGGGTTAGGCCTCTCTAGCCCACCAGCTAACCAATCCCACCCAACCCGTGCAACTCGATGGGCCAACAAATGGGCTAGGATGGGTCGACCCATAAGGTTGGCCCGTTGGGCTAGACCGACAAATTAATTTTAAAAAAATTATTATTATTTGTATTTAGTATTTAATTATAATTATTTCATGAGAATTGAGAAAAAATATTATGTAAAGCCAAAAAATTTAAATAAATTTTTAAAAAAATTATTATAATTTAAATATATTATGTATTATCTTTATAACCTTTTTTATATATTTTAGACGGGCACCAACCCACTCGTCTACCTTAAAACATGGTGGGTTACACATCCCAGCTCATTTTACTTGACGGGTCAACCCGTCCACTCCATTTTTAGCGGACCGACCGCTTTACCATCCCTAGGGAGAAGACCACAAGACATATAATCAACTTAAGAATCAATTTTATTTATAGATGTAATATTTTTCAATTTAAAATTAAAATTTATAAAATGTAAATTGATTTGATTTGAAACCTCTTTAGTTGTTTTTTTTCTTATTTTACCGGTATGTAAAAAAATATTTTAATAGATCTGATATAATCTATGTTTTGATTATTTAAAATGACATTTTTGCTTTTATTATTTAAGTGATTTAACTTATTTTCCCGTAAGAGTAATAAAGTAAGGTAAGTACTTATATATAATCAATTCAACTATTCTGAACATGAAATTTTACTTTTTCATAAATAATTGAAATTTACTTTTTTATATAATAAGTTCCGAACTAAAGAATTGATTTATAAATCAAATCATATCAATTCAATTCAAATAATGTAAAATTTAAATTTGATGATTCCAAATACATAGGATATCACCTGTGAAATATATAATAATTAAATAAACATGTATCATTTGATTAAATCCGAGAAGTAGTTTTTGTTTTTTTTTTTGTGTGTGGTATGGACGCAGGGCCCATATATTGAGCACAATCTTGGCTGAAGAGGCACATTTTGTTTGATACACAGTTCAAGGCTTTTGGACTATATATATGGTGGTGTCTTTTCACTTTCAGTGTGAAAGGTGTTAATTTCTGGGGCCAGCGCGTGTGGAATCAAGTTCTTGAGGTGATGAGAAAGAAAGTGCAACGCCATGCACAGGAACATCACATAAGTATCAGATGCTAAAACCATTATTAAAAAAACAATCCCGCTGTACATACATAAACCGTTGCTCCCACATTTCTACAGTGTGCCACAAGGGCGAAGCCAGGATCTTAAGTTAGGGGGGCCAAATAAAGTTGAAGTGTGAGTCAGCCTATAAATATTATTGCTAAATAAATAAAGTTGTTAAAAGGATAAAACGACTATATAAAATAAAACCAAAGAAAAAAATAAATTCAAAGTAACTAAAAGGTTAGACTATAAAAGAGCTCTGCGTTCCTTAATGTCACGAAATCCATATATAATTGAATCCACACTAAACTTCTTGGCAATTTCTCTCTCAATAAAGAATAAAGATGATTAGCTCTGCGTGCCACTTACAAATCAGTCTTCAATGTTCTCCGTGACTCTGTTGTAGTTGAGCAGTTAACAATCGTTGAATTGTGTGCGGCTTTACACGTAGTGCGTAGGAGAGTCATCTTTATTGTTTTATACTATTTTTAGCCAACCAATTTCAATATCCTAAACTATATTTTATTGATTTTTTTTACAATTCAAATTCAAATCCTGGTAGATTCTATTTTTTCTATTCTAATTTTAATCCCTGTTTCTTAATTTAAATTTAAATTCAAATCCTTCTTTAAGTTTGGATTATATACTGAATTTTGTTTTTTTAATGATAATTTTTTTTAACAGTAATCCTTATTTTTACAATTCAAATTCAATTCCTGATTGATTCTATTTTTTCCTATTCCAATATTAATCCCTATTTCTTAATTTAAATTTAAATATTAGCCTTATCATTTAAATTTATATATTAGTATAGATACTATTTTTAATCAACCAATTTCAATACTCAATTAACTATATTTTATTGGTGTACTATATATATATACATATTAGTATAGATATTTTTATATAATTATTTAAATATATTTATATATATATGTGTGTGTAAAAAAAAAGAAGTTGAGAGTTGAGGGGGGCCATGGCCCCCCTTCATCCCCAAAGCCCTCCGCCCCTGGTGTGCGAGCACGATCGCTTTTTTTTTCTCTTTCATTCTTCTATTTTTTTCTTTTTTATTTTTTAAATAGTTTTTTTATTTTTTTATTTATTAATTATTTATTTATTTTAAAAAATAATAATATAAATCAAGAAATACAATAAATGTGTATTTTTTTAGGGGTTTACATAAGTTTTTATCCCCATTATTCTATTTTGATGTTATTAATCAAATGTATTACTCCATTCACCGTTTCTGTGCACACAATTAACCGCACAAAATCAATTAACAAAATATCTCACTCTGTTAACCGTCAATGTATACACCATTAACCTCATTTAAAAATATGGTCACCGTTTCTGGACACAGAATTAACCCCGTGTTAACAAGAGTTACAATTAACCTCACAAATTCAATTAACCAAAAATCTCACCCTGATAACCACAAATGGATACACCATTAATAACCTCATTTTTTAAAATGTTCACCGTTTCTGGACACATAATCAACCTCACAAAATCAATTAACCAAAAATCATATTATGTTAACCATGAATGGATACATCATTAACCTCATTTTTAAATATGTTCACTGTTTCTGGACACATAATTAACCCCGTGTTAACAGGAGTTGAAATTAACCTCACAAATTCAATTAACCAAAAATCTCACTCTGTTAACCACAAATGGATACACCATTAACTTCATTTTTTTTATATGTTCATCGTTTCTGAACACATAATTAACCTCGCGTTAGCAGGAGTTGCAATTAACCCCACAACATCAATTAACTAAAAGTCGTATTCTGTTAACCACAAATTGATACACCATTAACCTCTTTTTTAAATATGTTCACCGTTTTTTGACACATAATTAACCTCGTATTAACAGGAGTTGCAATTAACCTCACGAAATCAATTAACCAAAACTCGTATTCTGTTAACCACAAACGGATACACCATTAACCTCATTTTTAAATATGTTCACCGTTTCTGGTCACATGATTAACCTCATGTTAACATGGATTGCAATTAACCTCACAAAATCTATTAACCAAAAATATTTTTCTATTAACCACAAACGGAAATACCATTAACCTCATTTTTAAACATGTTCACCGTTTCTGGTCACATAATTAACCTCGTGTTAACAAGGATTGCAATTAACCTCACAAAATCAATTAACCAAAAATCCTTTTCTATTAACCACAAACGGAAACACCATTAATCTCATTTTTTAATATGTTCACCGTTTCGGGACACATAATCAATCTTGTGTTAACATGAACGATTAACACAAATTTTATGTGATCATTTATTGTATTTCTTGATCTATATTTTTATTTAATTAGATAAATAAATAAAAATAAATACAATAATAAAATAAAAAATGGAAACTTTTTAAAAAAAGTTAAAAAAATGGTGGAGCTAAAAAGCCTAAAAAATGGGGAGGGGTGCAAAAAGAAAAAAGAAAAATAAAACACCTAAAATAATCGGGGTGGAGGGTGCAAAAAGAAAAAATATTTGGTGGTAAAAAGCTGGTGCATACTGTTTATCTACGCGAAGCATTATCCTAAAAAAACTAATTTGAAGTTGGAGGAATCCCCCTAGAAAGGTGAGATGTGACAAACTGCACGTGATATGCCACCTACTCCCCTTATATATGAGAAATGATTAACGAAGGTATGTTCAATTTGTGACGATCAAATTGCACTAAATTGGTTTCGTAATCGTATGGTATACAACTATTACTAGTACTATATATTCCACTTTGTTTAAGATATTGGATGATCTCTTTTCCCTTTACCATATTTGAAATTGGAAATAGCAGCACACTAGCCATTCATTGGAGAATGGGGTAGCAACGCCAATAGCCTCGATGAAAGAATATCAAGTACCAAGTAGGGTATACATACATATATATAAAGGAGATATCTTAAGAGATAACTTATTTTTAAAACAAAAAATATACAACCATTTATACAACACATTTTTTCTCTCTATATTTCTCCATCACATCACCCATCACATCTCATATTTTTCTCTCTTTTCTCTCCTTTATCTCTATATCTCTCTTTGTTGTAGAAGATGTTGTTGTACAAACAACATTTCTCATATCTTAACCAGTAACCAAGGAATTTTCACATTTTTCTACAGTATATTAATATAGATGGCGATGACAATGACGTACTACCTCCGGACTTGAATATAAGCAATGTTCTTACACAGCCTAAAATCTACTCGGATGGTACAAATAGGCTAAGTAAAGAAGCTAGTGTGTCCTAATGCTGTTTAGACCCCTCCTTTTATAGGCGTTGGGGAGCTTCTCCCATTATGGTATGATTTGCTGATTGGGGGACATCATGCGCTAACCTTGCCATCTGTTTGCTTGATATATGTCCTTTCCTTTTTTGTGTGTTGGATGTGGCAGGTTGACGTTACCGAGCTGATCTTCTCCGAGCTTACCCAGACCGAGGATACAAAGGCCGAGCTCATCCAAACCGAGCAGGTACGTAACATAAGCCTCCTAAGCTAAGAAGTGTCATGCACTGAAATAGCTTAATTGCTTTTATTATCTTTGACTCGAGCTGTTGAGTTTAAGTTTGCTCTTCTTAGGTATGTTCGGTTGTCAGTGTTCTCTGTCAGCCGTTGTCTTCAAATAAAGGCCGTTAGATTCTTTTTAATCTCCGCCCTTCATTTTTCGTAACCATTGTGCCTTTTAAGCTTCGCACCCTTTCATCTTCAACGCGTTTCATTCTCACAACTTCACCATCTATTTAAGCTTGCAGCGGACGCTTCGTTCTTCATCTGTTGAGCCCTAATTCGTGCGTATTTCATTTGTTTTCGTCCCTCTTCCTTTCTCAGGTACATTGATCCTTCTTTGTTCCTTTTTGCATTTCCTTCTTGCTTTTTAGTCATGTCTATATCTGGGGGTGATTCTGAGTGTACTTTATCTGATAGTTTTGAGGATTCTGTGAGGGAGAGGTTATTAACTGTTGATGTTTCTGATGGGTCTGGGGATGATTCTTCCGACGAGGACTCTGTGGGTAGCTTTCTTTTTGTTCCTAGTACTAGTAATGTTGTGGTTGAGGGCGTTGGTGGAGAAGCAGGTTGTTCTGGTGATGCTGTTAAGCGAAAGAAGAAGGTTAAAATTACCAAATGCTTGGGTGAGGGTGAATTTAGAGGTTATGTCTTGAAGGTGGATGAAGGGGGAAAGGAAGAGGCTGAGTATGATTTCACAGAGTTTTCTTGGGTAGAGGATACGGTGAGGAAAGCCTCTACTGTCTATACTGACGAGGAGAGTCTAAAGGAATTTTTGAACCAGACGGAGCACATCCGAGCAAACACTGAGAGTGTCATTAACTGTAGTTGGTGTGACCCCCATGATAGGATTTGTCATAGGAAACCGGTCAACTCTGCTCAAGATGTCGTTTACATTTTTGACAAGTTGTTCAGTGAATACAATGTTCGGGTTCCTTTCACTGATTTTGAGTGTTCCTTACTCCGGACTCTCAATGTTGCCCCCACTCAACTTCATCTAAATTCGTGGGGTTTTATAAAGGGTTTCCAAATCTTGTGTAATTTCTTTGGTATTGCCCCTACCTGTCCCAAATTCTTCCATTTCTTTCAAGTGAAAGTCGTTCTTCCCCTTGGGCTTATCCCTATTAACAGCCGAACAGGTCGGAGGTTGATGGGAGCCTATACTTCGTCTTTAAAACTGTTCAAAGATCATTTCTTCCAATTGTTTAGTGATGTTGGTAAGGAGTTTTACCTGGATGACAAGAAGGAGTTTTTATTTCCAATTTATTGGTCTCCTTGTCCCCGTGCCATCCTCGGCTTTGATTCCGACTTCCTTTCCCCCGAGGAGCTCATCGAGGTGACGTTTTTAGAGAAGACCACTGGGCTCAAGAGTGGTGATTTGATTAAGTTAGAAGATGATCCTGCTTGTCTTAGGGAATACATTGGTATGCTTTGCATGATTTTCCCTTGTCTTCGTATTTTATTCTCTGCTTTCTAATTCTTGTTTTTGCTTTTTCTTAGAAAAAATGTCTACTGGTTTGGACAAGAAGGTTTTGGCGAGAAGACTTGCTGCTCAGAGGGTCGAGAAGGCAAAAGCTGAAAAAGCCGGACAGACTGGGGGTGAAGTCAGTCAGGGATCCACTGCTGCTGAGTCTGCCCCTAAACCTTCTACTAAAGTTTCCGAGAAGGCGTCCCGTAAGGAACCTTCTCGGAAACGTCCGAGAGAAAATCGACTCACTCTGGACGTAGAGAAAAACAAGGGGCCCGAGGTGTCTGCTGAGGGTAGTGTCCCAGTTTTTCAAGAGTTTGTTGGGTCGGGCCCCTCTGTCTCCTCGTTATGGGATAGTCGCTTCAACGCCAATCAGGTTATCGATTCTAACCTGATACTGAAGATTGATGTTAAGAAATTGGATACCTGGGGTCCCAAGTCTGCCCAAGTTATGCTCCAACACATTGGTCTTAGGATGGCCGCCCTTGATCGATATTTGGAGAAACAGGCATCTTCAACCTCCAAGCGCGAACAGGAGCTGCTCAATTCTGTTGATAACTTGCAGAAACGGTTAGTTGAGTATGAGGGGTTGAAGACTAAGGTTGCTGGATTGGAGGGCCAAGTTGTTTTGTTGTCTCAGGAAAACAAGAGTCTGAAGGAGGACAAGGCTATCCTGACTTCCGAGCTGGACACTGAGAAGGCTGCTAAGATTGAAACCGAGCGTCTTCTGTCCGAGGCCATTACTGCTCGTGACAAGATTGAGGCGAATGCTGCTCAGGCTTATGATCAAGGTTTTGGACAGGCCTTGGAGCAAGTGAAGGCCTTGTTTCCTGATGTTGATACTTCAAGTTGCGATGTTCTGAAGGAAGTGGTTGATGGGAATCTGGTGGAAATGGTGCTAGATGAGTGTGATGATGGACACAAGGATGCCGAGGATGTTTCTTTCCAAGGGGATGAAAGCCCTGGTCAAGTTAAAGCTTCCGAAGATCCAGTGTCCGAAAATACTCCGGCAAAGGAAGCAGGTCCAGATGGCGAGGAAGCTTCTGCCGAGGATGATAAGGCCGATCAACCAATTTCCGAGCAGGCCCCCAATGTTTAGTCCTATTTTTTGTTGACTTTCCCCCTGGGGATTTATGTAAAGACTGAAGTTTCATTTAATGAATTTGTTGCACGTTTTCTTCGTGCGTAACCGTCCAAAGCTTATTCGTGGGTTTCTCCGTTTTAAGCTCCGTTTTTTGTTCCGTATTTAATGCTTTTCATTTCCTACCCACCGCTTCTTGTACTATAAAAGGGGCGTAGGAGTCTTTGTTTCCCTAATTCATTTTTCTTCTCCTTTTATTTCCGATGAGTAGATCGCTTGTAAGTCTGAAGGCACTTCTGACATTAGTTAAACTGTTTGATCCAACCAAGGAAACTGGTTGGATCAGTAGTTTAATGAATGTGGGCAGTATCTTCTAAGGGATGTTCGGATCAAACAGCTTAACTGACAGGCTAGGGAGAAATGTCAAATTCTCTTCTACAGGGATTTGTATTGTTTCCCTGCGTGCTGATGGCGGGAGGTCAAGTTTGTGAGGAAACCCAGTACTTAATCTAGGCTGCCTTCCTCCTTCCTCCTAGGCTTTGGGGAGCGCCGAGGATGCTTCTACATGCAAATTGGTGATTGCAATCTGTTCAAGATGGAGGGACACTCTCCAGAAACTGATCTCCACCTTTGCAGTAGGTTTCGTAGGAGTAGTCTTCTGGTGTAACCCAGTATTGCCTTCCTGGGTAGCATTTTTTTTTTATTTCATGCTTTTGTTCCCCCAAAGGTAGTCTTGTGCGTGGTTGGTAGTCTTTTGGTGTAATGATTTCTTGTATCATATATTTATTTATTTGTATGATGCTATCAGTCCGGAGAAGTTACTGAATAAATTAAAAATTTAAACCAAGTTAAAACCTGGGATAAAGTTTGCAGAGGTGACACTCTTCTGGTGCATGCTCGGCAACTTAGAAAATTTAACCCAAGTTAAAACCTGGGATCCAGTGAGCCGAGGAGACGATGTGCTGGTGCATGCTCGGCAAAGTAATGTAATAACTTAGAAAATTTGAACCAGGTGAAAAACCTGGGATAAAGTGAGCAGAGGAGACACTCTTCTGGTGCATGCTCGGAAAAGTCATGTAATTACTTAGAAAATTTGAACCAAGTGAAAACCTGGGATAAAGTGAGCAGAGGAGACACTCTTTTGGTGAATGCTCGGAAAAGTAATGTAATCACTTAGAAAATTTGAACCAGGTGAAAAACCTGGGATAAAGTGAGCAGAGGGGACACTCTTCTGGTGCATGCTCGGCAAAACAGTGTAATAACTTAGAAAATTTGAACCAGGTGAAAAACCTGGGATAAAGTGAGCAGAGGAGTCACTCTTCTGGTGCATGCTCGGAAAAGTAATGTAATCACGTAGAAAATTTGAACCAAGTGAAAACCTGGGATAAAGTGAGCAGAGGAGACACTCTTCTGGTGCATGCTCGGAAAAGTAATGTAATCACTTAGAAAATTTGAACCAAGTGAAAACCCGGGATAAAGTGAGCAGAGGAGACACTCTTCTGGTGCATGCTCGGCAAAGTAATGTAATAACTTAGAAAATTTGAACCAGGTGAAAAACCTGGGATAAAGTGAGCAGAGGAGACGCTCTTTTGGTGCATGCTCGGCACAGTAATGTCTTCAAGAATTTAGAGTGTAAGCTCGTTACCCTGAGATGAGACTCAGTTTTTAGAGCATATATTTTACTCGTTACCCCAAGTATTGGACTTGGTTTTTAGAGTGTAAGCTCGTTACCCTAAGATGAGACTCAGTTTTTAGAGCATAGATTTTACTCGTTACCCCAAGTATTGGACTTGGTTTTTAGAGTGTAAGCTCGTTACCCTGAGATGAGACTCAGTTTTTAGAGCATATATTTTACTCGTTACCCCAAGTATTGTACTTGGTTTTTAGAGTGTAAGCTCGTTACCCTGAGATGAGACTCAGTTTTTAGAGCATAGATTTTACTCGTTACCTCAAGTATTGGACTTGGTTTTTAGAGTGTAAGCTCGTTACCCTGAGATGAGACTCAGTTTTTAGAGCATAGATTTTACTCGTTACCCCAAGTATTGGACTTGGTTTTTAGAGTGTAAGCTCGTTACCCTGAGATGAGACAGTTTTTAGAGCATAGATTTTACTCGTTACCCAAGTATTGGACTTGGTTTTTAGAGTGTAAGCTCGTTACCCTGAGATGAGACTCAGTTTTTAGAGCATAGATTTTACTCGTTACCCCAAGTATTGGACTTGGTTTTTAGAGCATATATTTGGTGAGTCAACTCTGATGTGCTGCAAAAGAAGTTGTGCTGCAAAACAAATTTTATTACTGGTTTATAGTCCTGGTTCAGCCTCATTAAAACCTCTCCTGGCCAAAACCCTCCTTAGGGATAAAAAACCAAGAAAGGAAAAAGAGTACTTTGCCCGACTGTCATCATACGACTTTGATTAACTGAAGTAAAATCTCAAGTGCTTGGCATTCCATGTTCTTGGAATTTGTCTCCCGGTTAGATATTCCAGTTCGTAGGCTCCGCGTCCAACTTCATTTCTGATTCTGAATGGACCTTCCCAATTTGGGCCGAGCTTTCCATGTTTGGGATCTTTCCGAGCTTGTTCAATTTTCCGGATAACCAAGTCCCCCTGTCTAAACCTCCGAGGTTGTACCTTTGTATTATATCTTCTAGCTGATCTTTCTTTGCAAGCTTGCTCTCTAAGATGAGCTATTTCTCGTTCTTCTGTTAGAAGGTCGAGTTCAGCTTGAAGGTTCTTCTCATTGTTTGTTGCATTGAATTCTTGTACACGGGGACTTGTGAAAGAAATTTCTACTGGGATCATTACATCACTGTCGTATGTCAGTCTATAAGGTGTTTCACCAGTGGTTGATTGGGGTGTTGTGTGGTAGGCCCAAAGTACCATTGGTAACTCCTCGGACCATCTTCCCTTGGCATCTCCTAGTCTTTTTCGTAATACATTGAGGATTATTTTGTTTGCTGCCTCTGCTTGTCCATTTGTCTGAGGGTGCTCGACATATGTTTTGGCATGAAAGATGTTGAATTCTTTGCACAGGTCGAAAAACTCCTTGCAATCAAACTGTTTCCCATTGTCGAAGATTATGGTATTAGGGATGCCATGTCGGCAAATGACTTGCCTCCAAACAAACTTGCTTACTTTTCCTGCAGTAATGGTTGACAAAGGTTCTGCCTCGATCCATTTTGTGAAATAGTCAATGGCTACCACCAGATATTTGACCTGTCCTGGTCCTAAGGGAAAAGGACCTAAAAGATCTATCCCCCACTTTGCAAAGGGCCATGGAGAGGTAATGTTATGTAGTTCCTCTGGGCTCATGAAGCTCAATTTAGAAAATTTTTGACAGGCGTCACATTTCTTGACAAACTCCTTTGCATCAGCTCGGAGAGAGGGCCAGAAGAAACCAGCTCGTAGGATTTTGGCAGCTAGGGACCTAGCTCCTCCATGACTTGCACAAACTCCCTCGTGTACTTCTTTCAGAATGAAATTCTGCTGATCCTGAGGGATGCATTTAAGTAGGGGTGACGAGAATCCTCTCCTGTAGAGTTGATCATTTATAATAACATAGAAGCTAGAGTGATAGGTTATCCTGCGTGCTTCTACTGGGTCGGGAGGTAGTTTACCATCCTGAGGGTACTGAAAGAATGGGGTTAGCCAAGAATTTGTATAATCAACATTTGTTACCTCAATTTCTTCAATGCTTGGCTTCCTCAAGGTTTCCTGAATGACTGTTTTGTTGCATCCTGGCTTCTTGGTGCTGGCGAGCATTGACAACAGGTCAGCTCTAAGATTTTGTTCTCTGGTTATGTGCTGAATCTTGAATCCTGCAAAATTGGTTATCAAAGTTTTTACTTTACTTAAGTACCTGGAAAGCTGAGGATCTCTGGTCTGATATTCTCCCCCGACTTGTCCTGTGACTAGTTGAGAATCTCTGAAGACTTTTATGGAAGATGCTCCTACCTCTTTTGCTAGAAGGAGACCTGCTATTAATGCTTCGTATTCTGCTTGGTTGTTACTAGCTTTGAATTCAAAGCAGAGTGATTGTTCGAGGACTAAGTTGTTTGGTCCTTCAAGGATTACACCTGCCCCGCTTCCTTTAATATTTGATGCTCCATCAATGTAAAGGGTCCAGAATTGCTCTTCCTTTGTCTCCTCGGAGGGTGTTAGCTCTACCAAGAAATCTGCTAGGAGATGGTGGAAGTTCTATTATTCTTGAGTTGTAAACTTCACGCAAAATCTGGCTTCTCCTGGTGTTCAAAGGGGTGAAATGATCGAAAATCGGGCCAGGTTTTGGTGGTTTAGCTGTTCTTCCATTCTTCTTTCCCGAGTGATTCATGAAGTTGAAAGTCCCCTTGGTGTTTTGGTGATTGTTTTGATGAGTTGAGCCGTCTTTGTCTAATGGTTTGGTCAGCATAGCCCGAAGACGTCTTTTAGCTACGGCTGCTTCCTCTGCATCTATCTGTCCTGAAGCTTTACGTCTGAAGTCGGCTATGTCAGCTGGTTTTGACTTGGCTAGTTCATCAGCGAACTGTCCTTCCTTAATCCCGTTGATGATTGCTCTGAGGTGTATCTTAGGATCGAGTTCCTTAACTTGCATGGCCTCTTTGTTGAAACGGTTAATGTAATCTTTTAAGGGCTCGTCGTCTCCTTGAAGTATGCTAAAAATGCTATCTTCCGTTTTCTTAAAGGGACAACTCAATGAGAATTGATTTGTGAAAGACGTGCTGAATTCTTCGAAATCTTTTATCGATCCATGTGGTAAGGTCGAATACCACTGCAAAGCAGGTCCTGTCAAGGTTCCTGGAAAAATCTTACGCAAAACAGGATCAGTAGCACTTGTTGTGAGCATTATAGTGTGAAATCTAGTGAGATGTGAGTTTGGATCTGTTGTTCCATCATAGACAGGTAAGTCAGGAAATTTAAAATATCTAGGTAATTGAACAGACATTATATAATCTGTAAAGGGATGAAAACGCGAGTCATTATAATTATTTTCATGAACCTGAGGTTCCGTAGAACCTGAAGGGGTTTGAGTCCCTGAAGAATACGCATCCTCTTCTCTTGCTCGAGAATCTTGTGTGTCGTCCAGCTGTTCTCTCATTGCCCTGTTTTCTTCTAGGATCCTCTGGTTCTCCTGCCTGAGTTGCTCAATTTGTTGCGCGAGATCTTGTAAGGTCGGTCCGTCCGCATTAGCGTTAGACCTGGTCTTCACCATTCTTCGTATTTCTTGTGGTACTCTGGGATAGTTTTACCAGAGCCCCACGGTGGGCGCCAAATGTTCTTACACAGCCTAAAATCTACTCGGATGTTACAAATAGGCTAAGTAAAGAAACTAGTGTGTCCTAATGTTGTTTAGACCCCTCCTTTTATAGGCGTTGGAGAGCTTCTCCCATTATGGTATGATTTGCTGATTGGGGGACATCATGCGCTAACCTTGCCATATGTTTGCTTGATATCTGTCCTTTCCTTTTCTGTGTGTTGGATGTGGCAGGTTGACGTTACCGAGCTGATCTTCTCCGAGCTTACCCAGACTGAGGATACAAAGGCCGAGCTCATCCAAACCGAGCAGGTACGTAACAAGCAAAAATAACTAAATTCACACTTATTAAGAAAATTGGTTAAACTCATTAAATTTTCTTGGTTTCATGTAAAAAGTACTTGCATTGCCTAAATTACCCTACATTCAATTTTATTGAAAATTATTTCAAGTGGACATACTCTCTTTCTTTTGGCACATGATTAATTAAATAGAGTGGTTGGAAAGTAAAGTCAAAGGACATTTTGGGTTTGTTTCATTAAATAGGGTAAGAGCCTGTTTGGGTGGAACTTCTACAGAAGTACTTCTAGGTGAAAAAAATAGCATAATCAAAGAGGTCAAATGGATTTAACTTCTCCATAAGTTAAAATTAGTCTTTGTAGACCACCTCCTCCAAAAGCTCTCCCATTTAACTTCTCTAAAAGTAACTAATTTTAACTTATGGAGAAGTTAAATGCATTTGATCTATTTGATTTATATTATTTTTTTCACCTAGAAGTACTTTTACAGAAGTTCCACCCAAACAGGCTCTAAAAGTAGTTAAAATTTGCTTATATTTTAGTCCACAGAATGTGAGACTTTTTTGCTTATATTCAAGTGGGGTAGATTTTTTTAGTATGAATGAAAATCACGCCCTTTGAGGTTCTCCTAGACTGCGGATTTTCATTTCTTATTAGGGAATTAAAGTACTTCCTCGTGCAAAGCGTGCCCCTTTCTAGTTTCTTTACTTTAATATAGTAACAAGTAGTCAAGTACTAATAAATTACTTCCATCTCTTCACTATTTTACATTTTTCAACACAAAATCTCTTGTATTGACCTCAAGAGTATGATTATCTGATGTTAGGCATAGACCTCCCATATGTTGATTGGCCGACGGTCCAGATTTACTGGGGTGCTCGTCCTTAAGCAAGAGAATGACTCCGGAACAATGCAGAACTTCAAGCGGAAGAACCACTCACCTATTGTGGCGGCGTTGCTGACAGTTCATAAGACAGAGAAGGTCATCCAAAGGAATTAATTAATGTTGCTATCTATTTCTTTCTTGACTGGGATAAAGATGGAAGGGGGCGAAGACTGAATCAACTGACCCACACTGGTTAAGATGAAGGTTAGAGTAATTTAGGGCCTTAATTAGGTATCATCATTTAGGTCTATCTTCTTATGTTTTGGATGAATTCAGTACGATTGATGATCAATTGAACTTTATCCACTGCTAGGTATTTTGATAAAAAAACATTACCCTACTAATTGAATTGTTTATGAAGCTATTTTTATTTATTAAGATCCATCTTAGTGCTTTTCACAACTTAATTTTGACTTATAAATTACTTAAGCTTAGCCAAACACATAATTTTAAAAGCTCTTACAAATTGAAAGAAAGCAAGCAACTTAATTTTTACAATGAAAATGAGCTTCTAAAAAGTAGCTCTAGGGAGACACGACCCAAACAATTGTACCTTGAACAGGCCAATTAATAAAGGGGAAAAAACCAGCTATCTAAGTTAATTGCTGCTGCTAGCAATGTTGGTTGGCATTCCTTGACATATCGTAGCTGAAGTTGCATTCACTTGCTTTGTCATAAAAAAGTTTTGTATAGTGGGTCCTTTTATAGTGACCAGATACGCCACTCAGAATTTAATAAACTGGTCATTAGACCTGAAGCTTTCTATTTGTGTTGTCAAGTAGCATAAATTTGGAGGAACACAATTTTCTTCAGCCCATGCCCTTGAGAGAAAATCAGAACCTTTAGATATCTTTGATATTTTCCAAACCTCATATATTCTTTGGGCAGAAGTGAAGCTCCAACCCCTCCCCTATCACTATGGCAGGCCCACAAGCATTTGTAATTAAGTTCAATAGCAGATTACATGAATAGAATATTACATGAAGCAATAAGAAGCAAACAATCATTAAGCTCAAAGAAATTATTAGGTTTTTATTAGCTCTGCATGCATTCTAATTACTACAAATTTCAAGTAAATTAAATTAGAAGCATCAAATTTAGAAGAACACAAGAATGCTCAATTCATGAACTTGAAGCCACTAGAACAAAAGAAATCAATAAATAATGCACTCACTTATTTTCCTAAATCTTAATTTGACATGAATATATCAATAAAATTCATGTAAAGTTCCATTTTTTTTTCTTCTTTTACTTACCAGATGAAGAATAATGCCACCTTGCATTTTCAAACCAAAAGCATACTTGTAAGAAACTGAAGCAGAAGTAGATAAACATCAACTTTGCAAGGTTATGTATCTCTTTGCTTTTAAAAACAACTAGTTGCCCACTATAACCATAATAGGACGTTCAAGGTGATACAGTATCACAAATACAAATGTGACCAAATGAGACATAAAAATTGAACTAAGCACCACTGAGGCAGAACCTTAAACTATCAGATTCAGAAGGTGTATAAACCTTAAGCTATCATCCAATTCACACTTTCAAGAGTTAATGACAACAAGATATTGTCAGTACAGTGAATAGTAAGAGATTTGTGAACCAATTCTATAAACATACTGTTGGGTAAGAACAAGAAATTGAAAACTTAAAAGAAAAAGAATCAAAGAACAAGAAGAGAGAAGAAAATATGCAAGAGAAAAACGTTTCTCTATTTCAGACAACCAGCTTTAGACAAGCTGTTCCAGACAAGGTTACACCTGTTAACTTCAGACAGGTTCTCCGTAATCGTTCTCACTTGCACTTACGCACCACTCCACTTTTCCCTATACAGCAAGATACTATATATAGGCAGTTTAGAGAGCAACGACTAACTAACCTAACTGAAATAACAACCTAACAGAATAACAAACTCATTCCTAAGTCATAACTGTCATAACTAACAATCCCCACCTTGCCTTTGGAATGACATCATTCAGACGAAGCCCACCAAGTTTAAGCATCTCTCAAACTTGCATCTTGGTAGTGATTTGGTCAACATATCAGCAGGATTATCTTCAGAAGCAATCTTCACAATCCTTACTGCCCCTATTTCAACCACTTCTCTGATAAAGTGAAACTTCACATCAATGTGCTTGGTCCTTTCATGGTACATCTGATGATTGGCCAAGTGAATAGCACTCTGACTATCACAATGAATCTGAACACACTCCTGTTCGATTCCCAACTCATTCAGCATGCCTTTCAACTACAGACCTTCCTTCACTCCTTCAGACAACGCAATATACTTAGCCTCTGTTGTAGATAGTGCTACCACTGATTGAAGGTTTGCCTTCCAACTCACTGCAGTTTCAAATAGAGTAAACACATACCCTGATAAGGATTTTCGTGTATCCACACACCCTGCATAGTCTGCATCAACGAACCCTTCAATTGCAGCTCCACCTTCAGAGAGGTATCATTTCTTCTGATATAGCAATCCTGAATCTAGAGTTCCATTCAGGTATCTGAGGATCCACTTCAGAGACTCCCAATGTGCTTGTCCAGGTCTCCCATGAACCTGCTGACAACACTCACCACATGAGCCAAGTCTGGTCTAGTACAGACCATCCCATACGTGATGCTTCCAACTCCACTAGAATAAGGAACATCATTCATTTTCCTCCTTTCATCTTCTGAATCAGGAGCTTGACTTCTAAGGGTGTGCCCACAGGTTTAGATTCATGCATCCTAAACCTCTTCTCCGGTACCCCTCTAGTTGGCGGGGTAACGGTACCCTCTATAGGTGGACCAATAAATATGTGCCACATAGGTTAGCTTGATTTTAAAATTTATTTTTAGGTCCTTTTGCAATTTAGTTCCTTGATCATTTTATTAAAACCCCCTAATTTAATTTTCTCAAAAATAATCATTAATTGCATTAATTACATAATCAGAATCTTTACGGATCATATTCATCAATAGATTAATCTTTATAAAAATCAAATCCACAATCCATTTTAATTGAGAGAGAAATTATTAAATGAATATATCACATTGATGAGAAAATTTATTATCACAATTTGATCCTTTTTGTATTCTTGATAAAAAATATGCTCTTTTCAAAGGATCCTGACATTAATGTAATATCTTCCATCATCTTTTCCTCTCTTTTTTTAATTTTATATTTATTATTTGATATATATATTATTTTATTAAAATTTATATTTTTATCATTTAATTTTTTTTATTTTATTACCTACAAATAAATAAATTTTTTTACCCATTTAATAAAGAAAAATATACCTAGGGACCGAGAAAAAATTTGTAAAATTCACGTTAGCTTCTTTTTTTGCAAGGGGAAAACCAATGTTTTAAAAACCGAACCGGTAATTAAACCGGTGAAGGCACTGGTTCACGGTTCAATTGTTCAACCGTGGTTGAACCGGTATTAATTAAATATCTATTTTTAAATATTATATAATATTTTAATTAATAAAATAACACAAAATTATAAGAAATTAAGATATATGAATTTATAAACTTGTTTAAACAACCTTATTATAAGGTTTATAAAACAAAAAAAATAAAAAATAATTGATAAAATAATAAATATCAATGTGTAATTCTCAAACATATGATTTTATTTATCTTAAAAGTATTTTAAATTAAATAAAAACTAAAAAAATAAAAAAAAATAGGTTTTTCTTAAGAAAGGCCGGTTCAAGCGGCTTTTTTTACCGGTTTTAGCCGGTTTTACCGATTTTTGACCGGTTTTTTGCAGCACCAGTTCATTGGTTTATTTGGATCGGA
Organism: Sesbania bispinosa; assembly: GCA_026901365.1. Classification (NCBI taxonomy): domain Eukaryota; kingdom Viridiplantae; phylum Streptophyta; class Magnoliopsida; order Fabales; family Fabaceae; genus Sesbania; species Sesbania bispinosa. The sequence continues at coordinate 800,722 of QLOH01000422.1, forward strand.
CACAGGACTGGTTCACCGGTTTACCGGCCGGTCCGGTCCGATTTTCAAAACTATGGGGAAAACAAAATTTGCAGGCATGATGTGTCTCATGCACCTGGTAGGATTTGGACATTGTGTAGTTGTCACGTGGCCAATATTAGGGATTTAGGGTTCATAACCTAACTTATGTTCTTTCATGGGTTCCTATGGTGTGTTATAACCCATATGACTAAAATGGAAAAATGACTTCAACAACATGATGGGGAGACAGTGAGGGGTCCTTTATTAAATCTGTCGATTTTTCCTAGTTAAAATGTATTTACGGTGAATTATTTACCCGTTTAATAAATAAAAATAAGAAAAAATACCTAGAGACCGAGGAAAATTTTGGAAAATTCACGTTAGTTTCGTTTTTGCATGCGGAAAACAGAATTTGCATGCATGACGGGTCTCATGCACCTGGTAGGATTTGGACATTATGTAATTGTCACGTGACCAATATTAGGGGTTTAGGGTTCATAACCTAACTTATGTTCTTTCATGGGTTCCTATAGTGTGTTATACCCCAGATGACTAAATGGAAATATGACTTCACAACATGATGGGGAGACAGTGAGGGGTCCTCTATTAAACTTGTCGATTTTTTTGAGTTAAAATGTATTTATGGTGAATTAATTATCTATTTTATAAAGAAAAATAAGGAAAAATACCTAGAGACCGAGGAAAAATTTGGAAAATTCACATTAGCTCCGTTTTTGCATGCGGAAAACAGAATTTGCATGCATGACAAGTCTCATGCACCTGGTAGGATTTGGACATTGTGTAGTTGTCACGTAGCCAATACTAGGGGTTTAGGGTTCATAACCTAACTTATATTCTTTCATGGGTTCCTATGGTGTGTTATACCCCAGATGAATACAATGGAAAAATGACTTCAACAACATGATGGGGAGACAGTGAGGGGTCCTCTATTAAATTTGTCTATTTTTCCGAGTTAAAATGTATTTACGGTGAATTATTTACCTGTTTAATAGAGAAAAATAAGAAAAAAAATACCTAGAGACCGAGGAAAAATTTGGAAAATTCACATTATCTCCGTTTTTGCATGCGGAAAACAGAATTTGCATGCATGACGGATCCCATGCACCTGGTAGGATTTGGACATTGTGTAGTTGTCACGTGACCAATACTAGGGGTTTAGGGTTCATAACCTAACTTATATTCTTTCATGGGTTCCTATCGTTTGTTATACTCCAGGTGACTAAAATGGAAAATTGACTTCATCAACATGTTGGGGAGGCTGTGGGGTGTCCACCATTAAAGTCATCGATTTTTCTGAGTTAAAATGTATTTATGGTGAATTATTTACCTGTTTAATAAAGAAAAATAAGAAAAAAATACCTAGTGATCAAGGAAAATTTTGGAAAATTTACGTTAGGTACCTAATGCTATTCCGTTATTAATGACTTGTTGAAGCAAATCATTTCAAGAACCACCGCCATGAGCATTCTGCATTTAACAATTTGATATAACAACATTATTTCCATCTCTTTCGCTAATTAGTGCACTGCCTACAACTACTAACATTATATTGGATTAAACTAACATGAATTTCCAAATTTTTTCTCGGTCCCTAAGTATTTTTCTTCTTATTTTTCTTTATTAAATGGGTAAATAATTCACCGTAAATACATTTTAACTCGAAAAAATCGACAAATTTAATACTGGACCCCTGAGTGTCTCCCCATTATGTTGTTGAAGTCATTTTTTCCATTTTAGTCACATGGGGTATAACACACCATATGAATCCATGAAAGAACACAAGTTAGGTTATGAACCATAAACCCCTAATATTGGCCACGTTACAACTACACAATGTCCAAATACTACCAGGTGGATGAGACTCGTCAGACATGCAAATTTTGTTTTCCCCATGCAAAAATGAAGCTAACGTGAATTTTTCAAAATTTTTCTCGGTCCCTAGGTATTTTTTTTTCTTATTTTTCTCTATTAAACGGGTAAATAATTCACCGTAAATATATTTTAACTCAAAAAAGTCGACAAGTTTAATAGTGGACACCCTACTGTCTCCCAAGCATGTTAGTGAAGTCATTTTTCCATTTTAGTCACCAGGGGAATAACACACCACGGGAACCCATTGACACAAGTTAGGTTATGAACCCTAAACCCCTAGTATTGGCCAAATGACAACCATAATGTCCAAATCCTACCAGGAGCATGAGACTTGTCATGCATGCAAATTCTGTTTTCCCCATGCAAAAATGAAGCTAACGTGAATTTTTCAAAATTTTCCCCGGTCCCTAGGTATTTTTTTTCTTATTTTTCTCTATTAAACGGGTAAATAATTCACCGTAAATACATTATAACTCGAAAAAATCGAAAAGTTTAATAGTGGACACCCTTCTGTCTCCCAAGCATGTTAGTGAAGTCATATTTTTCCATTTAGTCACCGGGGGTATAACACACCACGAGAACCCATTGAAAGAACACAAGTTAGGTTATGAACCCTAAACCCCAAGTATTGGCCACGTGACAACCACAATGTCCAAATCCTACCAGGAGCATGAGACCTGTCATGCATGCAAATTCTGTACCCCATGCAAAAACGAAACTAACGTGAATTTTTCAAATTTTTTCTCGGTACATAGGTATTTTTTCCTTATTTTTCTTTATTAAACGGGTAAATAATTTTATTTATTTGTAGGTAATAAAATTAAGAAAATTAAATGATAAAAAAATATAAATTTTAATAAAATAAAAAATACATATCACAAAATAAATATAAAATTACAAAAATAGAGGAGAAAATGATGGAAGATATTACATTAATGTCAGGATCCTCTAAAAAGAGCATATCTTTATCAATAATACAAAAGAGATCAAATCATGATTAATAAATTTTCTCATCAATGTGATATATTCATCTAATAATTTTCCTCTCAATTAAAATGGATTGTGGATTTGATTTTTATATATAAAGATATATTTATTAATGAATATGATCCGTAAAGATTCTAATCAAGTAATTAATGAAATTAATGATTAATTTTGAGAAATTTGGGAAGAAATCATGAATATTCAATTGAAAGAGATTAAGCATGATTTCAGAAAAAATAAAAGGAAAAAAATAATTTGAAGTATTTAATGTGGGAATTATAAGAATAAAAACTTTTTATGATTATAAAAAAATACCCAACTTTCCAAGTACATGAGATTCGTCATGCATGCAAATTCTGTTTTCCTCATGTAAAAATGAAGCTAACTTGAATTTTCAAACACTCTTTGATGAATATTTCCTTATTTTTAGACTCTCTATCACCACCAAACACTCTTTGCATGGTTGCTGCAATGAGTTAAGCATAAATTGTTTCACTAATGTATGTCAACTTGTAGCCTTCATTTTAAGTGAACACTATAGTTACACCACTGATCAAGTAATGTATTTGTGAATCATAATATCAAAAGACAAACAAACCAATAAATGTAAGGAAAAATTGCACAAAATAATCTATCAACAAGGGATGCGTGTAAGATTGGGATTAGGGTTCATGGAGTTAATCAAATAATGGGTGAGGAAGAATAAATGGTGGGAGAAGTGTTTTATTTTATGTTTTAATTTGGGGGAATAAGGTTAATGAAAATGAATAAAAGAAAAAAGTCGGAGAAAAATTTTTGATTTAATTTGAGAAAACTTTAATATAATAGATAAATGAAGGGTTTTAGTAAAATGATCATATGGACTAAATTTTAAAGGGACCTATAAATAAATTCTAAAATCAAGTTAAGCTATGTGACATACATTTATTGGACCACCTATAGAGGATACCGTTACCCCCTATCCAGAGGGGATATCAGAGAAAGCCCCTTATTATAATTTTGTCAGTTAATCTCAATATAAAAAAGGAACAATAAAAAAAATCTTTTTTTATAATTTAAATTTTAGGTGAGAGGATTTTTTTCAAAAAGATTAATACATCATTCCCATTTTAATTTTTATAAATTTAAATAAAAAATATTCACCTAATAAAAAATCTCTTAAATCCCATTTATAAGATTTTACACTCTATATATAATAGAAAATTCCTTTTTTTTCTTATGAAATACAAATTTAGAGTGAGGAATGGTGTCAAAGTCCAAGGACAGAGAAAATCTTGAGATAAAAATTACTTTTTTTATTTCTCTTCCTTCGACTCCTAATAAAAATCTCTAAGTGTCATTCTAACGTCCTAATGAAAATGATTTTATTATCACCCAGAAGTAATTAAGGTATTTTCTAAACCATGACAACAAGGTCTAACACAAAAAAAAAAATGGGGATCGGAGCCTACACAGTTGCATTTAGATTTGCTAGTCATTAGTTTAGTGATGACTTCAAAAATTTTGCTCAAGACAAACTATTCTAGTTAAATTAATTAGTTTGACTAGTTTGTATATATATGAGCGTTCATCAAGTGTATCAAACCAAGTTAGAGATGAATTATTGATCACAACCAATTAAACTCGATAAACTAGACCGATTTAAGAGTAGTCAATCGATTTTTTTTTTTCAAAAATTGAATCATGCATCTTTTTGTTTATACACATATATATATATATGCAAATTTTATTATATATTAGTTACTTAAGTATGATAAACAAAAACTGTTTTTATAAATAAAAACATTTAATATCATATAACAAAATATATATAACAACAATAACAACTAAGTTAGTATGCCTTTTTCCAACTTGATGGGGTGACTACATAAAACATATATACAATGCTATAAAGTTACATATATGTAAAGATAGATCATTGACCTCTAAATCTCTCATAATGATTTGACCATTAGTTTCGTGCCATCAAAATCTCATACTCGGAATCGGAAATACCTTACCCAACTACATGTCTAACTTGCTACCTAATCAAGCCATACCTCATCACTGAAGAGTCTCCATGCAAAACACACAACGCAATCCTTGATTACCTTAAACACGTCAGGTCTTCTCCACACATGCATGCTCAAGTAATTTAAAAACAAGCCTCTATATATATTTTTTCTCTACCATGGGAGCCTAGTGGTTGTATTTTTATCGTATCTTTTCTTGTGTAACAATTTGTACATTGCAACATTAATTAAGCTTAATTACTTTTTGTTGGCTATTTATCATCTAACACTTAGTCTCATACAACATTGTAGGTCTTATAATTGTGCAGTGAAATTTTCTTTTACTTTGTATTTGGATAGAGTAGTATGAAATTACTAGATTTTATGTGTTAAAATAGTAAAAGAAAGAATTTCAAATAACAAATAGGAGGAATCTTTATAACAAATAAGAAGAAAGGATGATTGCTAGAAAAAAAATTAAGATCTAATTAATGATGCTAGTTTGGATCACCTACATAATAAACTGTGGAAAAAATATGATGAAGTGGCATTTAAAGAAGAGCTTTTATGGTTCCAAAAATCTAGACGCAAAGTGGGTTCAATTTGGGGATAAAAATACTAAGTATTTCCATGGATCCACTATTGCTAAGAGGAAGAGAATTAAAATTGATTGTCTAGAATCTGACCAGGGAAATTTAATCTCTGATAAAGATCAGCTTGAAAAAATGACTGTTGACTTTTATAAATCCCTGTTTCTAGATAATGATGAGTATGTTCCTTTCTACCTATCTGATTGTTTTCTTGATCTATTACTTCACCACTAGGATATTCTTACTAAATCTATTTCTAATGAGGAAATAAAAAGATTGTTTTTTCTATGGGAGGCTTTAAAGCCCCTGGGTATGATGATTTGCATGCTATATTTTATCAAACTCAATGGGATAAAGTTGGGAAAGATGTGTGTTCCTTAGTTCACAACATTTTTAATAACCCTCAATCTGTTTCTTTAATTAATGATACCCTCATTACTCTTATTCCTAAGGTTGATGGAGCTATTAAGTTAAGTCAATTCATACCTATATGTTGAGTCTAAAAAATATCATTAAGTATTTAATAATGATTGAGTCTTACTTTCCAAGTTTTAATGAATAAAAAAATTTGATTAAATGACACTTAAGCAAATATGCCCATGCTATTTAACGTGTATTCTGATTTCAGCAACGTGAACATCTTAAGTCAAGAAACCTTCTGACGTGACATACTGTCTGAAGAAGTAAAGCCTTTTGAAGTGTCAAAGTGTCTGAAGCCAGAAACCTTCTGAAGCTGGAAGCTGTCTAAAGCCATCTGACGTGGCAAGGTGTCTGAAGTCAGAAGCCATCTGAAGAGTGAAGCCCTCTGAAGATTTCTGCTAAAGACTCAGTTTTTTCAACGCCTTCTGCAACACGCTTTTCAGCTTACCATTTGAGGCATGCAGAACAGAGACTTTTCAGCATGTCTGAATTACATGCACCAAAGAGGAAATCTATGCTACGCAGTTTTTTGCAGTGTGACAGTACAGAGTCAGCGCAATACTGCAACCTTGTACTGTGTCTGAAGCTATCAGGAGATGTCTCACAACGGGATTAACAACATTAAAGGCTATCTCTAAACGGTTGTGTTCAACAGACTTCTCACCTGCGACTATAAATAGCTCATGAAGACTCATGCAAAAAAAAGAACAATCAAGAACGAAAGAGTCCATACGCTGCCAAAGTTTTACGCTGTAAAACTCTCTGATATATTTCATACTTGTACAAAAACTTTCATATCTTGAGTCTTACTCAATTTCTTTGTACATCTTTCAGTTTAAGCTATGAACTTGTTGTAGTTCTTTAGCTTGAACAAACTTTTATTCAAAAAACACTTGGGTGTTGAGCTTGAGGAGGCTTGGTTATTAAATAATACTTGGTAGTTGAGCTTGAAGAGGCTTGTTGTAGTAGAGCCTGAAGAGGCTTGACAGAAAAGAATACCTGTAATCTTATGAAGATTAGTGGAAAATCCAAGTGCAGGTTTGGCACTGGGTCTGGACGTAGCTCACATTGGTAGTGAGTGAACCAGGATAAATTCTTGGCTAAGTTATCTCATCCCTTAACTCTTTCAATTAAGTTTTGACGCTAACGAGAAGGGAATTGAAACTGTTGATATAATACTTTGAACTTTAAAATAAACTTTCTGAAAATCTTTTAAGTTGTCTGAAACCACTTCAGACAGTTATTAAAACTTCAGATAATACCTAAGTTATCTGAAATCTTTCATAAAACACTGTTTTGAGAAAAAAAAAGGTTTCTTGAAAACTTTAAAGTTTTATAGAAACACTATTTGACCCCCATTCTAGTGTTTCCTACACTATAAGCCTTTGTAATGTTTCTTACAAAATCATTACTAAACTAATCTCTCATAGGTTAAGATCTGTTATCAATCATATCATTGGCCCCAATCAAAGTAGTTTTATACCAGGTAGACAGAGTAGGGACAATATTGTCATCACCCAAGAGATTATTCATTCTATGAGATATAAAAAGGTAATTATGGTTGGATGGCCATTAAAATTGACTTAGAAAAAGCATATGACAGATTAAATTGGAATTTTATTTCTAATACTTTAGAAGAAGTTGGGAATATTCCAGACAACCTTAGGAATATTATTAATTTCTACAACAATACCCCTAGAATGAGAGTTTTATTTAATGGTGAAGCTCTTGATCCTTTTAATCCCTCTAGAGGTATTAGACAAGGGGATCCTATCTCCCCTTGTATTTTTGTACTTTGTATTGAGAAGTTATTTCATCTTATAAATCTCGCTATTGATCATAAATTCTAGAGGTCTATCAAGGAGAGTAGGAATGGCCCTAAAATATCTCATCTAGCTTTTGCTGATGACCATATTCTTTTTGCTGAAGCTAGACTAGACCAGGTTGAAATAATCTCAACTATTTTGGATTTATTCTGTTCCAGCTCTGGCCAAACGGTAAGTATCGACAAATCTAGAATTTTTTCTCTAATAATGTTTGCTTGCAGGTTAGGAGGGAAATTTCTGAAGCCTTAGGGTTTCAAAGAACATATGACCTTGGAAAATACCTTGGTGTGCCCATTATTCATGGGAGGGTGTCTAAAACTACGTTCAGATCTACTATATCTCGTACAAAGCAAAGGATGTCTTCTTGGAAAGCTAGGACTCTGTCTTTTGCGAGGAGACTCACTCTTTCTCAATCAGTTTTGAATGCTATTCCATCCTACATCATGCAATCTTCATTCCTGCCTTCCTCTACTTGTGAAGAGATTGATAAATTATGTAGAGATTTTTTATGGGGATACATTGACAATCTATGGAAAATCCACCTAATTGGCTGGATAAAATTTGTACTCCTAAGCCTATGGGTGTTCTAGGGTTGAGGAAAGCTAAAGAAGTTAATAAGGCATATATGATGAAAATATGTTGGGGTCTTATTCATAACCCAAATGATCTTTGGGTACAAGTTATCAGAGCTAAATACCAGTGTGGGTCTCAGTATATTCCTACAGTTAAGAAATATTGCATCCAACCTTTGGCAGGGTGTGTGTGTTGTGTGGGCAAAATTTGTTGAGAACTGTACCTGGAGAATCCACAATGGGCAGCTTGCTCATTTCTGGACTGATGAATGGCTTCAGGGGATTGGCCCCCTTCTTTCAAGGGCTTGCTCTTCGGTACCTGATTCAGAAATCACAGATACTGTCAGGGATTTCACTACTTCTAATGGAAACCAGGATTTGATTAAAATCATTAACTATTTACCCGAACCCATTTGCAAGAAAATTATGGGAATTCCCCCTCATTCCTCTTCTTCTGAAATGGATAAATTGGTTTGGAAAGGATCTTCTGATGGCTAGTTCTCTGTTTGCATAGCCTATGATTTCATCACTTCCTCTAGGACTCCTAAGCCTGATAGCTTAATGAAACTAATCTGGAAATGGTAAGGTCCTCAGAGACTGCACATCCTTCTCTGGAAAATTACATCCCAAGGCATATTAACTAATGTCAGTAGGAAACACAGGAAATTAACCTCTAATGATTTATGTCTTATGTGCAAAAGTGCCCCTGAAACTATCCTTCATCTATTTAGGGATTGTGGTGATGCTAAGATTCTCTAGGCGAGTTTCTTCACAGATAATTATATAGCCTATATGATAAGCAGTTTGTGCGTACCTGGTTATTGGCTGCTTTGTCTGGACATCCTTCAAATGATGATTATTTGCGCAGGGATCTATTCATTGGTTTCATCCTTGAGAGTATTTGGAGGCATCAGAATGATATTGCTTTTAACGGTTTCAGAGCATCCACTGAAACCCAAAAATTCCAAATTTGCAATCAAGTTCAAGCAGCCATCAATGCATTGAAGAACAATAATTTTGATAAAAAGGGTGCTCACCTAAGTCCTATTGTTGTTCGCTGGAATCCTCCGTCGAATGGATGGGTCAAAATCAACATAGATGGTTCGTTTTCTCCGGCTTCGAGCTCTGCAGCTTGTGGTGGAGTCGTCCACGATCATTGGGGCCACTTCTTGTATGGGTTCTCCAACTATTTGGGGAATTGCTCGATCCCGGAGGCAGAACTTTAGGGGATTCAGCAAGGTTTAGATGTTGCGATTCACATGGGGATGAAATTTGCTGTAATCGAAGTTGATTCTCTGGTTGCCCTCAAATTTGCATAGAATTGGTGCCCTAACCCCCACTTAGCCTTTGCAATTGTTCAGCGTATTCAACATTATGTGAGATCATTTGATGGATTGGTTTGGAATCACACTTTTCGTGAGGGCAATAGCTTGGTTATTGCTTTGCCAAGAAGGGTTTGGAGATGAATGGTACCTTTAGGAGTTATGAGACTATCCCTGATTTTGCTATTTTGTCTTTCATTTCAGATTGCTCTGGATCCTTGATCCAGAGAGACCCTTAGTTGTTTTTGTTTGTTCCCTTGGCCTATTAGGCCCATTTTATTCACCTAAAAAAATTCAAAAAAACCAAAAACTGAAAAATCGCAGTCATTCTGAGCCTGCCTTAATTTATCAACTATTTTTTTCTTTCACTATACAAATTTACCCAACAATATATATATAATTTTTTAAAAAATAAGATTTGAGGGGGGGCATGGCACTCCATAGTCCCTACTAAACCTCGCCATTGATGTTTAAAGTGGTCTTTTTATAAATCATTAGTATCCTCCATAGCAGGTAATATTGTTCCCGTCGTGAATATCCACATTGTGTGACTAACTCTTCCAACAAGGATTTTTTTCTATACACTTTATGTAAATTTAAAGTGATTTGGTTGAGATCTCAAATCTTTTTTTTTACGGAATGAGATCTCAAATCTCAATATAAAAAAATTATACTTACATTTATGATGTATTGCTTACTATTTTCTATGAATATATTTTTTTAATTAAAATTATAAATTTTATAATTATGTTATTTTTATCCACTTGAATAAAATTATAATTTTATATTTTATTCATTATATATTTACTGGAGTAAGCTTAAAAGTTAAGTAATATTTTTCAACTATATGTCTAAAGTGATTTTTTTATGAATTATAGGTATTTTACACGAGAAGCAAATATTGCTTCTATCGTGAACATCTACACTATGGTGGGGCTAACTCTCCCAATAAAGGTTTTTTTCCATATATTTTATATAGGTTTAAAATGATTGGGTTGTGAGATCTTAAATCTCAATATAATTTAAATTTATATTTATATTTATGGTGTATTGGTTACTATTTTCTATTAATATAATTTTTTAATTAGAATTATAAAATCTATAATTATGTTATTTTCATCTATTTGAATAAAATTATTATTTTTAATTTTGATTCACTATATATTTATTAGAGCAAGTCTAAAAGTTAAGCCAAATTTTTAATTAAAGATTTAAAGTGACTTTTTTATAAATCACAAATATCCTCCACGGGAGACAATATTTATTTTGCCGTGAATGTACTAATATCCAAATAATTAATCATATGGAGATAAAAACAATGAAATAAATCTTATTATCATATATAATTTTTATACTATTTTTTATTTGTTTGTAATATTTATTTTCATTATTTTTTTATCAATTCATTGAATGGGTACTATATATAGTTAACAATATTGTTAAAGAATTTATTTTTTTTAATTTTCATTTTGAAAATATTTTTAAACAATACTTTTTTCCTAATTGTGTATACATTTAATTTTCATTGAAAGTATTTTTTAATTTATTTGAATCAATAATACAAATTATGCAAATCGCATTGTTTCAGTCTTGGCCTGTTTGACAAAAAAATAACTGCTAGAATGTGCTTTCGATTTCTTTTTTTTTTCGGTAAATGTGCTTTCGATTTCAATACGACAATAAATCAATATGACAAAAGACAACGTGGGCCAAATAGCAAAATATGGGATCAGGGGCTTTGTCTACTTGTACCGTACCAAATATTTTATTAACCGTCCGATTTATTAATATTATAATTGATGGCTGTGATTTTTCACCTGTCACCTGTTGTGGCAGAATGCTTTACTAAAGATTTGTAATTATGATTGTGACACAATATTTGTGATATTAATGTATTCGCCCCAAGATTTGAATTACATTCCAAGGACGGTGGCCGGTAATAATGGAAGGATTTATTGCTTTTTATGTTTAGGCGTTATAGATGACACTGCAAAGTTCCAGCGAGAAGAGAGACTATGAACCTCGAGCCTGATGAGGCTTACGATTCATTGAAATGGTGCACTGTTGGCACCACCGACAATGCGAACTGCTAAAACGGAGATGTCAGGGCCACTGCTTGTCACTTGAACGGGATGAGGTGCAGACCAAGGGAGGGAAGCGACGTTGTTGCGGTGGCGTTGAAGAGTTGCGCGGAAACTACGCCATGGAAACCGTTGTCGTGCAGGTTGAGCGTTGAAGAGAACCTTAATTTGTTTTTATTTTAACTCATTTTCTATAGTTGCCAATCACTTTCTTTTTCCACTGATTGAAGTTCATGGCTCGTGACACTAGAATTTTAATTTATTTTTTTATGTTCATTGTTATTCTAAGTTATACATTTTGTATATTTTAATCTAGCTATCGAGTATTTTTTTTTCTAGAATTATCTATTTTTTATGGAATATGTGATCCGTGCTTTCTCAGGGATAAATTGATGGTATAATTTATGTTGCTCGTGCTTCGCAAGAAATAAAATATTACCTATCATAAATATTTATTTATTAAAGTAAATCAATAAAATCTTTATAGAAAAAAGACTACCTCTAGTAGAGGATACTTGTGATTTATATCAAAATCACTTTACTAACGTGAGAATGAAGAAAAATGATATTATAAGTGAATGATTACTTAAAAATAAAAAAATAAAAAACACCACAATAGAAGCTAAATAAATGGAGATAAGATTTTGAAAAAAAAATGAAAAGAAATTAAAGTAAAAAGGATGATACAATTTTTGTTATGGTCCATTTCTGATTTTTTTATTACATAAAAACACACATTAAGAAATATTATAAATGTATTGATGTACATTAAATTTAATATAATAATAATAAAAGAACATTAATGTGTGAGAAAAAAATAAAATGGTAGGAACATGACTGGCTCTCATGAAGAACACCCACATTTCATAAAAAAGTTCTTTTATAATGAAACATATTAATAAAAACGAGTAATAAGAGAAAATATTTTAATATCATAATAAAATAAAATAAAATTGTGATAAAAAATAAAAGAAAAAAGAAAACGACAGGATTAAGACTGCCTCCCGTGGAGGATACCCGTGGAGGATTAAGACTGCCCCCGTGGAGCGGTTCATTTATGAATTTTTATTACATAAAAACACATATTAGGAAATATTATAAACGTGTTGATGTACATTAAAATTAATATAATAATAATAAAAAAAGAAAATTAATGTGTGAGAAAAAAATAAAGTGGTAGGAACAAGACTGTCTCCCGTGAGGAACACCTGTTGTTCATAAGAAAAGTTCTTTTATAATGAAACATATTAATAGAAATGAATAATAAGTGAAAATGTTTTACCATCATATTAAAAAAGTAAAATTGTGATAAAAAACAAAAAAATAAAAGAAAATAAAAAATGTGATAAAAAATAAAATAAAATAAAAAAAAGAAAAAAGAAAACTACATAATTAAGACTGTCTCCCGTGGAGGATACATGTGATTCATATGAAAATCATTGTACTAACATGAGAATGAAGAAGAATGATATTATAAGTAAATGATTAAATGAAAACAAAAAAAAACACTATAATAGAAGCTAAATAAATAGAGATACGATTTTGATAAAAAAAAAGAAAAAAAGTAAAAAGATGATATGATATTTTTGAGAGGGAAAATGAATGATGAAGAAAGTGACATGTAGCATAGGAGGAGTCTTGTTTTCCTATAGTATATAACATATAAGATAAGAAGATATTAGATTAGAATATTAGATGTACTATATTAATACATACTGTGGGATAAAATAAAAATATAGGAGTTCTTCAAACTGTGATTCTGACAGGACAAAACCTTTTTAAATATTTCACACAAGAATCAATCAACACATACAAGAGATTGGACAAGGATGTGAAAGAAGAGATAACTATCGGGTTGAAGATAAGGGAAGAGAGGGGATGAAGTGAAGGGAGAAGGTAGAAGAAAACTAGAAGCAACACAGTAGAAAATGAGAAGAAGCTTCGGCAATGCGTCATTTTAATTTTTAATCAAGAGGAACGAAAAATAATTATTGAAATTTCAGGGTCAAATCTGTAAATCAAAATTGTTCTCATATCCGGTGTCTTTACCTGTTATAATAGGTCAAAACTATTGGGTACCAATACATGACCTGCACCTTATATGTACCGTAGAAGCCACCGGGATAAGGTTGGGTTAAACTGAAAAGAAAATAAAATGCACTGTGTTTTTAGACGCCAACCGCAACGGTAGCAGGTAATCAATCATGGTCATTTAATATAATAATGTTAAATCTGACTATTTTCAAAGGATTTGGTACTGGTGCATAACCCATAGGTAAAGCACCATAGCCACCACCATTGTAACGTTGTAAGAATATCAATTGTGCTTGATGTTCTGGTACTATTTTATGCAGGTTAAAATACTAATACATAATAATTGAGTAAATATTAAAAATTATATCCGCAAGTAAAGAATAATTATACTTTTTTAGTTACTGGTATGTTTTATCATATAATTTTATAATGATAAAACCCTTGAACATAAAATAAAAAAAAAGTATTAACTTCAAGCGGATTTACTCAAAAAATTAGAATTACACTTCAAATCATTTTGAAAATATTAGATATCTTGTTAATAAATTTGAACCCTTGCTCCCAAAGTATTAAAAGCATTAGCAACCCGAATTTAGACAGCGTTTAACTAGGCATTTTTAACGACTAAGAGTGTGTTTGGTAAAGCTACTTGAAAGCTTAAAGCTGGCTGAAAGTTGAAAAGCTAGGTGAAAAACTATTGAATGTGATTGGTAAAACTAGTTGAAAATGATAAAATGACATTTAAGGACAACATTAATTATTAAATAATGACAAGTGAGGGTGGTTTAGGGTTAAACTTGTAATTAATTTTTAGCTAGTAGTTGAAATTTGGAGCTTTTTTAAAAAGGCTACCCAAGTAACATTTTAAGAAAGTTATCAAAAAAACTACCTTCCCAAACACCGCTGAAATGGTTTCAGCTACTATTTTCAACCTTGAGCTAGCTAAAATGGTAAGTCAAACACACTCTAACAGCTACATCAAAATTACAGCTAAAAATAAAAAAAAATTAATTTGAAATCACAATTATTTAATGAATGAATTTTTCTTTAAAAAGATACGTTACTTTCTAAAGGAGTTTTCTTTTTTTAATGACATTAAACTGAATTTGGTTGGATTAACTACAAAATAAATACAAAATAACTATACATTTTAATTTCTTATATAACCGGATTTTAATTTCTTAATTATTTCATAAATAAACTTGACTGAGAGATCCGGACATTCAACTCAACTTCTTACAGCTTAAAAAATAAGGTAATTTTAAAAATAGATCTAGTCATCTAGACCCTCAATTTTGTCTATAAAAAAAATTAATTTTATAATATAGAATATTAATTTGTTAATATTAAATTCTGGTAAAGAACCGGACCACTTTTTTACTGTTTATAGTAAAAGTGTGGACCACTTTTGTCCGTCCAAAAAATCAAGATAAAAAAAACCTTTATGACCTCCATATAATATAATTCTTCAAAAAAATTATATTATTTTTAATTTCTATACTTAGAAAAAATAATATTTACAAACTTAGCAGAAATAAAAGTCAATAATTCTAATATTTTTCGAAACTAAAAATATAATTTTATTAAAATTAAATAAAACACAGCAAACATTTCAGTGCAACGTCTTCTTGGCAAGAATTGGAATTGAAAAACGTAGATGTCAATTTGTTAAGGATAAAAGAATAATTTCAGTCACAGCATGAAGTCATGAACGTATATAAAGAAAGAATTAAATGAGAAGATAAAAAAGGGATAAAATGTCAGTTTCCTGAAAACGTTTAAGTACAACCAATTAATTTAAAATTAAATTAAAAATTGTAACAATGCGTTTCTTCAATTAAAAAATAATTTTAATAAGTTTTGGCATACAATAACAATTTCTACGGAAACAATTCGTAAAATCACATCGTCAAGTCCAACTTATCGTCAAATTAGATGGAGATCATCCGTCAAGTAGATTAATTTGAAGAACAAAAGACCAAGAAATTTTAAGCGACTAATTTCTGATTTTCATTTCATTTCAATCGATCATTTATATAAACACAATCAGATTCAGAAGTTAACGAGAACCACAGGAACACAAAACCACAAATACTGCCCAAACTTAAAAGTACACTCCAAAACCTAAAATAACTGAGCTTAATAATAAACCCTACACACAACCCAAAAACCTAGTCCCTCCAGTTTCCACCGCCGCCTCCACCGCGAGAATAGCGGGATCCACCATCACCGTAGCCACGGTCTCTGCCACCACCATAACCACCTCCATAGCCGCCACCGCCGCCACCATTTCGGTTGTAGCCACCTTCACGACGACCTCCGAAACCGCCGCCACCGCCGCCACCTCCACCCCTACCACGGGACTGGGCCTCGTTAACAGAGATGTTACGGCCGTCAAGATTCTGGCCGTTCATCGCATCGATTGCATCTCTCATCGACTGCTCCGATGAGAAGGTCACGAATCCGAACCCCCTTGACCTTCCAGTCTCACGGTCATTGATGACCTACACAAAACCAAAGAACAATCGCATCAGAACTGTAGAAAACATAGCAAGAAAAAATAAAGCCAGAACCGAATAGAAACCGATCGATCTTCGCCTTTTGTTCAAAGATGAAGATGAACGTACCTATTGGCGTGAGTAATAAAAGAATCATATAGTAACACAAGTATCATAGTTCAAGATCAAGGAAGGCAAACAGATCAGAAATCACAGATCAGAATGGGATCAAGAACAATCCAACAAATCCGAATCGTGTCAGATCCGATGCGAAGCCTGCAACAAACAGACCTTCGATTCAACGATCTCGCCATAAGGAGAAAAGGCTTTCTCAAGAGCATCGCTGTCGGTGGCCCAGGCAAGCCCACCGACGAAGCATCGGAACTCAACATCTGCAGAAGCCATGGAAAAAGATAACAACGCGAAACCCTAGAATTTGGGATGTAAAGAGAGTAAAGGGAGAAGAAGATAGCACGAGGAATTACGATAAGCAAAGGGGTTGTTATATAGCAGATATTTGTTAACTAGGGTTACAGGCTGTGGGTTGAACCAGGGTTAAATTTAGGGCTGTGGGGCTTGAATGTGCTGGTTACAACTTACAGGTCCGTTAGTATGTAAAAGTTCGCATATACCCCTCCATCGTTAGTGTCTAAAATAACATAAAATAAAATAAAATGAATAAATAATGATAAATGATTTTTTTGGTAACTAATAATGATAAATGATTGCTTTTAAATTGACATATTTTTGTTATTTTTTCTAAAAAAATATAAGATTAACGGTCATAGTTTTAATAGAAAAGGTTATTATCTTTATGATAGGACTCAAAAAAAATTTCACGTTATAAGTGATTAAATTATTTTATCTTTGATATTTTATTTCTTTTATAAAGTTAAGAACGTTAAAGTAGAAAAAAGTTAAAAACGTTGAATTAAAAATTAAATTAAAGCCACTTTTTAATGAATATGAGATGCAATTCACAGATTTTTTTTTTTTTACCTCAATGCAATTCACAAATTAATTTAAGAGAAAAAGGATTCTTTCATAATAAATTTTTTATTATAAAATTTATTTCTAAATCAAACATTTTTAAATTTAATTAATTTCGAATAATAAAAAAATATCTTGTGAGATTATCAAAATATCTCAAGCTAACCAAGCAGGTGTCAATAAAGGAGAGTAATACTGGAGCAAGCTGCATACGTGGCTCTGTGTTGTAAAAGATAGTTGAAACTTGATGAAAGGGGTGGGACCCAACGTTAAGTGATAACGCTGCTGTTACAGTGGAGAGTGGAGACCTAACAGACTGATTACCAAGTTCCAAAATATCTTATACCCATACGGGCTATGCAATTACATAATCGTCCCTCACTTTTCACCCAAATCTCTTTCAGTAGGCGGGAGCGAGCTGGTTTGCACTATTTTTAGTGTGTAAGAGTATGTTTGGCGAAGTTAATCAACTTGCTACTGATTTATTTGAGTAGTTTATAAATCGTGTGACCAACATAAAAGTATTCGATAAAATATGTCAAAGTAACTTATATTAGGGGCTTCTAACTTATAATACAAGCTAGTTCAACAAGTTTCTAACCGATAGCTTATTTAATTTTTTTCTCTTGCTCTTCCTTATATTTTAATATATTTTCTTTACTATCCCTTATTTAATTTTACTTATTTTTAATGTTTTTAATTGAATCTAAAATAATCACATATATAGTCATTAAAAAATCACATATAGAGTTTGGGATCTTCATTCATCCTCCTCTCACGTGCTGAGCCTCCCATCTCACGGTAGAAGCTCACGAATCTAAAATAATACCATTAACTATATTTTGCGTAAAATAATTTCATTAAGTCTTAATTTATTAAAATAATTAGTTTATTAAAGTTAATTTATTAATTTCACTATTATATATATTTTATTGTGTAAAAAATTCATACAATGTGTAAATTTCACTATTATCTGTAGATGAAAATTGATTTTTTTGTGTGGTCAGCTTCACTTCTCTCCTTTTCATGGCAGATTGGTGAAGAAATTACAAATGAGTGGGAATCACTCATTTCTTCCCACTTCAACTCACACCAAACAGATGGAGAGGGGGAATTTCTCTCCACTTCTCTCCTCCCCTCCATTTCAACAACACCAAACCAAGGCTTATAGCCCTTGTTTGGTGAGGATGAAATGGAGGAGGTAGGAGAGAAGTGAATAGAAATAGGGCCGGGATGTGTGTTTGGTGAGGAGAGAAATGGGGGGAATTGAGGGGGGATGATTACACTGTTCATTTCTCTGCAATTTTGTAGTGAAATAAAGAGAAATGAGCAATGAACAGGTGATAATCGATTTTCATGTATACATAATCGATTATCATGTTACCAATTGTCATAAAGAATCGATTTTATGTTACTCACTGTCATAAAAAAACATTTTTAATTTCCCATAATCGATTGTTGAGCAAAAAAATTGATTTTTTTTAAAAATCGATTTTTCATATATTTTTTATTTTATTTCACACACATTTCTCTCATATCAAACAACTTAAAAATATATTTCTCTTCCATTTCACACCTATTTCTCTCACATCAAACAATCTATTTCTCTTTATTTCACACCTATTTCTCCTCCCTATTTTTCTCCTTCCCACTTCTCTTCTTATCACTTCTCTTCTCTCTATTTTCCTAATTACACCAAACAAAGCATTAGAGTCAGTTTGGTTTTCAGTTGAGTATAATTGATTCTAGAAATGAATGGTTGAGATAGATGATGCACGCTTTACGAAGTACATTGGACAGAAGTGATTTAAAATCAATTCTGCAAAACCATAGTTTTGTACTATTGGAATTTAAAACAAACGGGCACTTATTAATTGTTATCACAGGTTTACTCAGTTAAACCCATTTTTTTAAAACAATTCATTTGTTTGAAATGTACCCATAAATCTATCTATCACAATCCTCTATATTTTTTGCATCTATTTATAGAACAAGTGATTTGTTTTTTTGCAGCACATGCAGTCAGTACTAGCCATTATTTATCTACTATATGGTATGGTTTATCAATTAGGTTGGTAGAATGGGCTTGCTATAGGTTAGGGTGGTAGAGTAAGATACCATTTTTTCCAGGTTGAGGAATTGTTCCTAATATTTGTATCTTCAGAAACCTTGGCGGTGTCCTTAATCTGTTTCACCATGGCTACACAGAGGTGAGTATCGTTGAACCATCATTAATCATTTTGATTGCAAGTAGTGAGATTTGATTAAAAAAATGACCCTCTTCAACCCTTTTTCTTTTTGCGAGGCGAACCCCCCATACAAACCCCATAGTTCTGCTTCCAAAATCGAATCACAATGAAGGTGCTGAAAGCTACTAAGATAGAACCCTCTTCATTGCGAATGACTCCCCCACAGGAAGCTCTGCTATGCGAGGATGATAGTGCACCGTCAATATTCACTTTGCTCCAACGCTCAGGCAGAGGAAACCAACGGATAAGGTTAGGGTTTCTGCTAGTATTCACCAAATAAAGATTGTTTCCTGGAATTAATGCAAGTATTGTGGCCGGTACATGTCTTCTGATTTGATTAGCTAATATCTGAGTGGAAACCTTACATTATTGAAAATAATATATTTCGGGAAAAATATGTTTTTCATCCCTATAGTTTTGGTCAACTTTAGTCTTTGTCGCTGTACTTTAAATCATGTGTTTTTTGTCCCTAAATTTTCTAAACCCCCAAACAGTGTCCTTGCCCTTTAGTGAGATTTGTTAACCCGATGAGCTGACTAATAAAAGTTACATGTCAGCCTCAATAGTGAGTCCCAAATAATTAACTGATCATGTAATTAACTTTTTTTTGTTAATTTTTAATTATTAAAATAATCCTAATTGCTAAATTAGGGTTTTCACCTAAGCAATTTTACTTGGTAAAAAACCTAATTTCATAATTATGGTTATTTTAATAATTAAAAAATTAATGAAAAAAAGATTAGTTAGATGAGACAGCTATTTAGGGTCCATTATTGAGGCTAACATATAACTTTTGTTACCCAGCTCACCAGTTTAACAGATCTCATTAACGGCTAAGGACCATGGTTTGGGGGTTTAGAAAGTTCAGGGACAAAAAACAAATGATTTAAAATACAGGGACAAAGACTAAAGTTGACCGAAACTATAGGGATGAAAAACATATTTTTCCCTATAATTTCTATGCTTCCAAATAGCTTCCAGTGTGAATCCATATATTAAGTGCAATTTTGAATATGAAGTTAGGCTCTTAGAGTGTTGTAGATTCTCCATAATCCAATTGTGTAGGTTCTGTGTGTTGAAAAAATTTGGGTCCTGTGAATGACCTAATACTTCTTCCCATAGCTCTTTTATTTTATTACAGTCCCTGAACAAATATAAGGATGATTCTGGCTTTGCTTTGCATAAAGTACACAGATCATCATTTGATAAATGTCTATACTTTCTCTCATTGTTTATGAGAATAGCATAGGATGCAATCTTCCATACTAATAATCTAATTCTTTGGGGGCCTTCCCAACTCCAAATTCTATTAAACAGAGGATTTCGAAAATCCCTTGATGAATCAGTTAAGAAGTCATATGCAAACTTGACTGTTAACCAACCCTTTGCATTTCCTTTCCAAGCTAGGACATCCCTGTTATAACCCGTGATTGGAGGAGCCTGTAGAACTATCTTATTGCAAACTTCCACTGGTAGTAAGTCCTGGGAGTGAGACATATCCCAGTCTCCAGAAACTATAGTGAAATGACTTATAGGTAATTGGAGTTCAGACTCTGCCACTGGGGATGAGGAATATTAAGCAAGACTATCAATCCTCGGAATCCGTGTACCATCCAGAATCTAATATCTCCACCTTTTCTGACCCTCCAAACACAGTTAGATAATAGCCTATCCCAATTAGCACAAACACCCTTCCATATGTTTGAATCACTTGGCTTACGACGGACAATTAGAATAAAGGAGTCCCCACATCCATATTTTGCTTTAAGCACCTGAACCCATAATTTTGTAGGTTGATTAATTAAAGCATAGCCAATCTTCATCATGTAAGTAAACCAACTTGCGGATTGCTTTGCAAAATCGGTGCTGGCACAAGATGCTGGGTACAGAGAGTTTGATTGTGTACTCCCATTTGCCCTAGTCCCTTTCCTCTATAATTCTACAAGGACCCTCTTTTAGGGAGGAGACTTAGGTTTTTAGGTTTTATTTGTTTTTTGGGCCCTTTTGGGCTTTGTTTTTGTTTTAATTCCATCTGCCATAAAAAAACATTTGATTTTTATTATTCATTCAAAAAATAATATTTTAATATATTGGGTTCATTTAAAATAAAAATTTAATGTGATAAAAAAATGTAAAAATGAGAGTGAAATATCATCATTTTTGTAGTAATATTAAAACTTTGACACCTCAATTTTGTGGTGTATACGGTAAGTAGAGGTAAGAGAGATAAGAAAAAAAAATTAAAATGAAGAGATATGGGGTGAAATGTATAACAACTAGTATTTTACCTGTGCGATGCACAGAGTGAGAGGAATGCTAATTTTATTTTTAAACTAACCCACCTCAATTTTCGTAAATTTAAAATATCATTCATAAATTCATTACCCTATTAAATTCAATTTTATATCTAATATTTTTTAGTAAAAAATATTAATATTTAAATTATATAAATGACTTTTTATGAATATATAGTAACACTGATAATACCACAACCACATTTTTAATTAAAAATATCTTAAGAAAATCATATTATCAGCATGTATCAAGAAAAAAACGTGATTATAAAAAAACATAATTGACTCTAATATTTCTTGATTATTATTTATTATTAAGAGGTGGAGGATGATTATACTCATAGTTTTGAAAACCGGACCGGACCGGCCGGTCCGACCGGAAAACCGGTGAACCGGTCTCGTGTCCGGTCCAAATAAACCAGTGAACCGTTTTGCAAAAAACCAGTCAAAAAACCGGTAAACCGGTAAAAAACCGGTTGAACCGGTCTTTCATAAAAAAAATCTTTTTTTTTATTTTTTTATTTTTATTTAATTTAAAATACTTTTAAGATAAATAAAAACATATGTTTGAGAATTACACATAGATATTTATTATTTTATCAATTATTTTTATTTTTTTGTTTTATAAACCTTATAATAAGGTTGTTTAAATAAGTTTATAATTTCACATATCTTAATTTATAATAATTTTGTGTAATGTTATTAATTAAAATATTATATAATATTTAAAATATATATTTAATTAATACCGGTTCGACCACGGTTCAACCCCGGTTGAACCATTAAACCGTGAACCAGTGCCTTCACCGGTTCAATTACCGGTTCGATTTTTAAAACATTGATTATACTCACATAAATAATAAAGAAATTGGACCAACTAAAGAATGAAGAATTTGCTTTCAACGTGTCAAAAATTGCTATATTGATTAACAATACATGACACAAACTAATGTTACAATAATTTTTAACTAATTATCTTTTTATTTTTATCTTCATTTTTCTTTTATTTTATATGAATTGAAATTAATTTTTTTACCTAACAAATTAATTTCAAGATATATTTTAATAAGCTATTTTTAATTTATAATTCAAAGAAAAAATAAAAATAAATGTTCAACAAATAAAGGGGGACAAATTATTACTAAAATAATTTTTATTTGTTAAACAAATTTATTTAATATTATTTAAATTGTTATATTTTTTATTTTTTTTAATTTCACAAAACTTATGTATAATATATAAGTTATTTGATACAATGGAGGTAGAGGTAGAAAAGCTCTCTGCTGAGCAGGCCACTGTGGTTCCCCCACCGGAGCCACCTGACACATGAGGTAGTTCAGATATTCCTAAAGTCTCATTCTGAGACAAGTTGCTAGGGGGTAAAACTCCTTTGCCCAGAAAGAAAAATCTGATCTTTTAAGTCGAAAACTCATGCGTGTTGAATGGGAAGATGGTAATAGATTATTACTTGAATGTTACATTGATAATAGTGTTTTGTATGATTTATGGCAACCTTGGGAGGATGCAGTTTTTGTTAAGCTTTTAGGAAGAAGTATTGGCTATCTAACCATGTGTGATAAACTGGAGGCTACTGGGAAGCTTGCAGGAGATTTTGATATGATGGACGTGGGACATAGTTTTTTTTATGGTCAAATTTGATTTGGTGAAGGACAAGGATAATGTTATTAGTAGTGGCCCTTGGATGATTTATGATCATTACCTTTCAGTGATGCCATGGGAACCAGACTTTGTTAATGTTTCTTCACAAGCCACCGTAGACAGAACTTTAGTATGTGTGATATTTCCTAGTTTAGGTATGGAGTACTATGATGAGAGTGTGGTATTGGGGTTGGCATTAGTTGTTGGTAAGCCGCTTAAAGTTGATATGAGGACTATCAATGCTACTAGAGGACGGTTTGCCCGGGTATGTGTTGAAGTGGAATTAAACCAACCTGTGGTTGGAAAAGTCTGACTATGAGGGAAGTGGTACAAGGTTGAATATGAAGAACTTCATCTCCTTTGTACAAAATGTGGTTGCTATGGCCATGTTGCAAGAAATTTCCCTCTACAATAGTCGTGTTTGTGCCTACAACTGAGACTCAGAGCAAAGCGGTGGCAATTGATGGTGCAACCCAGTCACAAGAGGATGGTGCTAACCCTAGCGCATTGAAGGGCGATAATTCAGGAGCTCATAATCTTTTTGGTGATTGGTTTATTGTTTCCAAAAATAAACGGACGCACAAGCCTCCCCAGCATAATCAAGGAGGAGATCCTACTATTAATGTAGAATATTTTAAAGCGTTCAGCAAAGATATCTCAACAGATATGCGACACTTTATGAGTAATAAATCCACTAGCAAGGTTGTAAGTCAGGCAAAGGAGCAAGTCAATCAAGGAGATCAGAAACATGATCAGGGATGACAATTGGACCCAGACCCAGTGGGCACCCGTAAAAATTACCCGTAATGGGTATGGTAATTATCCACACTTTTTAATGGGTACGGGGTATGGGTACTATGGTACCCTACCCTACCCATACATGCACTTATATAATATATATGATTAATGTAATTTATATACATATGATTAATCTAATATATGTATATATATATTATTAATTAATATTTTTCCAAAAAAAATTAACTAGTGTATATTATATATTTTATTCACAAAAAAACATTAATATATATTACTAATTACTAATTTAATTAATTTAAATGTTTAATTTTAAAAAATGTTATAATTTTGTATTCCTAGACACTGAAATAACAAAACTTGAACTAATTTTCATTTTCCATATCATTATGTCTCATCCACTTTCACATTACTAGAGTTGTTTTATAGCTAAACTTGGATGATCTATGTATTATTTTTCATTTGTGCTAGAGTGTTTTTTAATTAATTTTCATTTTTAATCAATTTATTATTTTTATAGTTAACAAAAGTGCAGGTAATGGGTACAGGTACCGGTACTTAAGAACCCGACGGGTAAGGGTACGGGTGTTAGGATTATTATCCATGCAGGTATGGGTCTGAATACAGGTATTTTTTTAAAACGCGGGTATGGGGACAAGTACTATAGTACCCTACCCAGACCATACTCATTGTCATCCCTAAACATGATACCCCTAAGGTTTGGAAGAAAAAACGCCCAAGAAAGGAATTACCGTTACCTCCACTTCCAAAGATTGTTACAGATGGCGCTAATGCGAAAATGATGGAGCGGTTAGGGGAGACTTTCAAACGAAGTAATGAAGTCAAAGAGAAGGTCAAAGAGGGACCCTTGGAAATGACAGGTCCTTCAGTGGTGCCCACACCAAAGGTGGACATGTTGCATGAAATTCAAACCAACATGCACGTGGAAGTTGTTGCTCCAAATCATCTCCGCTTTGTGGATGAGCCCTGTCCCCCGGACATCGAACGTAATCAACGTATTGATGAGGTGGTGGATATGCAGGAAGTTGTTGATGCTAGTGAGGAGGAAGATGTAGAGATGGTTGCTGAGACCCCTTTAATTCGGTAATAGGGTTGTTATTTGTTGTGTGTTGAGTGTCTAAAATCATTTATTTTTATGATGATACACTTTCAAGATTTTACAATTTTGGCTTGGAACATTCATGGTGCTGCTAGTCGACGTAGCCAACATCATCTCAGTGACCCACTGCATAGAACAAAACTGTCCTTGGTTTTCATCCTTGAAACACATACTGCCTTTAATAATACTCGTGCTTTTTGGTCACGTATGGGGTATCAAAGCATTGGTGTGACAAATGCCCGTGGTCATTCAGGAGGCATATGGGCCTTATATCAACATGGATTACCCTTCACTTTCCAGATGTTAGTTTATGGTCCTCAAATTATCTCTATTTTGGTGTCCCTTGGTTCCAAGAGTTGGATCTTCTCTAGTATCTATGCTAGTCCTAATTATCAACATCCCAGACTTTTATGGGAGCATCTTGGGCAGCTTGGGAGTATCTTTTCCTTTCCCTGACTTCTTTTGGGTGATTTTAATGATAGTATGTTTCCTAATGAACAGAGAGGTGGAAACTTTAATTGGTCTAGGGCCTCATCTTTCTTAAATATGATGGAAGCTTGTTACTTGGTTGATATTGGGTTCTTTGGGGGGCAACTTACTTGGCAACGACCTGGGCCTAATGGTCAATTAATCTCTCGCAGGCTTGACGGAGGACTAGCTGATGTGAATTGGCGGAGGAAATTTCTAGAGGCATCAGTAAAGCATATATGCAATTTCCACTCCGATCACACTCCTATTCTCCTCAAGTGTGGCCCATTCCATAGACGTCAAAGGATGAGACCTTTTCATTTTGAAGCAGCCCGGGCTACCCATCAGCAGTACTAATATGTAGTGCAATATGCTTGGAATAAAGAGGTTTTTGGCAGTATTTTTTGGAATAAAGAGGTTTTTGGCAGTATTTTTTCCAGCAGTACCAATATGTAGTGCAATATGCTTGGAATAAAGAGGTTTTTGGCAGTATTTGGTGAATTCACTGAAACATGTTCAGGATAATTCCCTTATTTTTAATAAAGAGGTTTTTGGCAGTATTTTTTCCAGGAAACGAAAGATGGAAGATCGGTTGAAAGGTGTCCAATGGAGATTGGAATCCATTGATTCGACGTCTCTCCTACTTCTTTAAAGTCAACTTAAGAATGAATATGAGTCTATTCTTCTTCAAGAGGAGGTGTTCTGGTTCCAAAAATCCCACGAGAATTGGGTAAATTTTGGAAACTGTAATACCTCTTTTTTCCATGCTCAAACTTCGGTGCATCGTAAACGCAGCAGGATCGATGGCTTGAATCTTCCTAATGGAGAGTGGTGTAACAATGATGTAACTCTTCAAAAAGAAGCAATTGATTTTTTTCCAAAATCTATTATGTATGAAAGAAGCACAAAATACTAGACTTGATACTCCGAGTATGTCGCGACTAGAAGAACAAGGTAGACTCAGCTTGGTCAAACCGGTTACTAAAGAGGAGGTCTATACTGATCTTATGGGAATGAAAACATATAAGGCTCCAGGCTTAGATGGATTCCAACCAATATTTTACAAGCTATTTTGGGAAGTCGTAGGGGATGAGGTTTGGCATCTTGTTGAATCTTCTTTTTCTACGAGACTTTTTGATGCTAGAGTTGTTGAAACGTTGATAGTTCCGATTCCAAAAGTAGACCATCCTATGACTTTCAAGGATTTTAGGCTAATTAGTTTGTGTAACGTGATTTACAAGCTAATTACTAAAGTCCTCGTTAACGTTTGAGACCTCTGCAAAGTAGTTTCATTCGTGGGAGAGGAACAATTGATAATGTAATTATTCTCCAAGAGGTTCTTCACCATATGCACATTTAAAAAAAAAGATGGGGGATTTGATTTTCAAGCTAGACTTGGAGAAGACATATGACCGTGTTGATTGGGATTTTCTCCGTCAGGTACTTGTTGATTTTAATTTCCCCGGTATCACGATCCATCTTATTATGCATTGTTACTGCTACATCCCTTTCTCTTTTATGGAATGGGGGTCGAACTACAACGTTCTCTCCTAAAAGGGGATTACGACAGGGGGATCCTCTTTCCCCATATCATTTTGTCCTCTGCATGGAAAAATTGGGACTCTTGATTACAGAAGTTATGCAAAAGGGTGATTGGAAATCGGTGAAAATTACTAGGGATTGTCCTAGCCTTTCCCACCTTTTCTTTGCGGATGATTGTCTTTTGTTTGTGAAAGCAATGAATAATCAAGTTCACTTAATGACTACGTTGGTTGATGGTTTTTGTAAAGCTTCTGGTTTAAAAATTAATGTGGATAAATCAAGGGTTTTGGCTTCAAAAAGAGCTTCTAATGCAAAGAAGGTTCAACTGCATCAAATTCCAGGTATTCATTTCACCTCTAATTTGGGTCGTTACCTTGGCTTCAATGTCTTCCAAGGGCGACCTACAAGGGATGTTTTCCAGTCTATTGTTGACCGTTTAAATTAAATTGGCAAGTTAGAAGCAGAAGCTTTTAAATAAGCTTGGTAGACTATGTCTTGCTCAATCTGTCCTAGCTTTAATCCCAACATATACAATGCAGGATTTCTGGCTCCCTCAGTATATTTGTGACTCCTTGGACTCTACTACTCGTATATTTCTCTGGAAAGGAAGTTCAAATAATGGTTTACACTTGGTGAGTTGGTCCAAAACAACTCGTTGCCGCAAGCTTGGTGGCTTAGGATTATGGTAAGCGCGCATGCAGAATACTTCCATTTTGGGCAAGCTTATTTGGGATCTTATTCATAGTGATCACAAACTTTGGGTTCAGTTGATGCGAGCTTGCTATATGCACAATTCAAATTTTTTTTCTTAGTTTCTAGAATGACTGGACCCTTTGTTTGGAGGTCTATCTTAAAGGCTGGAAAGGAGTTACGCAGTGGCTTTGGGATTCAGTTAGGGAAGGGAGAATCAAATTTTTGGCATGACCCTTGGCTCAACAATTGACCTCTCTGCAATGTTGTCCCTTTCGTTGATATTCATGATACAAGAATGAGAGTTAGAGATGTTTGGAATGATGGTGGTTGGCAGCTTGATCATTTCTAGACAATTATACCTCATCATGTTAAGGAATTAATCTTAACTCAACGTCCATTTCTTTTCAACACAATTGTGGATAAATTTATTTGGCAAGGCTCTTTAAATGGAATATGTTCAGCCCGATCTGGTTATCATTGGTTAATAGAGATAGATCACCTTCTTTTTGAAGGGAATCAAGAATGTGGTCAGGGTGCAGCGGAAATAAATGGATTCCCTCCCTTGTTATAATCGTTTTGCGAAAACACGAATCAAGGCATAAAAGGTATTAAAACAAAAGGTCGTACCTTATTAGGATTACAAACGAGGCAAGAGTAGTCACGTCTCTATTGGTATCCACGCCAACAGCCAAACTAGGAAACCCTCCTCAGCTTTGCTAGTAGCCTTAGAAAGTAAGAAGCGATTGATCATATGTACAGGGTAGTGCATCTCATGCTCTATTTATAGAGTGGTGGCTAGGGTTTTACCCCTTTACTCACTTAACCCTCACACTTATGGGCCTGAACCATTATGTTATAATTCTAATTAAATTAGAATTATCTATTTCCTAGTGGCTTGTTGTATGCGTGTGACCCAATAGGCTTTTAATATTTGGTTATGATATTAAAATAAAACTCTTTTATATTTAATATCATAAATAGTGAGCGACATCTAGCAATATATCACTATCCAAATATTGAGAATATCAACAACTTTGATGAATCCTATTTTATGATAATTTATATGATATGTCCCTTTGTCCAAATATCTAATTGAACACAAGGGCATGGATTGTGTCAACCTTGTATAGTTCAATTTATATATTTTCTTGATCCCCAAGTAGACTGTACAGAAAATAAACATCTCATGTTTATCCTCCTGAGCATGGCCATGTATTTTGCAGTCTCACTTTATCAAGAGGCCTACAGATATAACTTCTGTTACATAGGAGGGACAAATCCCATCTAGGGCACTCACATTCCACCACATAATTTATTATATGTCCAAAAACCAACTTTATGATTACCCTATTACAGGTAACGTTTGATGATAATTAAAACATATAATTCCTTATGTAGGAATCGTAGTGATTTCAGGTCGAAGGACTTCATATAACATTTATCAATTTAAGAAGCGTTCATGACACTTATGTAACAATCCATGCAACGTTCTTAAGGTGGGTCTATCCAGTACATCATTACTCTCAATGTGTACCTATGTGAGCACATGATATCTCATATCCATGATCCGTGAGATGTTATCATTAATGAACTCACATACTAGTCTAACTGCATCTTTGTCCTAAGATGATACTTGACTAGGGACTATTTAAGAATAGTTCTTCACAAGGTCTCATGATAAAGTCATCTACTTGATTTCTTATGAAGTTTAAGTTTACTATTCTAAGGACAATAATTATATTCTAAAAGAATAAGTCTGCCTTTATAAAATAACATGATACAAGTGATGGATGTTCATAAATATATAAGTCTCTAGTGCATATTCCTAACACCTTTATCCAATCAAAATTGGCGTTGGATTTGGCATTTGGAAGCTCCTGAAAATATCCAGTTTTTAATATGGCTCATTTGCCATGGATCCCTTCCAACTGAGAGCATTCTGGCTTCGCGGGGAATTCCAATTTAAGCATCATGTGTGAGATGTGATCATGTGCAGGAGACAATTGTTCATTGCCTTAGGGACTGTCTAGCTGCAAGGAGAATATGGGGTCATCTGGGCCTTAGCTTTTCTAATGACTTTTTATCAAATTGAAGACATAAAGTTATGGTTGGAGCGGAATATACATCGGAATAAAGGACACTTTCTTACTGCACTCTAGTTTATTTGGTGTACCTGTAACAATAAAGTTTTTAATTAGGAAGAGACTTGTGTGTGGGAGGTTGCACAAAAAGTGTTATCCCTTAGTCGTACTATTTCTAAAGTTTACTATAAGCCTCAGGTCATGCGCCAACAGGTGAGGTTTGTACGTTGGGAGCGCCCTATTGCCAACACCTTGGCCTTGAACACCGACAACAGTTACATGCATCATAAATGTGGTTATGGTGGATAACTCCGCTTTTCAGATGGGCAATGGATTCACGGTTACTTTGGGAAGCTTGGAGATAAAGACATCCTCTTTGGTGAGCTATTTGTTATTCGGAAGGGGCTCACTCTTTGTTAGAATAGTAATTTCAAAGCGGTCAGTGTTTGGACTGATTCAAAGCTAGTTGTGACTTTGATAGATCAAGAGAATGTTCAGCTTCATCACCACTCTACACTCATTTTATCTATAAAGGATCTTTTGTTGTGAGATTGGGAGGTTGATGGGTTTCTGGCAAGCGAACCAAAAATCCAGCAGTATAATAGTAAGTAAGATATCGCATCCACGGGGAACGGCTAACTCGCGTGTACTCGTGATCTATTTATCAAGGAAAAACAACGGATTTGTGAGAGTATTTTGTACGGAAAATATAAATTTCAGATTAATAATCAGAGGAAATAGAAAGGAGGAGTTGGAAACACTTTACTTGGATTAGGATTGAACTTCATATCATTGCACCCTTCGTGTATGTAAAAACTATTTATTATTTATGGCTTTGGTCTATAGTACTGTAGACAAACTAGATTGATAAAAACCCCGAGTTACCAATGTAACGTCCTAATTTCTAAATTCAGAAATAATGTCTGTTGGGAGCACTATTTCCAAATTCATAAAATTAATTCGTCAATTTCGCGTATCAAAATAAAACATAATCGCTTGTGTAATCCAACCATTACCAAAGCTCCACTTTACATAGTTAAAACATAGAAAATCCAACAAAGTTGCCGGCAAGGCTCCAATACAAGGCATCAAAATTAACATAGTAATTTCCTAGGAAACAACGAAACAAAAGACTACGGTACTCCTAAGCAAATCAATAACGATAATAAGAAATAAAGGTCTAATCTATGGTACTTCATGTATCCTCTACTTCTCGTCCTGATCCTGAAACTCATCCTGCACAACTGAAATATAATTCCCGTATCGTGGGATGAGACTAGGTCCCAATGGGCATAAACAAAGACACTCCATGGAAATCAACACAGGCAAATTATCATGCTTCTCAATCAACCAGTACAATCAACCATAAACTCATAATCATCAACAAGGCACAATAATAATAATAAAGCTTATAAATGCATGTCTGTGAAGTGTTGTAACCCGACACCCGGGGTCTTTTCACTGTTACATGATCATGATTGAGCGCTCGACCTGAGAATCCAAGGACCGTCGTCCAGGGAAACCTGAGATTAAGTCTTATCTGAATATGATGTACACATAAACTGGTTTATTAACATGATTGAGGGTCCCCCCATCTTCCCCTTGACTGAGAGGTCGATGAGTTCGCCTCGTCTTGCTTAAACATGATTGCCCGAAGGCTTGAGATGGTCCGAAGACCCTGTGGTAGCCCGGAGGCTCTGTGATGGCTATAAGCCCTGTGATAATTAATTCATGATTCATGACTGTGATGGCCAAAGGCCCATGATTATATAACAATATGCTAAATAGTTCATGACTGTGATAGCCAAAGGCCCATGCTTACTTATTAACATGTTCAAAGATCACTACACATACTCATTCGAGTCCTCGATCCTATGGTTCTTATAAATCAATACATCAAACAATCATCACATTTACAATAAACATATTCATCATGATTCAATGAAAGAAAGGGAGAGGCGGATAGGGGATCATGCTTTGAAATTCATACAGCAAACATACAAACAATCACACCCACCTCAATAGAAGCCCTAAGAGAAGGGAAGATGGTTGGGGAGGACTAGGGTTGGGGAACCTTAGCTTTAATCCTCTTCCTCCAGGTTCCCAAGGCGTTCCTCTCTCTGGAAACCGCTCTTTCTCTCTCTAAAATGAAGAAGAACGGAAAGAATTCAAGAAAGAAACCGTAACTTATGTTTTTAAAGTGCAGAGATCGGGCTTGCGCTCAAGCCTCGCTTGAGCGCAGCTCAAGCGCAAGTTCTCGCTCAGGCTACACTTGAGCTCAGCTTGAGCTGAATTTCTCAAATTGTTCTCTATTTTCTGCGCTCAGGCTGCGCTCGAGCGAGAAAACCAGATTGCAATTTTCCCTTCTTGCTGATATCCTCGCTCAGGCTGCGCTTGAGCGAAAATGAGTCTGTTTGAAGGTGCAGTTTTCATCCAAACCCTATCATATAACCTATCAAACTGAAGCCCCGGAAATAAGATTTCTAATGAGAGTGGAAACACCTCAATCGAACATCTAAAACTCTAGATATTTGCGAATTAGTACACCAAGGTCATTAGGCCTAATTCCCAAAATTAAGCAATAACCTCAGTTTGTGCCCCTCTTGGTTCCAATTCAATTCTCTCCTTCTCAAACCTACTTTCTATCCTTCAAAACTTCTTCTAACTTAGTTCTTCTCATCCAAATCTTCACCACTCTAATCCTTGATAAATCTATTCCCTTGACTACGAGGCTCATTCTTCCATATTTAATGGCTAAGATCTCGGGTGTAGCTCTTCTCCCTAACTCTTTCTCATAATCCTTCCTTTCAACTTAATTCTTCTTTAACCAAACTAATTTTCTCATTCTTAAACATTTATACTTCTCTCTGATACATGGTGTGGTTCCTTCTAGGTCCTACCTACAGTCAATTAGCTTAATTCCTGTTTCCTTTTCTAAACTCTTTTAAAACTCATAATTCCTAATGGATTCCCTAATTTCTTGTCTGAAATCACACTTAACCTCTGAATTCTTACACTACGTCTAACTTCCCTCTCTTGGCTAAGTTCACCACCTAAGGATTCTCTTAGGTTTCCTAGGTTCCAGTTTCCGAGATGTTACAACCAACAACCTTACCACTCAAAGATAATCCATGCGGGCTCTCCAAAGCGATAAATTACCCTCGGCTTATTTTGCTCTTATTATTCCGTTTGTTAAAGGACTATTGATAAACCATGCTTATCCTTTAGACGCTCTTCATTAGGGTACTCACACTACCCGTCAATCACTAGCTACGCCTATGTTTCAGTCACTGGTATTACTATCAATAAACCTTTACTATCGATAAACCATGCTTATCCTTTAGACGCCCTTCATTAGGATATTCACACTACCCATCAATCACTAGCTACGCCCATGTTTCAGTCACTGGTTACCGAGTATTCTTATTCACTCAGAGTTTGAGTTTCCTATGTCTAGGCTTCCTCATTCTTAATCCTAGTCGAAACGTTATATCACAGACACTAGCCTATAACTCCGGCGCAAGCGCGAAAGTTAGGAATTAAGCACAGAATAAGATTACCAATATTATAGATAGGGAACTCATAAATAATAAGAGAATTCACATACACTTGGGGATAGAATCAACTACATTCAATCCTACTAGAGAGTTAACTACGCATGGTAGCCATACAAACCACTGAAGAATTTGTCACCTTCTTCAATCCTCGTGTAGTGCTCCGCCTCTCCTATTCTAAAATTACAAGTGGTGCATTATCACTGGAATATTTCTGAATTACAATAATCGTGCACACCTTGATCTGGTGCAAGAAGGTCCTATTTATAGGTTAAGGAAAGACAGAAAATTGGGAAGAAATCTCTCTAAAAACGGCAACAAGGCAAGAGTTACGCGTTCTGCGCTTCACCCTGCGCTACAGCGCAGAAGTCAGATTGTTGCGCTTCACCCTGCGCTATAGCGCAGGTTGAAGCGAGCAACACAAGTTGCACAACTTCAATCTTTCTCTTTTTAACTTGATTTCTCCCCAAGACTGGTTTTGGTTGATTGTCTTTCCTTGTTTCCCTTTTCTTGATGAAATCTTGCATTTATTGAGCATCTTGAATTTAATTGGGAAGGTTGTCTGCAGAATCCTTGTTTAATTGGCAGTGGTATCTTCATTAATTGGTTTCAAATAAACTTCAAATCTTCATTAATTGTCCTCAATTAAACTTCAAATCTTGCAAATATTTCCCCTTAATTGATGTTATCTTCTTTCCATATCAAATCTTTGCAATATCCTGCAAAAATCAACACAATTTATATCAAAATAGCATCAAATTCAAATTCAAGACTAATAAATACAATTTACCTAATATTTAATAAAAAAGGATTAATTTGGGGTAAAAAATACCATTTTATCCTTGATAAGTGAACTAAAAAGTACTCTAATTTATCATATATTTTTCACTTATCAGAGGTCTCTGTTCAACATATATTAAGAGAAGGGAATTCTTACGCTGATTTTCTTGCAAAGCTTGGGGTGGATTCAGATTCTGCTTTCATTAGTCTTCATGAAGCTCTTGAGGGGATTCTTCCTTTGCTGGCTGCTGATGTTAATGGGACATGTATCCCATAGTGTAGTCTTTTTGTGTAGTTGTTTTCTTTTTTTTTTCCCGGTTTCCTTTTTGGCCCTTGTTACCAAAAAAATATAAGTTATTTGATACTTTAATTTTAAAATATATAAGATCCTTTTACACCTCATTTTTTCTTTATATTTTTCTTCATTTTCTATCACATCAATTATCGTTTCTTTCACCTTCTCTCTCTTGACTATTTCTTTCTATTTCTCCCTTTCTTACCCTTCTCACACCCCCATAAATGGACCATTAAAGTTTTGATACTTCTAAAAAAGAGTAATGATTTTTTTACCCTTCTTTATTTTACACTTTCTTTAAAACCATAATTTTCTTTTTATCTCTCCTTTTATTTCCTAGCATATCTTTTACCTTCTTTCTCTTTATTTATTTTTTCCTATCTCTCTCATCCAGACACTTCTCACATCCCATAAATAGAGTAGGGGAGCATTTTTCTCTCTTTTAGATACTTTATATCAATTAAACTAAAAATTTATCATCTATGCATCCTCTTTCAAAATTAAAATAAATTTTAATTAAATTAATTATAAATATATAAAGAGA
Source organism: Sesbania bispinosa (assembly GCA_026901365.1). Taxonomy (NCBI): domain Eukaryota; kingdom Viridiplantae; phylum Streptophyta; class Magnoliopsida; order Fabales; family Fabaceae; genus Sesbania; species Sesbania bispinosa. The sequence goes on from QLOH01000422.1 coordinate 835,958, forward strand.
AAAATAGAAATGAATGTTAAAAAATTATATGGCTAAAGTTATTATTAAAATAATTATTTATTAGTTAAACTAATTTACTAAATATTTTAAAATATAAATTTTAAATTGTTTTAGTTGTTATATTTTTATATTTATATTTTAATTTCACAATTTTTTTTTGCTTAATATAATAATGATTTAATTGTTTAATTTTAAAAGGGTATACATGTTTTTAGTTCCTATAGTTTCAGTCAACTTTAGTCTTCGTCCCTGCATTTTAAATCCTGTGTTTTTTGTCCCTAAACTTTCTAAACCCCCAAATTGTGGTACTTGTGCGTCAGTGAGATATGTTAACCTGATGAGATGACTAACAAAAGTTACATATTGACCTTAATAGTGAGTCTCAAATAACTAATAAATCATTTAATTAACTTTTTTTATTAATTTTTAATTATTAAAATAACTCTAATTACTAAATTAGAGTTTTCACCTAAGTAATTTTACCCGATAAAAAACCTAAATTCATAATTATGGTTATTTTCACACGTAATTTTTTTATCTCTATTTCTTTCCTATCACATCAATTGTCATTTATTTCGCACTCACTCTCTTTATTTGTTTCTTTCTATCTTTTTCTTTTTTTCTACTTTCCACACCCAAAAGTTAACTATCAAAGTTTTAATACTTTTAAAAAAGAATAATAATTTTTTTCACATTTTTTTGTTTTACACTTCCTTTAACACCTTAATTTTCTTTTCATTTTTCTCTTCATTTCATATTTCAATCTCACATTTTCACCTTCTTTCTCTTTATTATTTTTTCTTTCTATTTTTCTCCTCCCTAAACTTTTCATATTTATCTACCTATTATCTATGTATCTTAGAGGTTAAATACCATTTATACATCTTATAGTTAGGCTAGATTTAGAACTCTTAACTTTACTACTTATAGGAATTAAAAAAATTTAACCCCCCAATGAACAATGACAAAAAATCTAGCCAATTGTAATAGTATAGATTGATGTGATAATAAAGAGATATAGAAAAAATGAGGTGTGAAATAAAGTGTAAAACTTTGACACCACTTTTTTATTGTGTGGGGTAAGTGTAGTGATAAATCGATATTTTTTATATTTATTTTGAGTATTTAAGTGAGCTATTTGACATTTATGGTAATTATTATTTAATATCTAACATTTTCCCTAATTTTTTCAAAAATAAAGTGAGAATTTTTAATATTAAAAAAGGAGATCTGATTAGATAAAAAAATCTTTAGTGATATTTGGCCACAAGAATAATATTGAATAAAATAAAAAGGGTAATCATTGACAACATTAGGAAAACTATTTTTTGGTGATTTTTGGGTTATGTTGAGTTGCACTTCCCGTTTCAAATTTAGAAAGATAATAAAAGAGGAAATAAAGTTATAATCAAATTGAGATAATTACAACTCTTATACAAGGACACCATTTATGACCAAGGAAAAAAATTCGAATCATCTCACTCGTCTATCATCTTCCTACTCTCTTATCCTTTCAAGGTTCTTTAAGAGCAGTATTTGTTTACAATAGGATTTGGGAAATTCCTAGAGTGAAACAATTCTATTAAAGAGACTTTTTTCTTCTAGTTTTTCCTAGTTGTTATGGAATTATTAGGACTTTTAGTTTTGAATGATTTATGTTTTATTACGAGTAACTAATTACCTAGCCAAAAGACTATGGTGAATTGAATTTGATTTGAACCCTCATTCCCTTTATAAATTATTGTTTTCTCTTTTACCTTATTGCTTTATTGTATCAAGAATTGATCACCTTGTGTAGATCTTAGTTGGTTGGGTAAAAGACGACCGTGTCATTCTCAATTAACAGATCTATAAGATAATATGGATTTAAGGTTTTGTAGAATCAATCTTAATCTTAATCTTTATGCTTTTCTTAATCCATTATCTTGCATGACCATTGGGGATAGTGTTTTAAGTGAAAGATTATCAATATTGCATGATAATTGAGTATTGATAGTGTTAGTATATATAAGTGATTGACAATTATCATGACATAATCTATAAGAGAAATTGGGAAAAATCTAGTAAGCACTTAAGTGAAACCAGATGCCCTAAGCACTTCTATAAATGTATCCTAATTGTGTATTCGCTTGCTTCCTTGTTTAACTTTCTCTTGTAAAACTAGCTTGTAAAGTTTTTAAGTTCCTCATGAACTGTGTAATGCCTATAACCCATAAAATTTGACTCCTATTCAATTGTACTGCCAAATGTGGGCATTTATAAGTTGACAAGAAAATTATTGGTTAGAAAGAAATATTATAGTTTGATTTATTTGAATTTAAAACTTAAAATAAAATAATGAACTTTACATCTAAAAACAATTCTAAGAATCTTAAAGTTTTATCCTTTACAAGAGGCATTATTAGAGCACTAGAAAGAATACTCTAAAAGGCCATTCATTTTCTTTTTTTACATCATGTACTAGAGGCATTCCATAAACAATAGAAAAAATCTCACTAAGAGGTCATTCCATAAACATTAGAGATAACAAATTATATATTATATTGCATGAATTTGTTATTATAGATAAGATAACAAATAAAATAAAATAAAATAAAATATTTTCAAATAAATAAAAAGATATAAAGACTATGAGATATAAGAGTGTGTCATGAATAAAAGATATAATCATTTAATTTAACACTCTTTGATAAATGAGAATGAGGAATATTAATCATAAGTGTATCTCTTTGGAGAAAAATTCTTTCTGTATGAAAGGGGGCATGAGAGGGAAAGTTTAAAAAAATTGTCAATTTCATGGACATATACAAAAATTTTAAATATGATTTCGATGGAAAGAGAGTTGGTAGAGAGTGTGATTGAAAATGGTGGTGAGATACTTTTTCAGTTAGATAAAAGGGGTAGAATAATTATATGAAAAATAGTTATCAACCTTAAAAAAGAGTTAGTTATCCCATTAAAAATGTTACATATGAAAAGTTCTTTGACAAACTACAAAAGAATAATAGTTCTTTTTTTTATATAATGTACCTTTGAAACTTTTAGAATGTTAATTTAGATAATAATTTTTTTATGGAAAATATTATGTAATGAATAAATTAAAATAATTTTAAAAGTTACTATATTTTTTAACTTCTTTTATAAATAAAATTTAAAATATGATTTAATGGATGTTGGGGTGAAATGAAGGAAATATGGAAGTAGCTTGAATTTGTTGAGATATATTGTGCAAATAAAATATTGAGACATGAATAACAATAAAAAATGAATAGAGAAAAATAATCATTCACGTTAATATGCAATTTTTAATTTTCATATATTATGAATTCTATTTATTAAAAAATTATTATATGTCTTTTTTGATAGATTAATATTGTATGTCTAATATGCCAAGAATTCTCCGTGCATGGCAAAATACACAACTAGTATAAAAAAAACAATTTGGGAAAAGGGAGCATAAAATAAAGGAAAATGTTTCTTGGACACCTTACGATACCCACCATGCGTGTACCGCATTTTCATTTTGCTTTTTACACCCTTTTTGCTTTTCGCACCCCTTTTCTATTTTTTTGAAAATTTGTTTTTACTTTTTTTATTAAGAAAATAATTTATATATTTTTTATTTTATTATTATATTTATTTGTATTTATTTATCTGATCAAATAAAAATATAAAATCAAGAAAATACAATTAAATGATCATATAAAAAATATGTTAATTAACACGAGGTTAATTATGTGTCCCGAAATGGTGAATATGTTAAAAAAGGAGGTTAATAGTGTTTCCGTTTGTGGTTAACAGAGTAGGATTCTTGGTTATTGCCACTCCTATTAACACGAGGTTAATTATGTGGCCAAAAACAGTGAATATGTTAAAAAATGAGGTTAATAGTGTTTCCGTTTGTGGTTAATAGAGGAGGATCCTTGGTTATTGCAACTCTTATTAACACAAGGTTAATTATGTGGCAGAAATGGTGAATATATTTGTAAATGAGGTTAACAGTGTATACATTGGTGGTTAACAGAATGAGATATTTGGTTGGTGGTTAACAGAGTGAGATATTTGGTTAATTGAATTGGTGAGGTTAACTGTGTGCACAGAAATGGTAAATATATTTGTAAATGAGGTTAATAGTGTATACATTGGTGGTTAACAGAGTGAGATATTTGGTTAACAGAGTGAGATATTTGGTTAATTAAATTTGTGAGGTCAATTGTGTGCACAGAAACTGTGAATATTTTGTAAATGAGGTTAATGAATGGGTGGTTAACATAGTGGGATATTTGGTTAACAGATTGAGATATTTGGTTAATTTAACAGAAAAGATGAATATATTTATAAATGAGGTTAATTAACATAATTTTTATATGATCATTTAATTGTATTTTCTCGATCTATATTTTTATTTGATGAGATAAATAAATAAAAATAAATATAATAATAAAATAAAAATATAAAATTTATTTTTTTAATAAAAAAAGTAAATAATATTTGTGCAAAAATTAGAAAAGGGGTGCGAAAAGAAAAAAGGGGTGCGAAAAGTAAAGTACAAATGCGGTAGAGTGTGAAAAAGTCCATATAACTTTTTAAGAGTATTAAAACACCCACTTTTAGAGTGTGTGAAATGTAGAGAGAAGAGAGATAAAATTAAAAAAATGAAGAGAATGGATTTCAATGATGTGATGGGAAATGGAGAAATGAATAGAAAGAAAAAAAAAGATGTGAAACAATGAAAGGAAGTGCAAAAGTAAAAAAATATGAAAAAAACCATTAGTTTTTTAAGTATTATAACTCTAACAGTTCATTTTTTGGGTACGGTAAATACAGGAAACTGAGAAAAATAAAAGAACAAACCATCAATTTCATCCCTGAAAGTATTGTTCGTTGTCAAGTTAGTCCCTGAATTGACAGAAATTAAAAATAAATCCCTAAAACTATATTTTGATTGTCAAAGTAGTCTCTCTGTTAATAAAAATAAAATTTTCAGGGATTACTTTGATAGTAATTTGTTAGTTTTAGAGATTTATTTAAATTAACGTATAGATGAATTACTTTGACGGATGATATACAATTTCAGAGATTTCTTTTTAGTTTCTGTCAATTCAGGGACTAACTTGACTGCGAGCAACACTTTCAGAGACTAAATTAATAATTTACTCGAAAAATATAAAGGAAGAAAGAGACAATAAAAAAAGTGATAATTGATGCAATGAAAAGTGTTAGATAGTGTGTTGGTAGCACTTTTCATACCTTATTCATTATTTAAATACCTTATTCATTATTTAATTCTAAAAGCTTTTATATGTAGTCAGTCACCAAAAAAATTTTAGATGTAAAATACATAATTTAAAATTATTTTTTTCAAATAAGGATTTTAAATTAAATCTTTTTTTATTTTTAACCACGTAAACACATTTTATAAAAATATATTAAAATAAGTCTTACAATGCTCCTTTGTAAAAATAATATAAGAAATTATAACATTAATTAAAAAATACTTACGTATTAATTAACAAAATATGACAAATATTTTATTACACTAGTAATTAACAAGAATTACGTATAACTTTTGAATTATTTAACTAGTGTATTATTTTACCTGCAGAAGCGGACAACATTCTCAACAACATTGTGCCAAATCTAGGAGGAGATGATCGTCTGATATGGAAGTTCAGTAGAGATGGCAGTTTCTCAGTAAAATCAGCCTACCATCACATAACCGAATGCCTAATGGAAAACTCTCATCTAAAAGAACCTGGTGATTGGAAGACAATTTGGAGAGTGAAGGTTCCCAACAGTGTAAGGATTTTCCTCTAGAGATCTTTGCGGGGCTGTTTACCGGTTCGCATCAACCTACAGAAGAAAGGTGTTAACTGCTCAGCTCTTTGCCCTATGCGAATCGAGCCTGGAAAATGAATGGCACCTGTTTTTTGGCTGTGCGCATAGCATCAGATGTTGGCAAGAATCTGGTCTTTGGCAAAAGATGGAACCGGAAGTGAGAATCTCTGAAGGTTTTAAGGAAACGGTATTCCAAATCTTAGCTTTGCTGCCTTCACAGGAAAAATGCATTTTTGGAACTTTACTATGGTCTTTGTGGAAGTGCAGGAACGAGAAGGTATGGGAAGGTAACATGAGGACAGTTTCAAGCATAGTGAGCCATGCAATTACCTCACTTAAAGACTGGGGAACAACGAACACGAGGAGGGGGGACAATCCTTCCAACATCATTTTGAATGATAATCTCTGTTGGTTTCCTCCACTACCTGGTAGGGTGAAGTGCAACGTTGATGCTGCTTTGTTTCCTCATCAAAACCGGTTTGGAATAGGTCTCTGTGTAAGGGATGCATCAGGAGTTTTTATAAAAGCAAAATCAATCCCCCACTCAGGCCTTCCATCAGCGCAGGAGGCGGAAGCTATTGGTTTACTGAATGCTATCAGATGGCTTAGGGAGCTTGGCATACATGCAGTGGACGTCGAGTTAGATTGCAAAATTGTGGTGGATGCGGTCAGCGAAGATAAGGGGTACATCAATGAATTGGGTGTCATATTGAATATATGCAAGGCTAAACTAAGTGTCTTAGAAAACTTCAGGGTCAGTTTTATTAGGAGACAAGCTAATTATGCAGCTCATCTATTGGCTAGAGAGGCAAAATTCTTTGCTTGTTCCCATGTTTTTGATAATATTCCTCCCCGTATTGCTGAAATTCTAAATAATGAAATGAAATAAGTTTGTTCCTCTAAAAAAAAACTTTTAATTACATAAGTTACGTATAACTTTTTACATAATTTGTATAACTTTTAAATTACCTTTTTTAGATTTTTTTTTTGTTTAACCACAGGTATCCTCCACGGGAGACAATCCTGTTCGAGCCGGGATTTTTTTTTGGTGCAAGACCACAGGTATCCTCCACGGGAGGCAATCCTGTCGAGCCAGGTATGACTTTTTTAGATTTGTATAACTTTTGAACCTACAATCTATAATATCTAATTGGAGGAAGAAGCACAATCCGCTTTTTACCGTTCATTCATTTTTTTTACACGGAAATAAGGGTTTTAAATTTTTTTTCACTTTTTCAACATATCATTTATCTCATTATTTTATTCATTAATAATTTAATCTATTATTTCTCTTATCTATTCAATCTATATTAAAATTGTTTCCCATGTGTCATGTTTGCTCACTTGTATTCTTTTAGTTTTTTCATTATCATTTTAGTAAAATGTTTTTTTATAAAAAACCACATGTATATACTCCACGAGACACAATCCTCCTTCTACTGTTTTCTTTCTTTTTTTTTTGTTTTCTTATCACATATTCGTTTTCTTTTTTATCATTCTTATATTAAAATATTTCCTCTCATTATACGTTCCTATTAATATGTTTAATTACAAGAGTGTTGTTTTTATAAATCACGAGTATCCTCCACGGGGGCAGTTGTGCTCTTACCAACCGTTTTCTTTCCTCCCATTTTATCACACTTGAATTTTCTTTTTTTATTATTATATTAAAACAGTTTATCTCATTATTCATTCATACTTTTTGTTTCATTACATAATTTATCTCTCTATTTTATTCATTAATGGTTTCATTTATTTATTATCTCTCTTATCTATTCTATTTATCTGTTTATTCTCTATCCTAAAATTGTTCTCCAATACACGTGTCACTGATTCTCAATTTCAGTAAAATGATTTCTTTTATGAAGGTCATGCATCTTCCACAGGAGGTAATCATTTCCCGACGCTTTCTTTTTCTTCTTTTTTATCATACATTCATTTTCTTTTTTTAGTTTTACTATATAAAAATATTTTCTCTCATTACTCATTTCTTTAAATATGTTTAATTACAAGAGTGATTACTTTTTTAAATTATTTTGTTATTTAAGATCTTCATGGGAGGTAGTCTTACTCTTACCGTTTTTTTTTTCTTTTATTTTTTTATCACACTTTCATTTTCTTCTTCTATTATTATATTAAAACATTTCTCTCATCATTCGTTTCTATTAATATGTTTCATTATAAAAGTAATTTTTTATTTGATTTATTTATTATATTTGCTCTATATTACAATTGTTTCCACAATATATGTTTCGTGTGTTCAAACTTCCATTTTTTTTTATTTTTAGTTACATTATTCTCACTTTAGTAAAGTGATTTTTTAATCACAGGTATCCTCCACGGGATGTAGTCTTACTCTTACCATTTTTTCTTTTATTTTTAATCACACTTTCATTTTCTTTTTGAGTTTAATATATATACACCGTCAGTGTGAAGAAATTTGCGACACACCAATGGATGTCTGTGTAAAAATTCTTTACACTGACAGTGTATATTAATTAAATCCTTTATTTTTTTATTGTTATATTAAAATATTTTCTTTCATTATTCATTTCTATTAATATGTTTCATTTTAAAAGTAATTTTTTATGAACCAGGGGTATCCTCCACGGGAGGCAGTTGTGCTCCTACCGTTTTCTTTTTTTTCTCACACATTAATTTTATTATTCTACTATTATTATATTAAAACAATTTGTGTCTTCATCTATTCCTGATTTTTCATTACATAAAAAGCATACATTAAAAAAATGTAATAAATATATTGATTTTTATTAAGTTTAATGTGATTTTTCAATTTTTCATTTATCTCTCTAATTTATTTATTAATTTTTAACTTATTATCCCTCTTATTTATTCGATTTATTTATTATATTTACTCTATATTAAAATTGTTCTCACAGTACATTGAGACAGTATTGTTACTACAATTTTTCTTTCTCACACATTAGCTTTCTTTATTATTATTATTATTATTAATATTATTATTATATTAGAACAATTTTTGTCACCATCCATTAAAGTTTTTTTATTACGTAGAAACAAAAATTAAGAAATATAATAATTGTGTTGATTTAGTGATTTACATTAACTTTAATGTAATTTTTTAATATCTCATTTATCTCACTATTTGTTGGACTATGCAATGGTGCGCGATTAATAGTTATTGAGCTTGTCGTCAATGTCATTGGAGCATTTCTTGTTGACGCTAATGGGCAAGGGGATAAGGTATATATTCCTCGCATGAACCTGATTCCAACTGATAACATGTCTTCAATAAAGTTTCAGCGACGCCAGTTCCGTATTTGTGTTTGCTTTACAATGACCATTAATAAGAGCTAGAGCCAAACTTTGTCTCGTGTGGGTTTCTATTTGCCACGATCTGTATTCAAACATGGTCAATTATATGTGGCAATATCTAGGGTGAGAGTCAAAGGCAGATTAAGGGTTCTTATTGTTGATGACAGTTTATGTTTGACATCCATAACTGATAACATTGTATATACAGAAGTCTTTAACAAGATATAGAGAGTAAAGCGTTATAAGCATATACGTGTCTAATGGGTGTCTAATGGATATGAGAACGGTTATGACACATGTGGGTATATGATAACGTGTAAGCGTTATAAGGTTCTAATGGGAAATGGTTCAGCTGACTATTTTGCTTGAAGAATTGAGTTTGATAAAAGTGCAGGAGCAGGAACAATCCACGAATTCTTGGAGATGGCAACCAGATCCTAGAGGGAGCTCAATTCGGTTAAATCAGCCTATACAACCATTGCTAATGAGGCTATCTGTTTAGATTTTCCATTGCATACCTTCCTTTGGTGTAAATTTGTTCCTTCCAAGGTCTCTTGCTTTGTTTGGAGGGTTGGCTTGGACATAATTCCATCAAAGCATAACTTAGTTAAGAGGAATATTATTCAGACTGCTGATTTGTTGTGTGTTTGGTGTGGACAGTGAATGGAAACAACAACACATATTTTTTGAGTGCTACTTTGCGTATCATATTTGGAGATTGTGTTTAAATTGGTTTGGTTTTAGCCCAGTTCTCCATAACATCTGTCTTAAACATTTTGAGCACTTCCTGGGCCTTCCAAACTGTAATTCATATATGCGTTTGAGATGGTCGGTCATATGGCTGACTACTGTTTGGAGTTTGTGGTTGGCAAGGAATGATGCGATGTTTTCTAATTCTACTATTGACACTGAAGAGTTGCTGGACCTGATTCAGCTTCGGTCATGGCGGTGGTTGATAGCAAGTGTTACTAGTTTCTCCTACGCGTTCCATTTGTGGATGACAAATCCATCAACATGTCTCAATTTCTACATTTGAGAATTTCACGTTGTTTATTGTAATGGGTAGCTGCAATGTATCTGGGTTTGGTTTCTTTTATGACAATTATTCCTGATGTATTATGGGTTAGAGCACCCCTAGTGCTCTACTAAATAATATTTTGCTTATAAAAAAAGTGTTATAAGGTTGTAAACTTAGATGAAAATGCACAATAATACTATCGTTCAAGGTGTGAGACACATGCAGTGGCGGAGCCACTTGGGGACTAAGGGGGGCATGGCCCCCCCCTCAATTTTTTTAGTTTTAGTTTACTATATATATGTGTGTATGTGTTGGGGTGTGAACCAAGGGTATCCCCGCCGATAATTAAAGATTAATCTCTTTCGAGGCGTAGAAGTAGGTTTTGCATCTTCCAATACAGTTTTTTCATCTATACCGCCAGAGATCAAACCGCTGATATTTACATAAGTTTTATTATATAGATTCTATATAATATTAGCTAATTATAATTATAGGCTTTTTATAAACTTTAAAATTTATTATTTTTTTAATGATAAAATTTTCTATTAAATTTTAAAATAACATTGACATAATTAAAATAAATAATAAAAAATTAAAATAATTCATAAAATTTTGATATTACTTATATTATATATACAAATTATGAGTGTTTATCTGAATTTGGTATTTAATATTTGATTTAGGTTTTAGTTTTAAATTTTTGCTATATAAATAATTATATATATAAACAAATAATAAAATTGTATTTGAAGCAAAGGGATTGATTGGAAAAATGACAATATTGGCCCCCTTAATCTGAGTTCCGGGCTTCACCCCTGGTCACATGTCACCGTTTGTCCTAAAAATTAACACAAACAAATGTATCTCAGAGCAATCTAGGACGAGATACAAGTCCTCTTAATTTGTGTGGGTTCTACCTAGTGTGAAATCTATGGATGAGCGTAGAAGTACATAAATTACTTATGAACTGGCCCCTGAACGGGCCTTAAATTGCATTAAAGTGACAAATACAACGTTCAAGAGATGTAACTGAGAGTAACGATTACCACTTCATGGATTCCTAAGCTATAAAGCATGAACATGTAAATGAAAACAAGTAAAAAAGTAAACAGAAAAGAGGGTGGTCTGCGCTGTCCCTACTTCCTCTCAACGTGTTGGGTGCCTTGGATCACTGTGGTGGATGCTACGGCTTTCAGGGTGCTCTTGAGTGTTCAGGTTGCGGACCATTGTTTCTTCAAGTTTTCTCCTATTTATAGCTGTCCCTGATAACCGTCTCTGGGTTGCCATAACTTCCCAAGTTCTTCACGTAACTCCTCATGAACTCACGTCCTCTGCATGCGCTCTGGTGGGCTAGTGCTTGATAACTGCCGTTGATGACGTGGAAAACGTCTAAGACAAACTTAACTGGATCAAAGGGGATGACCTCTACTCGAATTGATGGAAAAGGGTCCTTTCGAACCACGGTAAAGGAGATGGTTCGAACTATCTAACAACTCTTTCTCTTCGAACCATGGTTCCTTTGAATCTGCCTAGACCCTCTCTTGATCTTTTCTTTGCTTCTTCGAAACCCAAACTTTCCTTTTGCTTTCGAAGCCACTTTCCTGCCGTCCAACTTAATTGTCTTGACCACCGTCCACTTTGGTCAATGTGAGCAAGACTTCTTTTGATTGGCTCGTTGGAGTGGCATTCTTAATTCTTTCATGGCGTTCTACCCCTATAAAAGGGAAAAGGTCTCCATTTGGGTTCAATCATTCTCCCCTTTTGTCATTGAGCGATCCCTGATATTGGCTGCCCTGTACGACCTGATCTTGCCATTATATTTGGACTTCAGGTTGACAGGGTGTCCAACATTAGTGGTCACTTCAAAGTGGACCTTGACCTCAAGTCGAACAGTGCAACCAACATTTAAGGCCCTAGCCCCATGCATGGCTTGGTACTACTTCCACCTCCTTGGTGCCGGGAAGAGGCTCAGGGCAATGGGTTATCTCAAAGCCCAATGCCTAATCTTCTGATTCTTGGGGGAAGAAGAAGATGAAGAAGAGGAGGAGGAGGAAGGCAGAGGAAGAAGATGGGGGTGAGGCCCTTAGCCCTTGGATTATTTGGAAGGTTCAAGGCTGAGAACCAACCCCTTTCTGAAGCTCAAAGTGAGGTGTTGTTCCTCCTCCGAAGACATGACACTGGCGCCCAGGTCGAATGGTCTGCTTCTTCCATTCGAAGCTCCAGTTTGAAAGTCAACAAGCCTGTAAAGATGTAATAGGAAATAAAGTTAGGTTCGAATAGCGTGTAACTGACCATCAAATGAGAGAAGGGAGAGAATGATAAAAATCATTGAGATGAAGAGTAAGGTGAATGAGTGTCTCACTCTCCAAGACAATGTCTCAAAATTATAAGATAGAGAGTTGATATCACACAATTTTCATTTTAGTTTTTGTTTTCAAAATTTTATAAAAAAACAATGAAAACAACTTTGTATTTGTTTCTTATTTTTTACATAAAACTTTGAAGTCAGGAAATAAAGTAAAAATAATAAGTTGACAATTTTTGTAATTTAAAAATAAAAATAACAACATAAAATGTGTTTCTCAAAGTAAACCATCAATTTCGTCTTCTTCTAATTAGTCCCCAAACTAAATTAATTACATAAATAATTCTCAAACTTTTAAGTATGTGTCACAATAATCCTCTAACTTTCATACCACAAGTTTGAGGAGAAAATTGATGATTTACTAAATTTAAATTTATTTTAACCGGCTTATATTAGAGCAAAGAATTTTATTTGCGACGTTGTGATTGTGAACTTATCATCAAATTTACGTAGGATAGTAAGGCATAAACAAACATATTAAAAGGATGGAAAAAAATAGGTCCCACCGAGATTTGAACTCGGGTTACTGGATTCAGAGTCCAATGTCCTGACCACTAGACCATGGGACCTTGTTGTTCTTGTTAGTCATATTACGTTTTCTTAACTCCTATCAGATCACTATATCTATATCTCTCTCCTCTGAGATATTCAATTTCAAGTTTCTGTTCTTCCTTCGTTTAACCGTAACAAGAACGAACGAAATATCTAAATGAAAAGTGGCAACTGTTAACTCTTATCCACTGCCAATTCCCATACATTTTTCTTCACCTTCACCTTGAAGTTGAGCCAACTAAGAAGGGGAAAAAAATGCTTCTTTCATGTCAAAAATACAACCTTTACCTTCCTTGCTCCTCTGTCCATTACACCAACAACCCAACATCCACCATTGTCAAATGCCAAAACTCGAACGAGCAGCACCCCATTCTTCGCAAACACAACGCCAAATCCACCGCTTTTCTCCTTCATCACCTTTCCCACAAGGACAGTGACAGTGATGATGATCACCGTTCACCCAGTGACCTACAAGACCCCACACCCCACGAAGAAAAGGTGAAGCTTTTGGAGCTTTCCCTCGTGAGGAAAAGGACCCCTCAGTTCCCTGGCTCCATTTATGCTCAGTCCCCCAGCGACCCTGATGTGGGTTCTTCTCTTCCTCCTCTGAGCACTATGTTTCGATCAAGCGAGGATGAAGAGGAGGAGATGATCATGCGCGCTCTTGAGATTCGCAGGAAGGTGACTGAAGAGGTTTTCAAAGAAGCCATGCGAAAGGGAAAGTTTGGAATCACTTACACCACCAATTTGGTTAGTAGGATAACTGGTTTTATTGATTACATCATGATTGAAGCTGCTAACTTGAAAAGATTGCCGGAATATTCTCACTCCACCTTCAATTTACGCGCCAAAACCGTCATTGAAGACTCTCAAGTTGTGTCACTTGTAAGGTGAGAACTGAGATTTGTGTAAGTTGTTGCCATTTGAAGTTGTTGGTAAGCTGTTTGTTTTATTGTTTTTGTGAAACTTGCTGGGATCATCTCATCTGTGTTAGTTATATGGTATCTTAGTGTGTTTGGGATTTCAGTTTCAAATGGTTTGTATTTGATTGTATTTCTTCAATTCTCTAGATGGTTGAAGCATAATTCACTATCGTATCCTCAGATAGCAAAGCTCATTTTGATGACAAGAGGAAAACTTGACTTGATAAGGAATCGCGTTGACTGGTTGAAGTCAGTACATGTGAAAGGAGAGTTTATTGGGAATGCAATGTTGAAGTCTGGAGATAATATTTTGCTACGCAGCAATAAAGAGCTGGATGAGATTGTTGAGTATTTAGAGTCCAGTGGTGTTAGGAGGGATTGGATGGGTTATGTCATTAGTAGATGTCCTGAATTGTTGTCTTACAGCTCAGAAGAAGTGAAAACTCGTGTGCAGTTCTTCCTAGATATGGGTTTAGATGAGAAGGATTTTGGCACAATGGTTTTTGATTTTCCTAGAGTACTTGGTTACTATACTCTGGAAGAAATGAACCAAAAGGTACAGTAGTTTTAAACAAACTTTAAAGTATCAAAGTCATCTTGCAATGTGTCCTTGTTGTCTTCTCTCATTTACTAGTTTATTTAGCTTTAGTAGTATCAAACTCAAACATAAAGGAAGTTTACAGGCTTAAAGATATGAAGTTTATTTTGATATGAATGTTGGTAATTGTTTCTGATATATAGACATACTAAAGCATGATTGTGCATTTGTAATTTTCAGATTAATTACTTAAAAGAATTTGGGCTTCAAAGTAAGGATGTTGGCAAATTGCTGGCATTTAGGCCACAGTTGATGGCGTGCAGCATTGATGAACAATGGAAACCTCTTGTTAAGTATCTGTACTATTATGGGATCGACCGAGATGGTATGAGGAGAATGCTTACCCTTAAACCAATGGTCTTTTGTGCTGACTTGCAGATGACTATTGTGCCAAAGGTATGCAAACTTGTTTGTTTCTTTTATCAGTTGAGTGAGGCTTATGATTAAGGTGGCAGCTGATACAATCTAGTAGTGGCACTTCATACAGGGGTTCCATTCCTCCAGCTAATGAGATCTAGATGTTAAAGTATTCTTAAATATAGATGTGTAGTAGATTCAAAAATAAATTTTTTAATGGTTTCTGTCTTGTTTCCTGGTGATAATGCTGACAATTTGTTACTTACTTCTTGTGAAGGTAAAGTTTTTTCAGGACATAGGGGTTCGAAACGATGCAATTGGCAACATGCTTGTAAAGTTTCCTACTCTACTCACTTACAGCCTGGACAAGAAGATTAAGCCAGTGGTTTGTCCTTTTCTATTGCAACTACAAAATTTGTTACCATTAAGTTATTTTTCTAAAGCCTCACTGTTCACTGCTGCAATAGTCTTTTTTATTCCATTTAATATTTGAAAAAGAAAAAAGAGTCTGCATATTGTGTTCAGGAACACCAGCTAAGGTGATTGGCCCCCTCAAATAGTTTTGCATATATTCTTGTGCGGCGATAAAAGTATATTTATCAGTAACCAACCTCATACCTTTATACACACCAAACTACTTCCAGAAATGATGAGCTGATGTGTTACTAATAAGAATTTGTGCATCAAGTGTTCCTAACTTGTCCTTCCTATCATGTAGGAGTAGTTGCTGTTCAGACATAATAAGTTAATCACAATAATTATATGTCAATAAACTGGCTGATCTAGTGGACTCAATTTTGACTCATCTGCTGAAATTTGCATGTTGTATAGGTCGTATTCTTGATGACCAAGGCTGGAGTCAGTGAGAGAGATATTGGTAAGGTTGTAGCTCTTGGACCTGAGCTCTTGGGATGCAGCATAGTACATAAACTTGAAGTAAATGTAAAATACTTTTTGTCTCTTGGCATACGTCTTCGGCAATTGGGTGAAATGATTGCTGATTTCCCAATGCTGCTCAGATACAATATAGATGTCCTTCGTCCTAAGTATAGTTATTTGCGGAAAACGATGGTCCGGACCTTGCAAGATCTCATTGAGTTTCCAAGGTATCACAGAATGATATTTTGATTATAGATAGATAGTTTGTAAAAATCTTGTTCGATTCTTATGGTGTTTTATTCCATTGCATGGTTGTCTTCAATTATCCAAGTCCTTTGCTGTTATCAGGTTTTTCAGCTATTCTCTAGATGGTCGAATTATCCCAAGACACAAAGTTCTGGTGGAGAATCAGATTAATGTTAAGCTGAGATACATGTTGGGTAGCACTGATGAAGAATTTAACAAAATGGTGAAGGCTCTAATTAGAAAACGCCAGAGATTTCAATCTGCTGTCATGAAGGAGGATCCTAGTAATCCCCAATCTGTTATTACTAAGGATATTACTACACTCGAGACATGAAAAGATATTGATCGCTTTGTGGATAACAGAACGGTGATTGAGTTTTTGGGAAGTAAAGCCATATATAGTGATGTTACTGCCATAGATGGAGGTGCTAAATGACTTCATAATGCTGATATAGTGCAGAAACACCTTAATGAGTTAGTGTTGGTTGGGGGGAAGGGGTAGGAGCTTCGGTGTCTTAGTAAACAAAATGAAGTTTGCAATTTGTCATCCTCTGCCTCACTTGTAAAGATAGAATTGCTGCAGAATGTGCCATTGAAACTTAACAGTTATTACTGTGGAGTTGTGGAGACCTTGTGTACCTCGTGCAATCTCTAGGATGGATTGAGGTATATGTTCATAACACACCTTAAATAGTTAAATGTACATGTACTACTTGTTATTGTTTTCATTTTTGTCACATGTCTACAATGCTCTTCATTTTATCTTATTTTTTGACCTTATTTTTCAGACTTGCATTTTTTCCCCACAGGACCAGGGGAACATTCGACTGTCACACAATTAAATAATCTCTGTCTGAACATGTAATGTGTGTTTGGTTTATTGTAGGGCTGTTCAAATAATATAAGTTAACTGTACCGTACCACTAATTGTACGACACTGCATGAATAAAAACTGTATCATTATAACAGTTCACTAATTGAACCGGAAAAGTCGAACAAGGTTCTTTAACTTGAACCATTTTCTGAAAACAGTACAGAAACCAAGCAAAACTGAACCAAGCTTCTCAACCCCAAATCGAACCCTAAACCCCAAATAGAACCAAACAAAATTGTGATTCATGATCTTCAACACGCAGAATCACAACCCATTTCGGTTCGCGATTTAAGCTCGTTCATTTTTATCTTCTCTTTCATTCGTTTTTCATCTAGTTTGTTTCCATCTCTGCGTCGTTCGTTCGTTTTCCAACTCTGCGTCGTTCGTTCTTTTCGATCTTGGCTCTCGCAGTTCTACTTCGTTTAAGGTAACTTCGTGCTTCGTTTAATCTCTGTTGCTTTGTTCGTTTGCATCTTCTCATGCTTCATGCCTGAACTGTGTAGGTACTGATCGATTGAATCGATTGATTTGTGTTCAAGGATACATGAGAGATTTCAGGTTTGTTTTGCCTTTGAAATAGCTTTGAGCTTGTTTCGTTTTCTGGGTTCTGCTTGATAGTGATGCAGATTATAGTTTTGAGCTTGATTTCAGATTATAGTTTTCTGGGTTCTGCTTGATTAAGAAACATGTTATTCCTGATTATTTCTTGAGTATACTTCTCAATAGTCAACAGCCATCGCTTATGCGATGAACCTAATTCCAGCTTGTCAAGCTAGCTTATATCAGGACTTGAATTTTCACAGTGAAGAAAAAATTAAGATGTTACAACTACAATTACATGTTACAACTGAATGCATCTGCACACAAGACTGTATTTGAAATTAAGTGAAGTGACTCAAGCTTTCTCTTATAAAACTAAAAAATAACTCTGTATGTAGCAGTAATTAGATGTGACAGTGTTACCCTTGTATATTATGAGTAACATTTATCAATAGAGATTATGCAAATAATTAAACATTATTCATGTTCTTTCCGATTCTGGTTGCCATGCATTAAGAATGAATTAGTTCTGAAATCTGAGAATAATTTATATAAGATTACTAGATCAAGTTCCAATATCTCTTAATTTGGTCGAAACAATAAGTTCTGTCTTCAGAGTTGGAAGAAAATAACTTAATAGACGCACCAAATCTTAGCAAAGATGTAGAACTCTATTGTCAAAACTCAAAAGTGTGGTCAAGTATTAGGTAAAGCTTATGGCAGATTACTGGATTCTCAGAATATTGCTCCAACTATACAGAAAAGACTTTGTGAATATATGGTAATCAAAGCTCTTAGCCACCTCTGCTTTTGTGAATGTGAACCTTTTGGGCATTTCATATGACTTTGGTGATGATTAGTTCTGCATTGTAGTAATTCTTTCAATTTTTTCTTATATCTATCATATGTTAATGCCTCCAGTCACATGCTATTTTGTCTATTGATAATTTGGAAACCTTTCCTGCAGACTTACATGTCTATTAATATTGTTTCTAATGCTAGCTGCACAACCAACTGTCTTGCTCCACTTGCAAAGGTAGTTTGTCTTATAATTGCTCCATTTGAATTTTAAGTTTTTGTTTTTACTGCCTCTCCCCTATTTCTTTTCTCCATTTTTACAGAATTTTGTTTTGCAAATTTTTAATTGTTTTTACATATATTCCCGTTATCTTCCTATATTTACTCAATTGACTTAATTTATATAGTTGCTAAACAATTTGGTCTCTGATGGTTGCCTGTTTGGTAATTTCAATTATCTATTTGGTGAAGTATAACTGTTACATATATTCCAGATTACTAAACGCGGTGATTCGGTGGATGAGAAGATTAAGAAGCTTGATGCTGAACTTAGTAGATATAAAGAACAGATCAAGAAAACAAGACCTGGTCCCACCTCACTGGTTGTTTGCTTAGTTCATTTGTCATAATGCAAGTAGCACATTGTTTGTTTGCTTAGTTCATTTGTCATAATGTATCATCATTTGATTAAGCCAAAGTTATAGATCAAAGATGGGAATTTATTGCATGGTTTGAGTGCGTTGTCCTATATCAGAATAGGATAGTTGTGTTGAAGATTTGGATACTGATCTGAAGTTTGCAAAAACTTAGCTACTATTCCAACAGAATCTTTGCATAGGGTTTATTCTGTCAGATGCTCACTGTCATTCACCTGACATAGTACACAGTATCTTCACTATAAATTTCAAGATCAATTGTGTGTTATTGTTTGTTCATTTTTCATTTTAGTCTCTGGTTCCTCTAACTTTTTGTACTTCGTACCTTTTATAGAGTCTTTACTTTAGTGCAAATAGCTGGTCTCAGGTTTTCATCTGGATTTCTTGTCTGCTCTCTAATTGGTTCTATCTCTGCATTTCAATGGATATATATTGGATTGTCCAGTGCTTTATTTTTATCTCTAGTACACTAGGATACTTTTTCTTGACATCTTGTCATTTTTATACCCCTTTTTTTAAAAGAGGTTAGGAAGAGTAGTGCCAAACAATCTTTACGACAACATTATTTGTTAGGAAGAGTAGTGTCAAAGTAGTATATGATCTTGCTCCTTGATTTTAACAATATAACAGGTGCCTCTTAAAAAAAAATCTCCCCATTATGGAACTTTCTTTTTGCAAAAGCTGCCACTTCACTTCAGTTCCTTTTCTCTGTAAGTTTACTTGAAACATTGTTTCCAGATCACAACTACTTGATTTAGGAAAATTGTGAAGTGATTCCATATTTGATATCCCAGTAATTTCCTTGCCCTGCCTCAAGGCTAATGCTTAATGTTTCTAAGTCATCTGTCATCATTTGCTACTGAAAATCAATATTTGGTTACATTTCATTTCTAACTTATGAAATTAATATTCTGTGCAGCACAATGCAGGTAGTTATGGCAGCTATCAAATATATTCCACAGGTCAGAATTTATTTATTTTTTTCTTTTCTATTAAGTTAGAATCTACCTAAAAGGCATATGTAACTATCAAATGACAAATGTCATACAATAACTGTGAGAATTTAGTAAACTCAGTTTTGGTTAAATCACAATTAGAAAGTGACTCAGATTTAGTCAAAGCTTGGAATGTTGGTATGGGTTAAAAAGTCCATGCACTGCTTTTACATCAACCAGGGATATGACTTATTATTCTAGCATTATACATAGTCAGCATTATACATAGTGCTGACTTTGGGATTGTAAATATGTAGCAATTAGTTGAGATTTATGTCACTGCATGCCAGGGAATTTGGCACTTCTGAATTTACAATTGATTCTCATCACAACTTGGTCCAGTCTACGTGGGAACTGATATAGGTACTTCTTTCTTTTTATTCAGAAGTGGATGGCTGACTTGGTTCCCAACTCAGCTACTATAGAGTAACTTTTGCAATTCATTCATTTCGTTGAATTGGATGTGTTTTTTAATGTCAAACTGTTATTCAAGTTATCTGTTTGTTTTGCTTAGGTAAGGGGGTAAATCTTGCTTGAAGGAATGGAATTATTGACAGAGCCGGTTCAGAGAAGACTTCAAGATAAATTAAAAAACCAGTTCAGAGAAACCAGTTCAGGAAAACCAATTCAGAAAACCAGTTCGGTTTTTAACTACTGAACCGGTTAACCGAACTACAAGAACCAATTCGATAAGGTTCGGTATCAGGGAAACCAATTCGGTTCAGTTTCATAGAACCAGTTTCCAATTCAATGTAGTTTGGTACAATTTGGAACAATTCATGCACACCATGAACAACCCTAGTTTATTGTAAAACCATGTTTCAAATATAGATCCGGGCCAATGCTACAAAGAATAGCGTTAACCTGGATCTACCTTTAAAACATGATTTTACATTAAACCAAACACACATAATGACGATTACTATTCTTGCGTTGAGTCCTGACTACCAGCCCATGAAAGATCAACACATAAATTTATATATTAAACCCGTTTAAATCTATCTTGTTCAGCATTTCCGTAAACAGCAACATTGTTACAAGCTCTTTCGAAGACAGAGTTCATCATGTTGCTTTGTATATGGAAGACCATGTTCTGTAGTAGTAAAATTATTCGCAGAAATAACATGATTACCGTCATTGTTATCAGGTATTTATAAATTATGGATTATACCAATGTGTTAGAAATGGGTGAGTGTCCAATATACCATGTAATATAGAATACAATACTCGAAATAAGCCCTTGATCCATTGCCTGTGCCAGTGAAATCTAAGACTGCCAACAATTCTTTTGATACTTCTGTAGGCGCTATTAACATGGTCCCTTAAAAAAAGGGACCATCCATGGTCTCAACATTTAACACCGTTAGATTAAATTTAAAACCTATTAACGGTGAAGATGGATAGCTTTATAAAAAATATATTTTTGCAAATAAAACCATAACAAAATCCCAATATACATTTTCCTCTGTTCCTCTTTTCGTTGTCTCGTTGGGTACTAGGCAGTAGGGATGGCATCCGCGCGGGGCGGGGGCGGGGGATACCTCCCCGCTCCCCGCCTCCC
Source organism: Sesbania bispinosa (assembly GCA_026901365.1). Taxonomy (NCBI): domain Eukaryota; kingdom Viridiplantae; phylum Streptophyta; class Magnoliopsida; order Fabales; family Fabaceae; genus Sesbania; species Sesbania bispinosa. The sequence continues at coordinate 857,455 of QLOH01000422.1, forward strand.
CATTTTATCCCCGTCCCCGTTCCCGATCCGCACCTCGGGGTAATTTTCTCCCCCATCCCCATTCCCCGCATCCCCATGAGAACCCCATAATTATAAAAAAATAAAAAAAGATAACATAAAGAATAAAATTAGTAAAAATAATATAAAATAATTGAAAATTTAATTTTTAAATTTAAAATTAGTATAATATAAAATAGAAATTATATATATTATATTATAGTATATTATATATATTATATAAATAAAAAAAATTATATATATATGTGGTGGGGCATGCTCCCCGTCCTCATCCCCAAATCTTTCTCGGGGGGATTTTAGTCCCCGTCCCCATCCCCACGGGGGAAAATTCCCCATCCTCGGGGCCCCATATGGGGCAGTCCCCGCGGGTATCCCTACTTGCAGTACAAAATTGCCATCCCTACTAGGCAGTACCACTCCCTCTCCCTCTATCACGGTAAACTTGATTCTTTGAATGTCCCAATTACCCTTACTTAGAAGCTCTATAACGGTTGTTGAAGACTTCCATCCACTAAACCCCTCCCTCAATCACAGTAGACTTGATTCTTGGATGTCCCCTCGGATGTACATGCTATATTATATCATCACATTAGATTTGATGTGTCAGCACCACTCGAGCATGCTATATCAAATGCCATCCTTTTTTCATCATCTCATTATTTGATACATGAAATCAAAAGAAATGACCTTCAGATCTAGTATATATTTATGGGGTTTAATAGCATGGAGGTCTTGAACTTCAATGTGGTGGCATGGAGGTTTCCGGCAAGCTGCAATATTACGACAACGTCACTCTAAATTAGTGAAGGCAGGACGACTCAGCAGTGTAGGTTTGCAACTTTGGTTGCGACAAGGTCGATGAGTGACTTGCAAGTTTTGAAAGATGAAGAAAGATGGAGTCATGGCTGTCTAGATGGTAGTGCATGGACATTGCCTTCTGTGACTTGGATGGGAGTTTCTGCGAGCAGTGTGTACTGTCTAGTTCGTCGCTCTATTTAGAAAATCATACCCCTTTTCTACTGTAATATGGTGTTATTTAGAGGGTATCACACAGCAAATAGATTTTAAAGACCATCGATGGTCCCTTTTTGGTTGGCACCATGGTAAAAGCCACCTACTTCTGTATATGCATTTTGCACTATCTATTATCGTCATCACGGTAATCCTTGCTCTTTTCATTTGGTCAACTTTGAGTCTCTTGAATGATTGTGTTGCGCACTGAAAATATAAGCACGTCCTTATGGTAACGTGAGGCTTGCCTACATTTTTCCGTGAAATATGTAGCCTGGCAATAGAACCAAGCACTGGGCAGACACGAGGAAATAAATTGCGTCACAATTTAAATTGCCAGCAAATTCTCCACAGTAGGTGATACATAAAATAATGAGTAAACAATAGCTGAAGCTTAGCACAAGCCGTCCTTAGAATATAGTAGCTTCTCCATCCCATAAATTTTTCAAAACCAAAAGAAATTGGAATGGGGTGACTTCGACATTTCATAAATTTTTCCATACCAAAAGAAAAATGCTATTACTACAAGTTAAGTACCTTCAAATAAGGCGTGATTTTTTCTTCCATATCAAAATTCTCCGTATAGAAATTGAATTAATCCTCAGATAGTGCTTAATCTTAGAAGCAAAAAATATTATAAATGACAAGTCCAATAGACATGAATGAATCATTTTAAGCAATTCCAAGACAACATATTGGATTTTTCTTTATTAGGCCAAGATCCACCTGCAAAATACATGAAAATACAGGGCTTAGGATAATATCACTTAGTAAATACAAAAACAACATCAAATAATAATAATAATCAATAAGAACCCATCAATCGAGTTTTTTTACACTTAAAGGACCAAATAAACAGAGTGGTTATTCAGCTAAAAATTGAGATAAACACAAGGTCTTTATAATTAACAAGCAATACCTTGGGTCCAAAGAGATCCCTGATGTTGTCTATCCCATACAGTATCATCGTTGGCCTGTTTTCAGGTCAAATAACAAGTTAAAATCAGTTTCCATCAATATGTCGTACTGTATTTCCTCTATAGTTTTCATTAGTTTTGGACAGAAAATTGTAACAAGAATTTAAATTTTACAAATCAATTCATTTTATTCCCAGCAAATCAGCAATGATTATGATGTTCTCAATCTTTTCTCACCTTTCAAGGGAAAGCCCCCATGCAATAACTTGGACATCTTCCGGAAGGCCCATCGGCTGCAACATTTCAGGTCTAAACATGCCAGAGTTTCCTACCTCTACCCATTTTTTGAAGCCTTCATGATAACTGTTGGAGTGCTTGATTAATATGTCAGGTCTCAGGATATCAAGATAATGACATGCCAATAATCATATAGGAAGACTAACCTGAAAATCTCCATACTAGGTTCAGTGTATGGATTGTAAGCAGGTTTGAACTTCAACTTGGTCATACCTGAACTCTAACGAAATTTTAGCTAATATCTATAACAGATTAATATACTACTAAGGCGTCTTTAACAAACTTGGCTGTGGGCTATTCATTTAAGTTCTTACATTCAACATTTAAATCATAAAAAGTTACAGTATGAGAGAGCATTACCTAAGCGTGAGAAGAAATCATGTAGAACTCCTATTAAGTCACACAGAGTGAGTCCTCGATCGCATACAAGGCCTGAATCAAAATGCAAAAATGTAAGAATCACAAAAATCCAGTAAATTTTTTGTCAAAGTTTAATTCTGAGATGAAACCCTGGCGGGTCAAACCAGAACAGAAGCTGAATTATCACCTGTAGTCTATTCCAGGAATCCCCCCACCCCCTATTCAATATGATGTGAAATAAAAACCGTAATAGAACCATTAAAGATGAATCATTTTCATTTGCAAGAAGATGAACAATTTGAAAAGAACTAAAACCTCAAGCCTATTAACTTACTATCTCTCACATACCTTCTATCTGGTGGAACTCTGCAAGATGTGTTCGATCAACTGCTTCATTTCTGAATACACGATCTATAGAGAAATACTTTTTTGGAGAAAATGGTTTCTGCAAAGAAATCAAAATGGGAAGAAAAGAATGAGACAAGCTATAATTCAGAGCAAGAACTAGGGAATTATAATCACTTATCTAGTTGAGAGAGTAGAGAAAGTGGGCGTCTCACTCTCCAAAATGAGAACTCAAAATTATTATATAGGGTTGATATAGAAAGACAAAGTAAAATAATTTAATCCATCTTCAACAAATAAATATACATTATATAGAAATTTCAATATGCCGCACAATCATCACATCCACAAGAACATGAGACTGAAAAATTAAGACATATATGCAAACCTGTGCCAGCTGGTAAAGCATCCTGGATGAAACAGCAGTTGTGTGAGTGCGTAGAAGGTTTTTATTTGCTTCCTCTCTTTTCCAGTCATATGCATATCTACCAAGGAATAAATTGTCAGGTTTCCCTGAAAACATTTTGGAACTCTTCCATCTACCAATAAATAGCCTATGCTAAAAGTGTATTGAGGGTACTCAAGCCCATACCCCCTAGACCCATAACCACCAGATTCATGAACTTGCTTCACCCGCTGAACATAATCTTCAGGCAACTGCTTTGTTGTTGAAGGAGCTGCAGATGTATGTGTCACATGTACTCAAAATTAAAAAAAAAAACAGAAGATTAGATTAGCATGGAAAAAATCTAGGCATTACGAACCTTCCAAAAAAAAAGTGTCATGTGAATCACGAGCTGGGTGTTGTTGGGGCTGGAACAAGGCATCAAAGTTCCAGAAGCTGGCAATTAAAACATTCAGATATGAAGTTCAAAGTGAGAGGATATGTGCTGCTACTTGCCAGACTCTAGCATATGTGAGCAAGAAACAAAGGATCATGCAGAATAACAATATGATTCATGTGATTCAGAATATATATATATATTAGGATTATTTTAATGAGTTTAATCATGATGTTCTAATGCATTGTTTAGATTCTTTAGTACAAAATGGTTTCTTTTAATATCTCAAGTTACTACTGAAGGAACCTTTCCAATAACAGAAGGGGTGCTCTCTGTCATAGCAAAAGAAAAAATAGCTCCATTAGTCACTTTGCCATCATTTGAAGGCCAAATGAAACAAGTTAAAGAAGACAATACCATCTTCAAATAACATTCAGAAAACAATCCAAGGCTATACTTTTTTCCCCTTTTTTTCATTAAATACTCTTCATGCTGAAACACAGACCAGTGCATGCCAAGTCACTGCACCAAAATTTTGGTTTCTGAATTTATATTTTAAGGCTGCAGTTACAACCCTATCCAAAAGTTTGGGGATTTCTTTGATTGTCAGTTCTGTTAAAGGCATCAGGCTGGGAACACTTTCAAACATTTGGGATCTGTTAAACGTTTTTTGTTTTCACATTCAATTACATAAATGCCATCTTTTTTCATTCTATTTGCTGTTTGCAAAGATTTGTATAGGTAATAGTGAAAACAACTATTAAAAGTGAAATCAAGAAACGAAAGCACAACATTTTAGCAAACCAAAGAGGCTCTTGAGTTTCTTACCTTAATTATTAGAGAGCACATTTTTCTTACCTTGATTTTTGAAAGCATCATTAGAGAGCACAGCTTTTTTTTATTATTATTAGGGAGGGGGGATTGGAGTAGAAAGCTTTATAATTGAGACGTTGACACCTGACAGTCTTCTTTTTCTTACCTTCATTATTATTCTTTGATTTTACAACATTGTTAAGTTTATTGTTACTTATACATTGCATGAGCAATTTTTAAAAAAATAGATTCCGCAAGTCATTGTTGTTTGACAGGATAGGAACAGGAAAGGGAACAGAGCCTTGAGGTAGAGTATCGCATCTCACTCAGAGACACTAGAAAGGTATTGATATGGAAACACCAATTACCTGCTCTCAACAAAATTATTTGTTGGCATCTCCTCAAACCTGCAGCACCGAATTATCATTAAAAAATGTTAAACTTGAAGGTTGAAATAAATATCTACCACAAAAGACATCAGGCTTCCACATAACAAAGATAGGACTCACCCCATGCAGAGGAAAATCTGTCTCAGTTGATACCGTACCTGAAAATGGAGAAATTTTCAGATGTATTAAATACACAAAGTATCATCAACTACAAAAACAAGAAAAGACTTCTTTCAATGAGGTTGGCTACATTGATCGAATGGCACAATTATGCTGTCAGAAAACAATTTGGAATCACACAATCAAATTGTGTGTCAACATCATACAAATTCGACAATGTTTTAAGTTTGCTATTGACTACACTACCTAACACAATGTTCCTCTTTTACTATCTGGGCTTACGACGAACCAACACCGCAAAGATTGGCAATATAGCATGACATGTGTAGTTTTGTTTTTTCTTTGGGGGGGGGGAGCATCGCCACAATTAAAATCTTAATATGCTTTATACATGTAGTGTAGTGCACATATAAAAACTACTAAAAGCAAATGCATAAAATACACAAATACACAAACATGTGTATGCTTTAATTACATAAATTGAGTGTTATAAACACTATCCAATATCCATATCAAACTGCAAGCTTAAATATGTAAAAACAGAGTACATATTCACTTATGCTTTCCTGAATTATTGAATACGGATTTTTTTTTGGTCAGTAAAGTTTCTATAGTACACAATTGATATTCATTTAATCTAAATATCAAAGGGTATTTTTACTATTCTATGGGGTTGGGAGAAGGAGGAAGAAGGGACAGGGGAAAAATCTTCTTACCTTCAGCAATGGATGAAGATGGCCACCCTCAAGAGGCTGACCTTTAGCACTGTAGTTGTATTCTTTGAACTCTATTTCCTTCCATTCACCACTGTCATAAAGCAATCCAATATAGTCAGAGTTCACAAGATATGATGCAAATCCACTACAAATGTTTTACACAAAGTAGAAGTTTGAATGCAGAGGTTTTGACCCAAAAATTACCTCTGAAGATTCTCTCGAGTTAAATCAGTGACAACCTTCTTTCTTTTTGGAGCATAGTTAGGACCCTTTTTCACTGAGTAACCCTTCCAGGTCCTAGATCATAAAATATCAATTATTTCAATAATAAAAGCATAGTCAGGTAATTAACATCACATTCAGTATTGCTGCAAAACTCTTTAGCACAATCAAGTGAAATTATTATTACTGTGGAACAATAAGCTTTCTAGCTTTGAGTGCTTTGATATCATCTGAACCAATGACCTGTAACATATGGTAAAGTTTCTAATGAGATGTGCAAATTTCGCAGGGGAAACTGATAAAGAAAACAATATGTAAATTGTAACCCATAAAAAAATTAATGAGGAAACAAAAAGGACAATAATAATAATCCCTCCAAACAATTGGGGTGAGGGGCATAAAACTGTTTCCCCATCACCACCAATCCATGAACTAGAGTGCAGGTACACCTCGTTACTAAGGAGGAATGAAAAATCTCAAATCCCCCCTTCCCACTCCCTATAACTTTCTGACACGTTGAATTCAATATAATGCTCCATACAAACCTTGCAATTTTCCCAAAGGTATTATTGTAAACCCAAGACCTATCCTATGTGGCTATGTGCATATAGCCAAAACACAGCCTTTAAAAAAGGTTGATATCAACTAATGAGAGTACCCAGTTGTCTGCCCCAACAAGTGCAAGTTACCATATGGATGTGTATATGAAGTATAAGACTGGAAGAAGAGAGCTTACAATTTCCTATTGACTTTAATCAATACATGCTTTACATTGCCACTCTTTATTATCTGATTTTGGGGTCAACATATTTGACTATATCTCAGCATGTCACCTCCTACTAATACTATAATATAGAATGACAACCCCTTCCCCGCCCAAGAAAAAAAGGGACCTCAGTTCTTCCTCCAAAAGCCTTCTCTTAACATATTTAAGAATTTTACTGACAAAAATATTCATATTAGTACACACCTGTTCCTTCTGTATTTGAAGAAGCAGGTCTTTGACCCTGTCTTCCACATGTTCGACCTGCAGCAAGAAACCCGCTTATGAGAAATAAATTATTCCTGTTGCAAAGGACAGAGACTGCTAAACATCAAGATACTGATTTTGATTACAAGCAAATGTGCATCAAACAAAATACTGAAATGTGAAAATCTAAAACCAAAATCACGGAAAAAGAAAGGAAGAAAACACATGTATGTTTACACACTTGGCTTCCTAGGGGCACACTCACAGAACAGAATGATAGTGAATGTAAGAGAGAACACCCAAATCAACTTCTTCTAACACTCAATTATCCTTACATAATATTAAAAAATCAATGACCAAATACAGCATAGCATCTCTTGGAAAAACATACTCCACTAGCACTTGGCAGATTTAGATTAATAGCAAGAAATGAATAATTACACACCTTCCTAGATATAAGTTGTTTTCCCATCTCCACCCATTTGTTCTTTGCAGCCTGTGCACAACCTATCTTGAAGAGTGAAGGACCCAGCTTTTTCTGCAGTCATAAACCAACAATTAAATTCAGTTGAACATGAATGAAATTGCAGAGAACTTGGGCGTGTGTGCTAATATGAATAACCCTAACCTGAAGTTCATCTTTAGAGATACCCTCTGGTGGAATAGCTAAAACCAGTTGTACTTCTGGGGATCCCACAGCAGCATACGTCTTCCCCTCATCAGTTAGCACCCATGTCTCCCTCTTAATGTCCTACACAATTTCCATACTAACCAATTTATATCCATTTCCATTTCCATTTCAGATGAATTGAAGTTGAAGAGACGGTTACCCACCTCTGCATCCACGTATCTGAAACCATGTAGACTCTTTATGACGTTCACTATCTCATTGTGGTCAATGCCACGTTCAGCTGCAAACTCACCCGAATCTCTAATCGCCTCGTTCTTCTCCAAGTAACCCAGAACTGCTTCTTCCGCCATTCTCTTGCGCTGCCGCAGAAGACACAGTAACCTCAATTACCCATCCAATAGGATAGTTAGTGTGCCGCTGAAATTGGGCCACCCAATTTGTTTTGGGCCGGCCCAATAACAATTGAAAAGAATAGTAGCAGGGTTTAAGTTTTTACTTTCAGTTTAGGGTTCAAGCCTTAGCCACTGGTGTGGAATCAGCAATCAGCAATCAGCAATCAGCAATCAGCAATCAGCAATGGCTTCTATGTTCTGTAAATCAGCAGTGAGGTTGGCTTCGAGCTCTCTCGCTAATCGTTCTAGAAGCTTCGCTCAGAAATCGTCGACTCCATTTCTGTTCTCTTCGCCTTCCTCGTCACGCATCCCTCGTGCTTCAAGGTGGCAATACAATGAACGCACTTCAACCTCAAAATATGGATTCTTCTTTTCATTTTTTTTTCCTTTCAATTGTTCTTATGGACTTGCATTTTGACGTTAATTAGTTTTTATTTTCAAAGGATTTTGTCGGTTATGGGAAGCGTTGAGTCTTCGATGCCGCTTCACAGTGCTATTGCTAATGCTAGACTCACATCCAATATGGCCTTCGATTCCACCTGCTGGAGTATGCTTTCTCAAGGTACCAGTCTGTCTTGCACCATGCTCATAATTAAAAATGATATGATAATTGTGGCGGCATTGTTATTGTAGTATTATATTTTTTTCTCTCTAATTTGGCATAAATATTTAAAAATGATTTAATGCATGTTGAGACTTGAGAATGTAATTAGAATTTATAAAAGAGAAATTTATTGAAAGTAATAATTGCAATTCTAATTTTTTAAAATAGGATTAAATACATTTTTGGTCCCTATACTTTTGTAAATGGGTGATTTTGGTCCCCTTAGTTTTAATTGCTCAATTTTGGTGCCTATACTTTTGTAAATAGGTGATTTTGGTCCCCTAATTTTAATTGCTCAATTTTTGTCCCTCTTCTTTAAAAATTGAACAAATTTAATCCTATCGTTAGTCTCTCATTAAATATTTAGCAGAGTTTGCTGACATGGACTTAATTTTGTGACGTGTAAACTATCACATGACAAGGATTATTATCTAATTTTATCTCCTAATTTTTTTTTAACGAAAAATCAGAGCTTGCAGATTTTAGTTCGTTTTCGATTTCATTTTAAATTTCATTTCATGCCCGAATGTGATTTCAGTTTGCTTGGTTGATGGCTTGAAGCAGATCTGCAATTATTGTTTTTGAGGAAATTGGAGTGTAGTAGTGAGATTTTGTTTTTTGATTTTGTTTTCTCATTGTATTAAATTATGCAAAATTTGATTTTATTTTTTGATTTTTCATTTAAAAAAATTAAGAGATAAAATTAAATAATAATTCTTGTCATGTGATAGTTTACACGTCACAAGATTAAATCAATGTCAGCAAACTCTGCTAAATATTTAATGGGAGGCTAACGGTAGGATTATATTTGTTCAATTTTTAAAGAAGAAGGATCAAAATTGAGCAATTAAAACTAGAGGATCAAAATCACCCATTTACAAAAGTATAGGGACCAAAAATGTATTTAAGCCAAACAAATAAGTATGTAAAAAAAAAAATTACATCTCATTGCGTGGAACATGGATTCACCAGCAATGAGGCATGGAATAGAATTTTTTCCTAACAAACATGGGAATGTTTATTCAATGGAATCACCATTCTATCTCTATGTATCAAACGCAACACAAGAGGAAGTTTTTGGTGTGTAAAATAAATTTTTGCCCATACATAGGGAATGGGATTTGGGTTGGAATTGAATGTGCGTTTATATCGTGGTGTTTGATTTTGTCGAGCATGGAATGTCATCCATTTGGAATGTACATGGAGCAAGCGTAGAAAGGGAATCATAATTAAGTTAAATAATTAACTGCTTGGAATCACCCCGGGGGTTTGGGGGTTCAACTCTATGCAGAGCCAATCTGTGCCTTATCAGCCCATACTTTATTTTTTGAGTGATGATGAGCTGTTACTGTCTTTTAGTGATGAGATGAGAGGCTGTCTTTGACTTGGTGAAATAGTTATGAGATAAGTATGGGCTGCATGAAATGGACGTAATGAAGCTAAGGGTGGAGTGGCATTCATATAAAGACATCGAAACTTAGAAAACTCACCACTGCTCTGCTCTTCTGAATATACAAAAGGAAATGAGAGAAAATCTAATGGATTGTTAGAAACTATTATACAGGGTAGTAATGATAATTTGTAATTAGTCTTTCCTTCAGAAAACTAGTTCAATTTGTGAACTCAATTGTGGTATCAGGGAGCTTTGGTGCATTGGCATTCCAAAACCAAGTGTGAGATACTCTGAAATTGAAGATTACCATTTTTATATGAACGTTGAATACTTCAAAGAGTCAATAAAAATTCGGTCCTTCAAAGCGCAAACTTGTGTTGCTTTAGTCTTTGAAAGTGCATGTGTATATGAATATGAATTGGTCTCTGAAAGTGACAACTTCATAACAAGTGAATCCTTTCAGCAGTTGTTGTTACTTGTGAGTGAGACTGAGAGGTGGTGAAAATGTTGATATGGAATGTTATGTACAGAGCCAACTGTATTTTCTCTATGAAATCTCTAATTGGTATTGTTACATTGGTTGGAGAGATTTGGGAATTTACACAAATCAAAGAAGTTTATGAGGGAAGAATGGGTGAGAAAATTTTCGTCTCTTCCAATGTACAAAGGGATGATGTTGTTTTAGGATTCCAAGTTAGCAATCTAGTTGGCAAATAATGTTATATTGGCGCACTTAACATTTCATATTAGTGTTTCCATTATACCTCACTAACACCAATTGATGAAAGGATTAACTTGTTATGAAGTTGTCACTGAATTTGGGGACCAATTTGTATATACTTGCACTTTCAAATACCAAAGCAACACTAGTTGCCACTTTCAGGAGCAAATTGTATCTTAACTCTTATTTGGAAAATATATGAGGCGCTTAGGAATTAGGAATTCTTAGTGTTCTGAATATCCTACATTCCAATCAATTGTTGACACTACAAAGTAGGGATCCAAGATTCCAGGTTATTTTACATGTTGGTGTAAGAATACGAACATGCCAAATACCTCCATAGTAGTAGTATCACTATGAGATGGGTTATGTCTTCTTTATGCTCATCCTGACATCTTCTTTTACTTTGTTGTATAGGACTTGAAAAAACATTGTGACAGGCCTGCTGGATCCACTCAAGATGAAAGAAAAAATGTAAAAGAGAGAATCATAGTTTTTCTTTTCTGTCTCACCCTAGGATGGGAAAAGAAATTCAAACATTGAAATTTTGGTCACACTGTATTATGCGCCAACTGCAGACTTGTATGATTGAATTTCCTTATTTGCCTGGGAATAGATGACCAATGCACTGATAATTACACTGTTCAAAATTTTCATGAATAGATTTGGAAGAATTAACAATAAGATGTAAGTTCCCTTGGGATGTTACAACCATGCCTCAAGGGCTGTAATAGTTGAGTTGTTACTTGTACTGATGCTCTTCAACAGATAAATTGATTCTTGGCAGTTTTTAAAAAACAATGAATATCCTTGTAACTTAAGCTAAACTTTCTTCCGAACAAAACATAAAGAGTCAATGAATGTTGAATCAACTACATAGTTTAGGATTCTAAGTGCATTAAGTCCACTGTAAATATGAAGTTTGGTCAAAGGATGAAAGATTGGTTGTACAATATCATAATAGAATGAAATTTATATCCTATTATTTTGATATTTGACTGCTTAATGTTGTGTTCTACCATGCCTATTCATTTGATCTTTTGAGATTATATACCAGCATCTTAGTTGTTGACAATGTCTGTTTTTAGCATGGGTGTACAAATGAATGTTGGGACAACCACAACTTCATACAAGGACTTTAGGCATCCTTTTCTTTTTGCAAATGCATTTTTTGGCCCTTGAGAAATATACTTTGGGAACTTTTAGTCCTTGGAAGAACTTTGATTGTGTATGAAGTAGTCTCCAGATTTTTGTTAAGTTCTTACAAGTGCCATCGATTGTGCTTTTAAGTTTTTCACTGAGGACATAATGGATTTTTTTCATTTTTCCCTTGTTGAAACTTCTTGTTTCTTCAAGTCTGCTGGGAGAAAAAATATTCCTTGAAGCTTAATTCCCTAGATTTTACTTCCTCCTCTGATTGTTATCCATTTTTGTGTCCTAGACTTTGCAGTTCCTCGGTGACAAAGACTAAAGGATTCAATCAATTCAATCCTAGTTGGGTTTGCATTAAAGTTAATGTGGGTTCACATCATAATCTAGGCCTATTTTCCTTATGGCTATCACGATTTGGATTCCCATCATTCAGCATCACAATATCGTTTAAAAACTGTTAGTATTCTTTTAGTGATGTAAGCCTTCTGAGTTCTATCTATTCCCAGAACATTGTGATATAAGGTAATGATTCTCAACTTTGATGAATGATCTTTCACCTTGCAGTCTTGTGAATTCTAGATTTTTTATGCTTCAGAAAAAGTTCCTAGGAACTTTGATCGACCCCGTTTGTCCAGAAATCACTAATAGGAACATTGTTTTCAATCTGATATCTATTTTGAAGACTCCCTTTTATCTATTTTCATATTAAATATGAATTGGTTGATCTAGAATCTAGATTGTAGGATACTTTTGGGTGAATTTAATTATTTATTAATATGTTATTAAGCCTTAAACTAGACCCATAGTTATTAATAGTTGATTTAATGTATATAGTTGATTTAATTGATACATGTTTGATTTTTCTTAAATAAAGTCTTAAGAGAGTTTTGTGTATTGGAAGAAAAAAGTCTATGTTCTTGACTCCAAGATAATTATCTCCGGTGGTTTAAACCAAAAAAAGCTAGGCAAGTTGCAATGAGTTTTATATATATTTTAAGGTTTTAAGGAAGAGAGATTATCTCTAGTTGTGACCTACATTTATATATATTGAAGATTTGTTTGCTTAAATTTGAGAAGAATCTATTTTGAAATAATCAATGTTAAAAATTTGATTTGTATTGAAGAATAATATTTGATAAGTGAGTTTGTAAGAAATTATTTTATATTTTATTCAAAAAGTAACATGAAATTATTTTTGAAGTTTAAATATTAGTATTTTTAAAAATTGTATACTCCCTATACCTAAAATTATTTTATTCACTAAAAAAAAACTTCATTTAAAAGTTCAAACGGATCCTTATTGGAGTAATGCATGAGCATGACTAGATTATCATGGAAATGATTTTCCTAGGAAAGTCTAAAGTATTACTTATCAGTTATCGATTTAATTGGCATGCATTGTGACACTTTTTTTTTTACTTTTTAAAATTAAATTTAATCACGGAAAAATTAATCGTGAAATTTAAAATGTGGTTTGGAGACCGCTAACGTGAAAATCCTGCAAAACAAATCACCACCCCGAGATGGCAGAAGTAGGATTCATTGAACAATGAGGTTTATTTCGCAACATTTTCTTAAAAAGAGAAAAATTATAGGCTAAAATATGTTTTTAATCCCTGTAAAATTAGCGAGTTTTCCTTTTAGTCCTTTTAAAAACATATTTTACCCAAAATTATATCTTATTACGTTTTTTTTGAAATTACATGTTTGGTGTTAAATATTATTAAGTAATAAAAGTTATCGATTGAATAGTAAAAACTGTAAATATTTACTATTTAGTCTGTAATTTTTATCATTTAATATGTGAATTTAATTACTCAATTTATAATTTTAAAGGATAAGACGTATTCTTTCTAGAAATATCGAATTGCATCATATAAAAAAAATGATTAGAAACTGTTTAGATAGACATGATGCAGCGTAGAAAATGACCATTAGGAAACATTTAGATAGGCATGATGCACCATACTAATTTGTCAATTGATGCGACAATTTGTTTAGTCTCGTCCAATATATTTTGTCCAGCTTGCTAATTTTATGCAATGTCTATCCAAGGATATGATATTATATATAGTAATTATTATCGACATTATTTAGAGTTAGACATGGCAAATTTATTTATCCGTACATGACATGAATAGAGGAAAGGGGTGTGCCGGGAGAAACCCAGCAGTGTCACCATAGCACAAGTACCCTAGCTACAATACCACATTCTTTCCCTTTCCACTCATGTCGGTTGTATCTTCCAAGAGGAGCAAACAGATAGATCGTGCTGAAATCAATATCCATCACTACCAACCTCTATGATCAAATATCAATTGACCAACTTACCTAAATTGTAATCTATCTTCTCTACAGTCTCTACTCTCTACTCCCTCATCCTTACTGATCAGCTGGCCCACTCATCTTCTTTTATGGATTATCGTTTTACACTTGCCCAAAAAAATAAAATTATTGTTTTCCACTTGAATTAGGTTCAATTTGGTTTAAAATTAGGTAGAATTGATTTTGATAGATTTAGATAATTAATGGTAGGAGATAAATAATGCACGATTTACGAAACATGTTGAATAAAAGTGATTTAAAATCAATTCACAGAATTGATTTCGACTGTTCCTAACTGGGAATCAAACAAACACTTACTATGAAATGCATCATTTCATTTTTGTTTAAAAAAATAACAAAGGGTGGCTTAAATAAAGCTTCTGGCATACGCGAGAATCATTCCACTCCCATGTTCCTTTTTCTCTCTTGCGCAACCCATTCCCCTTCAGTTCATTTTCTTTTATTTCCATCCCCTTTCTTTTTCTGTGTCTCATTTCCTCTCAATCCCTTACACCTGGTGAAAGGTAATGAAATCCAAAATTCCTACTCATTTTCTTTTTCATTTTGGAACTAACTTTGGTAATTTGGAATTAGGGGTAGTGCTCCGGGGAAGGAGGAGAGTACCTACACCGTAAGGGTTGCTCATTTCGGCTCTATGAGTTATACCCACAACTCGTAACTTAAAGAATAGGCTATTGCACTACTACAAATTGGGCTTTTAACCAGGGACGAATCCGGAATTTATAGGAAGGGGGCCGGAAATTTTTTTTTAATGATAAATATTAAATAGTAATCAAATTCATCATATTTTTTATTTAAGTTATACATATAGTACATTCATGTTATAAAAATTTATGAATAATAACATTTGTATCAAATAATTTTTTGATAGAAATCACTTAAAGAGATTAAATTTCAATAATTAATATTAAATAAAATCTATATTATAAAAATTAAATGTATTACACTCATTTTATTTAATTTATTTTCAATTATTACATATATATTAATAATATTTTATTTTTTTTGTATGTAGTGTATATATAATATAGTGGGGGAGGGGGGCCAAGGCCAATGCTTGCCCCCCTTCCATCCGTCCCTGCTTTTGACGACGGTTATTGACCCGTCGTTGACCCAGGCGCCGTTAAAAAGTGGGTTTTCAATGACATTTGTCAACCATCGTTATAAGTTAGAAATAACGACGATTTCAGTTTTAACCGTCGTTGTATGTATGATATAAGCAATTTTGGACTGCACAAACAATGACGGATAAGGTCATAACCGTTGCTGAAAGTTCAACAAACGATGGTTGCTGGGGACTAGCTACTGAAATTTTGTAGCTAATCTAAAGCTAATGATAATATATTTAAGGTTCGCGATACATATTCAATTCCCCATACTAAGGTGAGGGCATGCTTTATTAAAGAGATAATTTATTAACACAAGAAATCAATAAAAAATCAAATTAAGTAATCAAAACAGAGAACACGGTAAACAACTTCACATGCAGGAAAAAATAATGCTAGAAAACGATTCAGAAAGTACGTAAGCTAATCCTCACTCATCCACTCTAAACTGTATACCATAAAAAGTTACAGTATTTATTTGACGCTTTGACATATAGGAGGGTATAATACTAAAGGCTCATATGTACATGCAATGATTTAAGGCTATTCAATGTCAAAAAAATTTAAAAAAATCAATCTCGTAAGCACATGTACCACTAATCTACAAATATCTCTTGACTCAAAAATGTTTCGAGTGAGATTTATGGGATATTGTAAGCTGGGTAGGAGAAAGAGTGAATGGCACTGACTTGATTATAGTTAGGCTCCCTATAGTTGTATTTATATTAAGGAATTTAGCACAAGCTCAGGTCTAGTGCAAAACCACACAATAGTTAGCCTATTGAAAAGATGGAAATAACTATGTGAAAAAAGGAGAACATGATAAAAAAGTTGCAAGAAGTGATACGCTGTAAGCAAGCACTATACTATATATACACACATTACACACACACACACACTTGCATAATTGAGGAATCATGCCTGGATGGTAATAGGGCATTGCCACTCTTGTTACAGCAAGTGCACCTTAAAATCTTATGGAACTCCAAGAGATCAACTTGAATCCTTCTTCTTGGATCTCCAATCAAAATCTACAATAAGCAAGAAGTTAATTAAAACTACAGAAGAACATATAGACATTTATGATGCACTAACCATGCTCAAGAAAAATGAAATGTAGTAGTCAGTGTTTTAAGTTATGCTAAGGAATCTCAACAAATGGCAGCTAATGAGAGCATTAAAACAGTGAAAAGCCTTGGTGATCTAATTCTTTGGAAAACAAATTAAAAATTCTCAGTTACTAGTATATCATTGTTTCCCACAAAAGAGAAGAGTTATCTGAAAATATCATTATGAAGCAAAGACGTTTTCATTCAGGTTTTTATGTATGTAAGATTTATATTTTCATTTAATCCAGGTTATCAGCAAGCTGCAACAAACAAAATATAATTATAGCACAAATTGATCACCCAACAAATATAAGAAATCTAATAAGAAATCACAGTTTTATTCAATAGTATATACTTTTCACATATAATTATAGCAACCTTGGGTGCTTTTCAAAGAATAAGATGTCCTTTTTAAATTCTGATAAAGAAAGCCAATCATTAGAAATTAATAATACCCACATTTAACATTAGCAAAAGGAACAATGTGATAAATTTGGAAGTTTGAGGATTTTCATGTACTTTCTGTGATAGAAAATTCAACTGATTAATTATATATATGTACTCGATCATTTAGAAAGAAAAACATTTAATAAGAGAAAAGAGAATATATCTAGCTAGAACCGAGCGTGAGGGATTGGTATTGCTCTTTTCTATATAAAAAATTCAGCTTTTCCTGCAGGTTTTTATTTTTTTTTTCAAATTAAAGAAAGTCTGAATACAAACTAATTTTTGCAATAATAATCTTGAAACTTAATATAAAAGAAGCATGAAGAGCTTTACCTCCTTAATGATCCAATATACTCCTCCCTTGATTGACTCTTCAGTTCATTCTAGTAGGTTGATAGCTACAAATGTTGAGAAACAAATTAAATCCTAAAATAGGAGTACAGCCCCACAGAGTTATGGTATATGCCACTATAAGAAGACAAGAATCATGGGAGGACTGCTGTTGTAAAAGAAATTAAATATGCACAGAAGAATGAGAATTAATGTTGTTTTCATATATAGTGGTTAAACCATATACCTTCCTAGTAAGTTTGGAAGAGAAACTGTTGAATATCTGTGAAAGGGTGTGTTACAGGAATAAATCATTTGTAACCTCGACCTAATAGGTTAAGCTTTTTCTTTACACAATTTCAACTAAACAATTCTGAAAAATAAATAAAGTACACACTTAAACGAAATAGAACTTCACGTGCTTATATACTATGCCAATTGCAAAGATAGTTTACACGACAAGGTTAAACACTAATATGACAACTAGATATCTTAATCAGGAATCTACATTTTGTTAAAAAGAAAAAAAAGACTAGCTTCTTAAAAGTTAAGATAAGATCAAATAATTGCAAGAAACATCCAAAACTCCACAAAAAAGATATGATCAAATAATCAGAATTATACTCAAAAGTAAAGGGAATGGAATCAAGGGCACAATAGATGGGAACCAAAAAGACAGGAGAAAAAATAACAATAACCCACAATTCTAGAGTGCAATGTAAAAAGGGTACCTTCAAGACAGCAGGTTTTAGAGACAAACCATAGGGAAGATGCTCAAGCTCAATAGCTCTCCTTACAATCCTAATAGCAAGCTCCTTGTGAAGGAACTGTGCAGAAATCAGCAAATACTTGTTAGTGGGTTTGGACCCAAATTCCATGATAAACAATTAATATTAATAAAAGCACTGATTCCAATTAATAAAAGCACTCATTTTACCTTACTGATTCATTCTAATATTTTTCTCCCATAAGTCCTAATATTTTTCTCTATGATGCTACATAGTTTCTAGTAAGGCATCTATTTAAATTTCTGCTTATGTGTAAGAATCTAAGAATAAACCGTAGATCTCATTGAGGGTCAACTTGTAAATTGTAGTTGACATACTACAAAACGTGAGGGGAAAAAAACTTAGCAAGTAAGTAAAATTATCTATGATTTAGCCAGAACTATAAATTTTCCCGCGACTATCCTATGTTGTTCTCAAGGCTACTTTTCTCTTTCAAGTTTAAATGAGAAAGCATAATTAATATGTCACTGTACCAGCTTTGACGATGTTCAATTTTATTTGGAGGTGACCTCTCTGTTATAGCTATTGCAAATTCTTCATGCCTATTCAAGACAATTCAGCTTAAATTTGAATGAAATGAACTGTTCTAGACTATGCTAAAGTAAGGATGAGATTGAGGAAGGTAGGTGTAGTGCCATGTCAGAAATGTCCTTTAATGTCATGAATCGAAAAAGGTTATTGTATTGTCTGCAAAATAGGGAAAGTGTTGAATCCCTTTCCTTTATCAGCATGAGCTTTACTTCGCAATTAATCCATAGAGACAGATTATTATATTCACAACTCACTGTGGAACACAGTGAAATACAAGTCCATGGGCTTGTACATATCTTACCTTACCACACCACACATGCATATCAAATACATAATGCTCTAAAATTATGATATCATAAGCAAATATTATAGGGGAAAGAGCCAAATTGAGCATAGACTTTAATGGCAAAAAAAAAATTAATTACAGCCAGATCATTCTAGATAATAATTCTACTTAATTATTAATAAAACAAAAGAACTTAAGTAAAGCAGTATCTTTAATTCTACTTGATTATTAAAACAAAGAACAGATATATACAAACACAAAATGAAGCAGATTTTAACCAAAGGGAACTATACCTGATCAACTGGTTCCATGAATGAGTTGTCAATCATCTGCTTCCAATTGAATTGAACATGTCTGTTAGCCCCATCAATCTATGATGAATTTTGTGGACTTCATTTTCGTTCAAATTATTGAGGTCTTCTATAAAGATCATAAATGCATTTGAAGATAAAGATGGTTTTGACTCTGAAGGAGTGTCACACCATCTCAAAACCAATAACTCAACGAGGATGTTCAAGTCCAAATACATCCCATAAACATTTCATCTCCTGTCACTTCCAAATTAAGTCCCCTCATCCAGTTAGGTGGAAAGTGACTTTAAACTAGTCCACTCCAAAATTAAATACAAAGAACTTTGTTGGTATAATGATTAATAATCTTAGGAACAGCCAGAAAGTGAAACATATATTTTTGCATAATTTATATGAAAGTAATCAATTCATTCCAGTACTTAAGTTCTCCCAAAGTTAACACGAGTTAAATATCTTTGTACTGCTAAAATGTGTATTACTAAGTTATTTAAGCTATTATTCTCTGCTATTTTACAATTCTTCTTCATCTAAAAACATGTAGGTATTTTCTGGATTAAATTGGCTTCAGATCTTCTTTCACAATTCACCATTAAAATAAGAATATAATAAGGAAAATAGATACTTTGTAGGGATATGCATTGCCTAATGCCTCCTCTTCCTTTACTGAAATTGCTCAGTAGCTGCAGAGCGGGAAAGGTACATATAAATTTGAATCATTTTTTTAATAAAAAATACACAAAAACATTGTGTTGGAAATATCTAGCATTTGCAAGCTATCCTATTAGGATTCAATGGCTATCAGAAAGGAAATTACAGGTGAGGGGTTCCAAGAGTCAATAACAAGGATATTCAATTACATGTGAGAATGTAAAAGAAATTTTTCATTAAAAGTTAATCAAAAGCAAAGGCAAACATAGACTTTAAAGGAGGAGATTTAATTTGGTTTGCTTGATACCTATCTTGTGGGAACGCTCTTCAAACTCATCTCCAATTGATTCTCCACATGTCGTAGCTCATTAAAACCCAAACCAGAAAGTTCTTTGCCCATCAATTGCCTGCATTAACCCAAAAGAAATCTTAGATTTGTTCATTGCTGACAGGTTTACAAATACCCTAAACCCTAAACCTTAGCAGTTAGCATGATTGATAAATTGCAACTAAGATGTTAAAGAATAATTTTCAATGCGCAATTTTTTGGCCAAACTAAACCCAAAACACTATTCAAGGTACTTCTTAAGCTCAAAGGTCTTGAGCTGCTCCAGCAAGAGGCTTGCATCTACCTTACTAAAAAAAGAAAAAAGAAAAACACAGAAAAATACCTCACTTTAACAGCTTCAAACGGGCATAGAGCTAAATTGGCAGATGACAGTGACAGTAGCAACAGCCGCAGCGACACCAGCAGCTGGACGATTGAATAGGGTTTCCAGCAGCTTGGACGGTGGGAGCTTGCAGAAGACGCGCGGCGCACAAGGAGTAGCAATGGAGGAGGACCAGCAGCGACGGCCAACGACGGAGGACAAGTCGGACAACAGTAGCAGCAACAACGTTTCTGGACGGAGAACGACGCAGACAACAACAGCAGAGGAATGGCGCAGTGGCTCCTTCAACGGCGCGGCGAGAAGAGGGTAGAAAGTGATTAGTAGAACTAGAAAGTGATTTGCACATAAGTAAAGTAACCGACCCTCTAACCCATTGAAAACTCTGAATAATACTCCATCCTAACTCAATTATAACTAAAAAATCACATATTTGGACTAAAATATGAGTAAAATGATATTATTTTAAATTACATTTTATTTAATTTATATTTTATTTTTCAACCATTCTATTTAATGAATCATATACTAATAAAAAACTTAATATGAGATAATTTAGGCTTATAAATGAATTGTGAATATAATTATTTTTACTTATAAATGAGTTTTTAGCGCATGTGGTATAATTTTTCCTCCTCAAGAAAATCGTGTAGCCCATTTAATTTAGCGCATATTTCTTTTGACGATCTAGATTACACATCACTCTAGTGGAAACTCAACCACACTAATTTCATTTTGGACAAATTGACAGTTTTTTTTTGTCCTCTTTAATAAAAATTCCCAAATATAAATATCTATCCATATCCATATATATAAGTAAAACACAACCAACACAAAGGTGTGTTTGCAATTCCAATCTTGCAAGTAATCCATCCCTCTACAGCAAGGGGAGCCTGCGAACCTTTGTGACGCAGCACATACATCCTTTTCAATTCACAATTTCACATTACACCTGCAATACTCCATACATATTACTCTCTTTTCGTCGTGGATAAGATCTTGAGAATATCAGATACAAAGGGACCCACATCTTCTATTAAATTAACAATATCCACACACCTCAGAAGAAGAAGAAGAACCCATGATTTCTTCCGACGGATTATTCTCTGTGGTATCTGGGTTGTTCTGTTATTTTGGTATGATCCCAAGGCGAAACAAAAGAAGGGGAATCCTCGTTGATCTTTAGGACTTGAGGTTCGGTCTCTGAGCTCTGGTATATTCTCCTCAGCGATTCTGGGTGTGAGCCAAAAAGCTTTTTTTTGTTTGCTTTATTAATCAAAATTCGATTTTTCTTTTGCCAAAGTTTAAGTCACAAGATATTTATGGTGAGTGCGGTTGTGGGTGGGCTTTAAATAATGGTGTTATGTTTGCATCATTCATGTTACAGTGACGGTTTTTGTCGGGTTCCTGTGACGTTAGTTGTGTGTGTCGTGTATCGCCGGCTATTTTGTCAAAATCCATAGAGAAGAGGCGATTCATTTGCTTTGCAATTTTTCTCTGGTGTTTGATCCGTCTCTGCTTTTTTCGAATACTTCAGTTTCTTGTTTTTTCTTTGGCAAATTGGTGGATTGTCTTTCGGTATGGTGTGATTTTCTATTCAATGAAAAATGGGTATGAATCGGATTTCGGAGAGTGCTACACGGCTTTCTGCACCGAATAGATGATTTATATTCGAGGAGTTTCTAGATTTATCTCCTTCACTCCCTCTTATCCTCTTTTTGTCTGTTTTTCAGGTTTGAGAACTGTTTCATTTTCTACTCACTTTATTATTCTTCTCTCTTTTTTTTTTTTAATTTTAATTTTTTTGGTTTGTCAATTCATCTTTTATTTTGCTTTACTGAATCCATATTTTTTATTTTTGTTATCTTATCTGATTGATTGTGGATTGCTGTCATCTTCTCTATCTTCCTCAGCTGGGTTCTGTCTCCCTCAAAAGTACATGTTTTGAGTCGAACTAGGCTTGTTAATTGTAGCAGTGAGCTTTACCTAATTGCAATTTTTATTTATTTATTAATTATTATACTTGGATTCATTCACAGATCTAGTGGGGGATTCTTTACTTTTTGTTAGATTTAATCTCCTTCCCCTTTCTTGTGCTGATATGCAAAATTTTGCCTTTGTTTAGTCCTCCAAATGTCAAGATTTTCTTCTGTAAATTGAGCTGAATTCACTTCTTGCTGCAGGCTTCTGTGCTTCCTGGTTAACTTAATCTCAGTGGATTAGTGTTGGAACAATTCATTGGTCCAATTGAAATGAAAGAATCTGATTGAGGAGGAGAATTGGGCTATCCGGAGATGGAGAATTCTTATAAGGTTAATGGAAATGGACCAACTGATAATGGATACTCTGTTGCAAGGCACTCTTATCAACCCTCCATAAAGGGGTCATTGCCTTGGCTGGATATAAGGGTGTTTTATGTAAGAGTTTGCAAGTGTGAGCTTGATGATTCCACTCCTGAGTTTCTTACATTGAACCATGTTCCTTTAAATCCTGACACTCTTCTTGAGGTTAATGGTGTTCGTACTAGTATATATTCTGATGGGATGTCAACCCTTCTCAAAAGAGACAGGGTAGATAGAAAATCAGAAGAAGTGACATTTGTAAGCACTGATAGCATAAGGATGAGTGGTAGTGTGAAGTTTGAGGTGTTTGATAAAGATACTCTACTGCTTTCTGGGGTTTTGGAATTATGTAACAGCAATGGTTTTGTCCGCGAATCAAGTTATAATGGACAAGGGTGGAGCATGAACTGTGAGTCAAATATAATTCCAGGTACCAGCTTCTTTAAGGGGAAGCAATTGCTGTTGCCAGATTCATCTCTCCCTACAATTGAGGTCTACATTGCAGGGTCCTTCTTGGGCACTCCAATCATCTTAACAAAGACCCTGCAGCTTAGTTCTCAGAAAAAACATACAAGGAAGGGGGTGTTAGATGCAATTCCAGAGCATGAAGCAGGTGAAAATGGGAAAGATCCAGCTTCAGCGCTTGCTTTGCAGGTAATTAATGCTCATTTGATTATTTTTTGGTGTGTTTCTCATGATGTCCTCTTTTGCTATGTCAGTTCATCAGGCTAGTTAACTTTATGCTTGTTTTTGCCTTGTCTGACTTTGTTTTCACTACTTCAATGCATTTTCATTGAGTCATTTTGAAACATGAGATATTTCAACAGATATAAGTATTTGTATCTGATGGATGTCAGGACCCCTGAAAGTTTGAGATAGAAAATATTGAAGCTATGATATAACTGAAAATAACTTTTGGTCTTACCTGAGGTTTTGTTTTCCTTCTTTCTTTAAATTTTTCTTGCTCACCTCTGTATTGTTTTTTAGGAATAGCTGTCAAGAAAGGGATAACATTCATGTGTAGTCCTTCATTTAATAAGTTTGGTCCCCCCCCTTGAGCACATGTAGTTAACAAATTAACATCACATTCCCTTGACAAGTGTAGAAAATTGACAACCAAACCAATTGGAATTTGAAGAAAATCCCTTTTCCTCACAGATTATAGACCATCCTTATTGATATTTTATCCCAATGTTGCAGGCCCCAGATTACTTTTATGACAAACACGATGACGAGGATTATAACAGCCTATACTCAAGAACAGCATATGCTGAGGGTGAAGATGGAGAACTTTCATGGTTTAATGCTGGTGTTAGGGTTGGTGTTGGTATTGGACTAAGTGTTTGTCTTGGAATTGGCATTGGAGTTGGCCTGCTAGTTAAAACCTACCAAGGCACCACTCGCCACTTTAGAAGACGGCTATTCTAATTGATGCTTTTATTTAAGCATCAAGCTCTCTGCTTTTTGTCCATCCCCTTCTTCATCCAAAGACAACTAACCTTATTTTTGTCCATCTCCCTCTTCATCCAAAGACAACAGGTGTTAATGTCTTGTCCAACTGAGTGCAGGATTTTTTTTTCTTGACTCTTGTTTGCTGTATGTAATATAGTTTATTTTTAGTGCCATTTTGTACTAGTTATGATCTCAAGTAAAGCAGGAAGAAGTTTTCAACTATTTCCTCTACTTACTGAGGTGATAATAACATTATTTGATTTAAGGAGTAATTAGTTCAGTATGATTTTCCTAGTGATCATAATAATCCACCTTCAATAAGTAAGAGGAAACTGGTCCCACAATGATTTGTCTCAGTTCTATGGCTTTTCTTAAATCATTTCCCTTGCCTTTAGCAGCAAGCCAGGATGCATGGCAGCAGCCCTACATGTGGGAGAGAGGTGGCATGAGTATATAGTATATACTATATACAATCTTAAAAAATAGAAAGAAAGAAAGAAAATAAATAACTTCTGTTTTTTCCTTTATGACAGTTTATGAGAGGAAAATCAACAATTTTCTTTCATTTTTGTCTATTGGTCATGCTTATCAAAACCGGACCGGACCGGCCGGTTCAACCGGTCCACCGGCCTGGTGTCCGGTCCATACAACCCTGAAAACCGGCTGGTTTCAGAACCGATAAAGAACTGGCGAAAACCGGTAATGAACCGGTAACACAAAACCGGTTGAATCGGTCAATTTTAAAAAAAATCAATTTTTTTTATTTAATCTAAAATATTTTTAAGATAAATAAAAATAACTTTTTAAGGATTATACATAAATATTTATTATTTAATCAATTATTATGATTTTTTATCATATAATACATATAATAAAGTCTTTTATATTAATTTATAATCTTATATATCTTGATTTCTTATGATTTTATCTTATTTTATTACTTAAAAAATATATTTAATTATTACCGGTTCAACCACTGAACCATGAACCAGTACCTTTACTGGTTCAATTACCGATCCGAATTTAAAAACATTGTTGCTATTGGTTGAATGGTGCAAGTACAAGAGGAGTTATATAACTCAATCTCTCTGTCTTAAACATGTTCATCCTCGTTGTCTATTGCAGGTTGGTTGTACAAGGCATGCTTTATGGAATTGACCTTTCTTCTTCTTAGTCCAAATCAGTTTGGTACCTTTAACTTCAAATTTAAACATGGTGGATCTATTTATCCACTACTGCCTGAGCTTGACAAAATAAAGTGACCAATCTTCATAAAAAAAATTAATTAATCAATAAAAGACATGTTGATGGCTATGCGAATCAAACATTCAACCTTATCTCCTAAGCCCCAACTCAATATCAGGTTTTCATCAAAGAATTTTTCAGTGAAAGTCAACAGGGGTTTCAAAAATCAAAACTGCACGTGACCCGTAATTTGTGGTTAAAAATCAGTAGTGTTAGTGTAAACCCAGAAAGTATCGTACCAATTCTTTCAGATCCACAAAGCAATGAATTAGATGTTAATCGTTGTTTAAATGAAATACAGTCAATCCATATCAAACTTACCCTTTAGTAAATTAATTTTTGTTATATTTTAAATTTTTATAATTAAGTCCTTTAAAACCTTAATTTGTGATAAGCTACTTCTCGCATCATGGTTAAATTCTCAAGTTAACTCTTATAAGTTTATGATCTTAGGACACACACAAGTTAAATTGCACGTAAACTCTTTTTTTAATCGAACTTGTATAAGTTTAAGAAAGCTTTAACAAAGTTGGTAAGCTCTCAATTTTGCTAGCAGGTTCACGAATCTGATACACATGGTTTTAGCTTCAAAGTGCCCAATTTTAGTCAACTTCAGCTGAATTGCCTCTACTCTGCAATATGTATTAGGTTTACGAGTTAATTTTGTTTTTATGATAATTGTTGATGTTATTTTGTTTTGTAAAGCTATAAAATAAGCGCGGGATCAACTATAATATAACAATTGAATCAAGTATTATGTTTTGTTTTCTTTATTACGTTTATTTACTTTTTTTGCAAGATTAAGGAGCCGTTCGGGGTGGTTGTGAGTTTTCAGTTTTTGATTTTTAAAAATTTTAAATGAAGTTTTTATAACTTAAGATCAACAATTGAAAGCTTGTTTTTGTAGTTTTCAAAACATACATTTTGAAAACATACATTTTGAAAACCACAAAAAGTGGTTTTCAGTTTTTGGTTTTGAATTGTAAAAACTTAATTCAAAATTTTTAAAAACCAAAAACTGAAAACTCGCAACCACCCCGAACAACCCCTAAAAGATTAATATTGCGCATGAATTTGCTTTTCTTAAGTTTGGTTATTAAAATGTGTGTTACAAATAATATTTTTAAAACATGTAAATTTGCAAGGCAAGTTTATGATTAAATTTTTGTACAACTTTATATGGTCAATTAAACTCTCGAGATTAACAACCTTATTTATAATTATTTAAAAGTTAGTCAAGCTAAGTGTTATGGTATCAGCGCAATCTGGAAGCACTGAATCTAATCAATTAGAGAGTAGTAAGAAAATGAGAACAAGATTTACGTGAAAAACTCTTCGAAGTAGAGAGAAAAACCACGGACGACAATGAGCAAAATAAATCCACTGTAAAAGAGACAATACAAGAAATCCTCTTATAATGATGAGGATTGAGAACAAAATTTTCTCTCACAAATTCTCTCACAAGAATAAAATCTAGTGGACTAAAATATTCTCTCAAATCTCACACTCACACAATGGCTAAGAGAAGTATTTTTCACTTATTTCTCTTAGATGCTTGGATCATACTACTATGCCTATTTATAGGCAACAACTAGCTACTCTTTAATGGCCCAATGATAAGAATGGTTGTTACGTTACAAGTCTGAATTCAAACTAGCTGTAATTTGAGAAAAAAACAACCAAAATCGTAATATAAATAGTAAACAAGCATAAAAACATGCCATTTATGAGAGCCACTTTTTTCTTACAATCTTCACCTTTGCTCGAATTTGATAAATTGCTCATTGCCAATTAAAGCCCCGAAGGGTGCTCAAGTGCTATAGAGACCAACCTTGGTATTTGGAAGTGGCTTGGTAAGCATGTCTACTGGATTCTCAGACGTATAAATCTTTTACACCACTACTTCACCAGCAGCAACAATATCTCGAATAAAATGGCGGTTCACATCAATGTGTTTGGTCATGTCATGATAACGATTATTCTTTGTCAGGTGAATAACACTGGCTATCACAAAACACAACAAGAACTTCCTGTGTTAGACCAAGTTCATTGACTAAACGTCGAAGCCAAAGAGCCTCTTTCACACCCTCTGTTGCTGAAATATATTCTGCTTCTGTTGTAGATAATGCAGCAATAGATTGCAGTGTAGCTTTCCAACTGATAGCAGAATTACATAGAGTAAAGATATATCCAGAAAGAGATCTTCTTCTGTCAAGATCACCACTGTAACCTGAGTCAACAAATCCTACAACATCTTCAGTTGTAGTCTTGTTTCTATCAAATACCAATCCAATATCAAAAGTACCATTTAGATACCGAAATATCGATTTAACAGCACTCCAAGATACCGAAAGGTTCTTTACCAGGATTATGCTTATATCGACTCACTATGCTAACGACATATGCTAAATCCGATCTAGTGCATACCATAGCATTCATAAGACTCCCAACTGCATTAGCATAAGGAACATATGACATATGCTCTATCTCTTCCTCTGTTTGTGGACAAAGATCTGAGGATAATTTGAAATGTTCAACAAGTGGGGTAGACACAGGTTTGCTGTCACGCATATTAAACTTGTCAAGCACTTTCTCAATATATTTCTTTTGAGATAAGAATAATTTACTAGCTTTACCACTACTACAAAAATAGCATTCTACGACGGTCATTCCACGACGGTTGTACTGGAACCGTCGTTAAAACTGAGGCGGTGGCATTTTTGAAATTATCTGTGCAACAAACGACGACGGTTGTAAAGGAACCGTCGTGGAAAATACCAACAACGACGGTTCCAAGACAACCGTCGTTGAAAAAGTCAAGGAAAACAAAAATAAAAAAAAATTGAAGGTTTCAACGACGGTTCGAATACGACCGTCGTAGTAAGTGTAAAACAAAAAGTCTAAGGGTGTGCAGGAAATAAAAAACGGGGTGCTGATAGCAAAAAGGGAAGGTAAAACTACGACGGTTCTGCGAATAATCGTCGTAGTAACTATGTGCAAAAACTGGAAGGGGTGTGGGAAGCAAACATTGAGGTGCATGTAGCAATAGTTTAAAAAACTACGACGGGTAAAGTGAGAACCGTCGTGGTTTCTCTAATATAGGAGAACCCTAGTTCTCCTTCTCTATTAAGCGCCGTCCCCCACTCCCCCTCTCTCTCACTAAACCCCCTCCTCTCTCACCGTTCGTGCTCCTCCCTCTCTCTGTTAGTGCCGCTGCCAAGAGCTCTGTCGTGCGCCTCCCTCTCTCTGTTCGTGCTCCTCCCTCTCTCTCACTAAACACCATCGCCGTGACCTTGATGGTGTTGTTCGCCGGCAAACTGGTAAAACGTTGAAGGTGGAAAGTTCGTTTCTGATGATCTAACCAATTGCAATGCAGGATGTGATATGTAGTTTAGAGTGGGAAGCAATTCAGGTTCGCATCCGGGTTTGCCCGGTTGCTACGTTTTGCACACATTGAATGCCACTGTGGAGGGTTTGCTAGAGGGTGATTTTTGCACCTACGAGATGGATGAGTACGCAGATTTTGATGACAAGAAAGTTGCGAACCAGGCTGTGTCTGTCAAGAAACATTTTTGGACATGGGTTAGTGCTGATTCCATCGAACCTTGATGTGGGGCTTTTTCCTTTTTCTTATTTTAGATTTAAGCTGACATTTTTATTTTTTGGGGAGGGGGGTGTTGAACTTGAGGATGAATAATATGTTACAGTTATGTTGCATGTTTTATAGTAGTAGATATGAATATTGATACCAAAAGTTTTTGTACTTGTATATCATTTTGAGGTTTTGGGATAATAAGGTGCAGACATAATTTTTCGTGGTTGGAGTTTTACTGATAGTGTCAAGGTTTTATATCCGGTTTATGTAAATAAAGCTATTACAACTGGAATAAATTTTACTATTTTCTCTGTAACAATGTTACATTAGCTGCTTGCTTTGGTTGTAAACTTGACATTTCATGATTCTATTTACTTCCCCTGTTTTGCATTCTGGATTATGCTTGTGAGTTGTGAGTCAGTTGTGACCATACCAATACCATGGATACTGGATAGCTCCCTTTCCAATTTAAGACTCTCTGGAATTTCCTAGCATATTTGGAAAACTTTGACATGGTGGTATGGTTGTGTCATGAATATGAATGGCAAAATGCCAATCTGTTAAGAAATATATAAAAAATTTCTGTATAGGATGAAGTGAGGGAGTGCCTTCTATAGTCATTTTAAATTTATTTTTAAGAAGAGAACAGATCAATTGAATTTTAGTAAGGTTTAATCATTTTAAATTTGCAGTAAGGTTTCCCTTCCATTCCATTCCATACACACGCCAGCCTCTTTTCTTTTACGTTTCTGCCTTCATTTCTTTCAATTACTTTTCCATTATTACTATTACAGTTCAGTAGGCAACCAAAATGATTTTTTTACGTTTGGGAAGATTAACTGACAAGTTTGGTTTGGAGTGTGATACTTTCTAATTCTCTATTCTCGGAAAAGAAATTCCAATTAAGTGAGCTTACTAGCAGGAACAAACTATGGTGGCCGTCCGTTTGCACTGTCACCTCAAGGCATGGCTCTTTTACTCACTGTCTTTTACTTATGCTGTG
Source organism: Sesbania bispinosa (assembly GCA_026901365.1). Lineage (NCBI taxonomy): Eukaryota > Viridiplantae > Streptophyta > Magnoliopsida > Fabales > Fabaceae > Sesbania > Sesbania bispinosa. The sequence continues at coordinate 887,515 of QLOH01000422.1, forward strand.
ATGTGCAGGTTGATTTGGTTACTGAAACTGATAAGGCATGTGAAGAGCTCATATTTAATCACCTCAAGCAGCTTTACCCCACTCATAAGGTTGATTCATCTTGTCCACTGACTTATCAGCTTTACATATAAATATAATAAATGAAGAGTTGGTCAGTAGGGTGGCTTTTTTTTCTCTTACTTGCCAGTATACATTTTCTTAAGGTCTTTTTCAATTGGTTTTCTTATTAGTATGATGTAGTTAATTTCTTGATCTTCCATATATAGGTATTGAAGCTAGTAAAAAGCCCAGTCTGAATTTCAAGGTATGTTATCTTCAAGTGATCAATCACATTATGTTTTCAAGGGGATTTCATATCAGAATAAATGAGGTACATATTGTGCATGTTGCTTTCTTTGGAGATATGAAATCCCCTTTGGTTATAAGGGTCGTTTGATGACTACTCTCTACATACACTAATCTCAATGTAAGCTTTGTTGATAAAAAACCAAATTACCTTTTTTATTCAGAAAAATAATTTAAAGTGCCATTTTTTTAACTATGTACAAATCACAATTTATATTTCATTTTAAAAATTTAAAATTTTTAATAAATAAATATTAAATTTTTTATTTGGTATAAAAAATTATTATATAATTAGCTGTAAACCCAAACGTTCCACAGGCATATAAGCTAAGCTTTTTTAAGGCTTTGGTGTTTTATTTAATAAAGAAAAGTTACTAATTATTTATTAGTACATGTTACAGACACATATATAAAAGCTAATTGTTATTGTCAAACTTAAGAAATCATTAAACTCAAAGCATATGAAGCGCCAAAATAAATTCCATCAGGAAATTTTTGGAAATAAATTCAATAATCAAACTAACTTCTAGAGTAACCTTTCCCAATCATAAAGGAGTCAAACCTTTTGTATCACTGTTTGGGAGCTTGCTTTAGGCCATATAAAGTTTTCTTCAATTGGTAGACAAGATGTTCCTTGCCAGGAACAATAAACCCCTCAGGCTGCTCCATGTAAATTTCTTCTTCCAGCTCTCCATGAAGAAAAGTTGCCTTAACATCAAGTTGCTCAAGTTCCAACTTAAACAAAGCAACAAAAGCAAGCAAAACACAAATAGAAATATGACGAACAACGAGTGAGAAAATCTCATTAAAGTCAATACCTTCCCTTTGGTTAAAACCTTTAACAACTAATCGTGCTTTGCATCTAGGATCTTCAACCCGGGAATACCTTATTTCTTCTTATAAACCCACTTACATCTCAGTGGCCTCTTGCCGTTAGGAAGCTATGTTAAACTCTAAGTACCATTTTTATGAAGACTCTCAATTTCTTCATTCATAGCCACAAGCCACGTTGAAGAATCAATACAAGAAATAGCTTCAGCATAACTAGTAGGCTCAACACCATCATTTACCTCTTGTGCGACAGCCAAAGCATAAGCAGTTAAGCTATCTTCATCAATGTATCTAGCTAGACGTTTTATTTGTCCCTTTGTTCTATCTCGAGCAATAGAGTAGTTATCTTTTTGTGGTTGGACAGGAGAATCGACACCATCATCACAATCGTCACCATGATCATCTGTTCTAGAAGAGGAAGATGGAACATCGACATTAGGCGCTGCAGACTTCAATTCTAACTCCACCTTCTCACTAGTACCCTGCAAATTACGTGTACTAGAAGAAGACACATAAGATTTTTTCCAGAATACGATAAAACATCCTCATTAAATGTAACATCTCTACTAAGAATTATCTTTTGTGACTCAGAACACCACAAACGATATCCTTTAGATTCATATGCATAGCCAAGAAATGTGCACTTAATAGCTCTCGGAGCTAATTTGCCATCATTGACATGTGCATATGCAGGACATCCAAAAAATCTTAAATGAGAATAATCAATAGGATTACCTGGCCAAATTTCTTTTGGAATTCTGAAGTCAAGTGATTAGTGTGGAGAACGATTGACCAAGTAACATGCAGTAGAGACTGCTTCAGCCCAAAAATCACGTTGATGCCATAATCCAGCATTTGAGGGCATACAACGGTCTCTCTCAAGTAGAGTTCTGTTCATGTGTTCTAAAACACCATTTTGTTGGGGTTTACCTGGAATTGTTTTGTGTCTAGCAATGCCATGATTTACGCAGAACTCATTGAAGTCACCTCCACAGAACTCTAATCCATTATATGTTCTGAGCTTTATGACATTTTTCCTTGTCTGGTTTTCAACAAGAGTTTTCAACTTCTTAAAAATGGGGAAAGCCTCATTTTACGCCTTAAAAAATAAACCTAGACTTTACGAGAAAAATCATCAATAATAGTCATCATATATTGACGTACTCCAAGAGAGGGGGCTTTAGAAGGTCCCCAAAGATCAAAATGAATATAATAAAAAACACCTTTTGTAGTGTGAGTTGTAGTAGGGAAACTAACTCTTTTTTGTTTCCCAAAAACATGATGTTCACAAAACTGCAACTTACCAATACCATGTTTGCCAAGAAGACCTTGCTTGCTCAGAAGTTGCATGCCTTTTCACTCATATGACCCAAGCACATGTGCCATAATTTAGTGACATCATCATCAGGCAAAGAAGAAGATACGACTGTTGAACTTGTCACAACTGAACCTTGCAAGACATATAAACTACCAATTCGGTTAGCTTTTAATAAAACAAGGGCACCCTAGAGACTCAAGGGTGCCAAGAGAAATTAGATTCCGCTTCAAGTCAGGAATAAAGCGAACTTTAGTAAGAGTCCTGACAACAACATCATGAGTCTTGATCTGAATAGTACCTATTCCTGCAACCTTGCATTAGGTATTATTGCCCATCAAGACAATACGACTATCAATAGGTTCAAGAGTGGTAAATAAGTCTTTATAAGGACACATATGAAAAGTACATCCAGAATCAAGAATCTACTCATTTTTACTCCTCTTATCATAAGAGACAATAGATAACATAACATCACCGTCAGAATCAGTCTCAATATTAGCAGCTTCAGCGGGTTGTTTACCTTTTTCTTGCTTTTTCTTCAAGGTAAAGCAATCAGAGATGCCATGCCCAAATTTCTTGCAATAGCGACATGTTTTGTTGGATTTGCGTCCCTTGGATTTGGATCTGAACTTTTTGTTGCTGGTACTCCCTCTTTCCTGAGTTCTACCTCTAACACTTAAACCTTCACCCTTGTCCTCAGAATGAATTTCAAGATCAAATTTTTCTTTGGATAGTAAATTAGATTTAACATCTTTGAAGGATAAGGTATCATTGTTACCGTATAACATAATTTCTTTAAAGTGCTTGTAGATAGAAGGTAAAGAGACAATCAACAAAACAACTTTATCTTCATCTTCGATTTTAATATCATTTTTTTCCAGATCCATAATAATAGTATTGAACTCATCAAGATGAGAATGAATATGAGTACCTTCAGTCATACGGATTGTATATAAGCGCTCCTTGAGACGAAGCTTGTTTGCAAGGGTTTTGGTCATGTACAAAAATTGCAGCTTTAGCCACAATGCTGCAGTGGTAGTTTCCCTGGCTACTTCATGAAGAACCTCCTTGGACAAGTAAAGTTGGATTGTTGTAAGCGCCTTGTCATCCAACTCGTCCCATTGGTCAACTGTCATAGAAGCTGATTTCTTTGACTTCCCATCTAAAGCTTTCTTCAATCCGTTTTGGGTGAGAATGACCCTCATTTGGACTTTCCAAATAGGGCAGCTAATATTTCCATCAAACTTCTCGATGTCAAAACATCTTGAACTACTAATTGAATAAGAGTTCTGATACCACTTGTTATGGTATCAGCGCAATGTGGAAGTACTGGATCTAATCAATTAGAGAGTAAAAGAGAAGTAAATAGAGTAGTAAGAAGATGAGAGCAATATTTACGTGGAAAACTCTCTGGTATAGAGAGAAAAAACACGGACGACAATGAGCAAAATAATTTCATTATAAAAGAGACAACACAAGAAATTCTCTTATAATGGTGAGAATTGTGAACAAACTTTTCTCTCACAAATTCTCTAACAAGAATAAAATCTAGTAGACTAAAATATTCCCTTAAATCTCACTCATACAATGGCTAAGAGAAGTATTTTTCACTTGCTTCTCTTGGATGCTTGGATCATACTACCCATACCTATTTATAGGCAACAACCAACAACTAGCTACTATTTAATGACCAAGTGATAAGAATGGTTGTTACATTAAAAGTGTGAATTCAAGCTAGCCGTAATTTAAGAAAAAACAACCAAAACTGTAATATGAATAGTAAACAAGTATAAAAAACGTGCCATTTATGAGAGCCACTTTTTTCTAACACTAAGAATTTGTGAAAACTTCATATGGAAAAAATTCTTAATTAATTTTACTCGTTAAGTTGTATGAGATTTTTTTGGGGGAATTTAGCTACTCTTAAAAGCATAGGTACATATTAGACTATTAAATGCGAAGATAATTATTCATTAAAAAATTAGCAATCAAAATTATAATAAAAATACATACACGTATATAACAAACTATGAAATTTCTAAAATTTTATCTATTAATTTTCCAATCACCAACTATCATGATGCACTTTATCCTTTAAGGTGCATCCAAAGTCAAATCCCTTTGGTGAAATGTAATTATATAAACTCACAAGGTCAAGTAAAAAAACAAAATGGATTTATTTGCAAAGGATCAGATCTAAGCTGGTATTTTCATTTTGACCTATAATTTCCTAAGCACAGTTCCAACGAAGAAATACATGCAACTAAAATCTTGCATTCCAAGGAACCTACTAACCATGCCAACAACCACTGGCCTCAAGACAAGGTCTAAGTATCTGGTGTGGCTGCTTGTCCTAGAAGACAGTCAGTTTCGATTTATATGTACAATGTACAAAGTTAAACTTCAACTTTCTGAACATAGAGTTAATATACATATATGCACAATATTTGAGAAGCCAACCAACAATGGTGCAATAGAACAGATATCTCATTGATCAAAGAGACACTCTGGTTACAGAGGTTGGGCAGCACGCCTGAACCAGGTGTTGAATGCTGTCACCAAGTGAGGACAATCTTCAACATTTCGGGTTGAAAAACTGAGGCACCTCTGCAACAATTCTTGAGCATCTGACAGAGGCAATGTGGAGATAATTCGCAAAAATGTTTCTTCCAGCTCTAGATATAACGATTTGTTGCTGGGAGATACTGGTGAAACATTGTCTTTGCATACAACCAAAACGGGAAGCCAATCCTCTACGAGCTTCCTTCTCACCTGAACAGAACGGAGAAATATGCATGAATACGCAGTATTATAGTGCTGTTAATTCAAATGGAAACAAAAAGTATATGGCCGTACGATAGCATTTCAAACTAGAAATCAGTCATCTTAGGAAATTTAACAATAACACCTGTGAAAAGGCATGCAAATCACATAATTAAAAATCAATCTCAAATGAAAAGGCAACATCAAATTAATGGTATGTAGAACGTTTTGTTCAAAATAACAAAGCCAAAAAGCCAAAGGGGACTTGGGTATTTGTGAAAGGCAACTCCATTAGGAAAAGAACAAAACAGCTAAAGACTACTTAGCATGAATGTGCTATATCAGCTGTGCTAGACCAAAATATATTGTACCAAAAATATAACAGAAAACCTGTAATGATATGTTTGGGAAACCCTTTCTGTTTCACAAATGTACATTGCTTTTCAATCCATGAAATTATTATTTCTAAATTCTTGCATTTCAAGATTTTGCCTCGAAACACATGTTACAAACACATAAACAAACATACGCAAGTCTCTAACCAATCATGTCGTCTTTTAATGAAATACATGGATGGATTACATTAAAATAAAATAACCAACCACATTTTATCTGTTTTTCTTATATCTGTAGTGTTTTGTGCAGCTATTTTTTCAATAATGTTGAATGGCATGAAAGTAGCTGCATAAAACACTACAAGAACACGGCAGAAGAAATGTAATTGGTATTTTTTTTAATCTATCTGTATTCCATTAAAAGGTAACATGATATGTTAGAGTTTTTTTTTTTACAATATATTTCGATCCAAATAGGTAACCTGCTCAAGCAATGGGGCTTGATGCAACTGTGCCATACGACTAGGACGTCACTTGTTCAAGTGGCGGAATTAGTCTCTTGCATATATATATTTCAGTCTAAATAGCACTGCTCATATAAGTGAAGGGCCTTGTCACAATGATCAATGATGCCATATTAGGAGGTCACATATTCAAGGCGCAGAATCAGCTTCTTGCATATACAAGGTAGACTCTACAGTCTACAATAGTCATTAGACCTACAATGGGTTTGACTCTTCTCTGAACTATGCCATAGTAGGAACTTTATAGCAGCTGGCCGTCCCTTTATATTTACCCAACCGCGCATAACATGCCTATGTTTGGTTGGAGGGATTTGAAGGGGAGGAATTTTAAAAGAGTTTTCATGTTTGGTTTAATTTTTAGGAGGAAAGGGGAGAGGGCCAAAATCCCTCATAAGGCTATTTTTTCTACCCTCCAATAATGGGGGGATTTGGAGGGGAGGACAGGAGGGTTTAAATTAAATAATTAAAATGACTTAAATACCCATACACTCATATTAATAAAACTATTAAAACTGTGTTATAAAAGTAAAGAGATATGAGTAAATTAGCTTTATTTTCTCTCTCCTCCCCTTGTGAACCAAACATGTAAGGGGTCATTTTCCCTCCCCTCCCCTCCTTTGAACCAAACAGCGCCTAAAATGTTCAAGAGATAATAAATTTATACAACAAAAACATACAATAACTCATACAACACATTTTTTCTCTCTATCTTTATCTTTTTTTTGGTCAATAGAATATATTCATTCAAGAATGCCCAGCGGCACTTACAAAGCTTAAGGATGCTAAATATAGAGTATTACAGCAGTGCACTACAAATTGAAACAACAAATCGAGCACGCATACTCGGTCAATGTAAACAATTTAGCAGTCCTAATAACAGAAAAATAAAATCAAAACCTCCTATTACAAAAATTCTGAAATAGCTTGGACTTTTCTTTTTTTTTTATTCCTCCCGGATCAGCACATGCCCAACATCAGCTCCAAACAAAAACCCACGGCAGTAACAGCAGTCAATCTGAGTAAAACAGTGCTGCAAAATCGAGCTCTAAAGTGGAAATGCATAGAGGGCAGCGGGTCTGGTGATGGTGGTGGGATGGAAAAAGAAAAGGAAAAACAGAAAAAAAACCAAACAAACAACCAAAAAAAAAATCTCACTAAAGAGAGAGAATAACTCACCTATAGTGAGTAGATAACCCTCTCATGGAGGGAGGAGCTCCTCCCATGGAGAGGGAAAAGGGGCGGGAGTATGTTGTGCGGCGCTGTTCCAGGAGCTCTCTGTGCGGCGCTAGGGTAAACTTTTGTCTTTATCTATTACATCCAATCCCAGAAGACCAAGAATCGAGCCGGATCAGCACATGCCCAACATCAGCTCCAAACAAAAACCCACGGCATCAACCGCAGTCAATCTGAGTAAAACAGTGCTGCAAAATCGAGCTCTAAAGTGGAAATGCATAGAGGGCAGCGAGTCTGAGTAAAAACAGTGCTGCAAACGATGACTATAATAGAATCTCGCAACGGAGAAAGGGTAAAAGATTATGGAGGTGGTGGCTAGAAGGAAGGAGGGAGAGGTGGTGATGGTGGTGGGATGGAAAAAGAAAAGGAAAAACAGAAAAAAAACCAAACAAACAACAAAAAAAAACTCTCACTAAAGAGAGAGAATAACTCACCTATAGTGAGTAGAAAACCCTCTCATGGAGGGAGGAGCTCCTCCCATGGAGGGGAAAAGGGGCGGGAGTATGTTGTGCGGCGCTGTTCCAGGAGCTCTCTGTGCGGCGCTAGGGTAAACTTCTGTCTTTATCTATTACATCCAACATTTCTCTCTTTATCTCTTCTTGTTGTATTGTTGTATAAATAACGATTCTCAATATTCAATAAACCCAATCCCAGAAGACCAAGAATCGGACAACTTGTTTTTCTAACATTCAAACTATTTTACCCTTAAATCGGCATTGCAATTATCAAGTTAGATGTGCTGAACCGAACCCCTAACTATTTCAACTAAGGCGCTCTCTTAACTTCATTGCTTTATTTGCTTATACTGATCATGAAAATCTATCTTCATCCAGCATTGCAGTGTCCCCAATCCCCACATTCTCCCCGCAAGCATACACACACACAAACTAGAACATCAAAAGAATAAAAGCAAATGCAAGTAGTTAAGGTACCTGCGCAGAAGCCAAGATAGTGCCGGTACAAACAGCATGAGCAAGCTTGGAAGTGCAGCGCAGAATGACAGCAGGTAAACCAGGCACAATATTCCTCCAAGCATCATCACGGAAAGCCCTTTGCAAATCAGCAGTGAAAGGTGCTTGCTTACTCCATTCACGAACTGCCACATCAGCCACCCTCAGCTCAATCATCCTCTCCACCAACCACAGAAGATGTTTCCCATTCGTTGAAGCCTTATGCAGATTCAACCTCTGAATCGCCTCCGTTTCATTATGATCCCCTCTGCACACAGGGCTCGAATAATCCTCCAACGACTCCTTAACCGTCTTCAAGCTTCTCCTGAACGCTTTCTCCAACACTCTTTTCGCCGTTTCCCTCGATGACAAATCCCTCAGTATCTTCCCAACAAAGGCCTTCACGAACGCCGTGTTCTGGTAATTGTTCATCGCCGATGAGATTAGCCCTTGCAGCATCGCTTCGCATGCATCTTCGCCGACAGGGGAAACCCTAGCTACGAGCTCCTTCGATTCTTCTTCGCTTAGGAAAGGGATCAGGCTCACCACTCTGTTCTCTTCCTCCTCCGTCCACGGCACCGCCTCCAGAAACCCTACGCACCAACGAACGCATTCCTCGAACAGCAATTCCAGTGCGACGGGGAGCAGATCCAGCGCGGTGGATGCGCTGTCGACGGCGTTGGCGAAATCGTTCGTGTAGAGAAGTTCCAGAACCGTGAGATGAGCCTGGATCGAACCGGGAGTGGGTGGAACTCCGAGATTGAGGCGGAACAATTCGTGGTCGGAGGAGGAGGGAGAGTGTTCCGGCGACGGTGGATGAGGGTGGACGTGGCCGATCCATCGGTCGGATAAGAGGGCGGAGAAGTATTTGGAGCGGCGGAGGATGCTCGAGTGGAGGTACACGCGGCGATCGGGGACCGACGCGGGGTCGACGGAGGGGAAGGATTCCGGCGACGAGACGGCGTCGGTGAAGAGACGGAGAACGACGTCGGCGGTGGAGGCGTCGTTGAAGAAGAGGGCGTCGCCGTCGCCGGTGGTGCTGTTCAGAGAGACACGGTGGCGGTTTTGGGTTAGGGTTTTGTCGGAAGAGTTGGTGCCGGCGGCAGGGGAAGAATGGCGGGTAGGGGCGGTCCGCTGCCTCCTCTTGGGAACGCCGGCCGAGGGAATCATTTTAACGGAAATCTGGGAGAAATGGATGGAAATGGAAGGAAGGAATGGAGCGGAAATGGAGAAGTTTTTTTGTTTTCTGTGTTTGGGAAAAATGGAATAGAATGAATAGATCACCTCAACGCGGGGACAAAACGGTTTCTTTCTTATTCTTGTGTACTTAAAAATGGACTTGATTTTTGGCCTTTTATTACTATATTTTTTTTTCTTTTCAGCTTTCTTACAGTTACAAATAAATTAAACATTTTTTTTCTTCTCTTGACAATGGATTATATTTTCTTTTTCTGGTTTTTAGTTAGATTAAAATTTTCTGTCGGGGGAGTTCTAGATATTTTTATGGATATACAATAAACACATCACTACTTTTTTTATTAACAATAGGTATCCTTAAGTCATGTTTGAGTCGGGAACACCTACATCACCATGGTGGGACTAACTCTTTCAACGTGATTTTTTCCATCCACAAGACTTGTATCCAAGACTGCTTAATAGGAAACAAGCATGTATCACTTGAAGTCAGCGTTAAAAAATGAAATTTAATTAATTGTAATTAAATAACAAAATTATACACTACGAGATTGATTCAAAATGATATATGATTGATTTCTCTTAAGCAAGATAGCGGGTTTGAGTATCGTGGAATGAAAAAAATTTCACTAGGAGAGTTAACCCTGCTTATGTATAATTACCTCCCGTGATACATGTTATTCCCACCAAAAAAAATCACAAAATTATACATGTATAATAATTTGTTTAACTGTATATAAATAAGCATTCAATGAATACTAATACTATCTATTTAAACTTTTAAAGTGACTTTTAAATAAGCATTCATCTAACATGACATTTATACAAAATTGAAAAAAAAATTAAACTTATTTTTATACTCCTTACTCTCATTTCAATTCTGTGTCTTATTTGTAAATTTAACATTCTCTAGTTTTGTGTTAACAATAAATTTTTGTAAATTTGAAGACACTCTCTCATCTTAATTATTTGTTAAACGATACTCCCTCCGGTCCTATTTATAAGACAATTCACACAAAAACACACTTATTAAGAAAAGTAATTAATATGTTGATTTTCAAAAAATTAGTCTATAAGATTATAAATTTATCCCTATTTAAAATTAAATGTCACTACCATGATAATTGTGTCACCTTGAAACCTTTAATGGTCAACAAGGGCAAATATGAGAAAAAACAATAAATGCTTCTAGATTTGTGTACTTTGTCTTATAAATAGGACCATTAAAAAATGTCAAACTTTATCTTATAAATACGACCGGAGGGAGTATTTCTTTTTTCGTGATAGAAAGAAAAGCACTTATCAACAAGACGATGCATGAGGGTTAGGTGATTTTTTTTTTATCAGCAGTGGAAACGCAATGATTCATCACGAGCAATGGAACGCATGTATTAATTTAATATAATTTTATGCAGTGTGGATAAGGTCGAAATATTTTCAAGCAGTGTGGATAAGAGTGAAAATGGACCTATCTCGGGGCACCCACTGAACTCCATTATCAAGACCAAGACCTTATTCAAAATCCCAGCATTGGATGGTGCCTCGTCGGTTTCTTCTTGACAGAACATAAAGAAATAAACAAATAACAATCACATGGTGCCACGTCCAGAAACTGGAAAGCGATGATGCCACATACCCCACAGAGTGGGTCCCAATAAGTGTGCTACAAACAACAATTGGTAAAGAAATTACATAAAGAAGATTAAAATTAATAGCATGTTTGTTTCCCAATTTATATAATATAAAATCATGAATTAATTTTAAATTATTTTTATTTAATGTACTTAATAAAATACGTATCACTTATTTTAACTATTACAGTAATTTTTAAAATTAATTTTACTCAACTGTAAATTAAACTGATACTAATTAATGTGAATGACATGGAGACATGAAGTGTATCAAGGAAAAGTGTATTAGAGAATGTATTATTAGCTTTTTATTTTTTGTTAGTCTAGCTAATTGCATCATAAATAATGTAGTTTTATTGGGCCTACTATTCGTTTGAAGGTTATGGCATTTCAGCCCTCTTCCTTCTTGACTGTGCAGCCATAACCCTGTGGACTTAACAAACCAAACAAGACTTCTGGGCTAAAGCCTAGAGGCCCAAAATTATGGTGTTGTGATGAAGAGGAAAACCCACCGTCAATACCTATCCATTTATATAAAAACAGTAGCTTATGTGAATGTGAATGATTAAGTATTCATTTTCTGTTAGTTTTATGGTAAATATTTAAAAAATTATTAAATATAGATAAGGAATTATTAAAAATTAGCAAAAATCATAATTAGAATGCAAGATCCACCTTAGCATTAGTTAAGGAATTATTTATTTGTGATAAAAAATGAAACGAAAAACAAATTCTATGATAAGTTCCATAGTAATTTACAAAGAAAAATAAAGATGATCCCAAAGTAAGAACTTTTTTCTCTAAAATTCCGATGTTATGATCTATTCTAGGGGTCTGTTTTAAGACAAAAATCATCAGATCCAACCATTGTAATTTTATCATTCATCATCTGATCGATTTTAATTTTTTTTATATCCGTACCAATTTAAATTGGATTGGAGTAGATCAATTTTTAAAAATAGACAATAAATATTAAATAAAAGTCATAAGATTTTGAAATTATAATAAATATTTTTATTAAAATTTATATTTATTAATATAAATATAAAATTATATAAAAAATAGAACATGAGACATAAAACCAATTTAAAATTGATATGTTTATCGAGATATTAAAAGAATATTAGATAATAAAATCATAAAAAGTATATTAGTATAAGTAATTTAATAAATATATACTTATATAAATATAAATATATGATTATTTTATAAATAAAACAATGTGTACATAAGTTCGGATTGGATTGCTTTAGGTACCTAGAGTCATCTCTAAAATTCCTAAGTCCTAATTTGAACAATATTTATAATGAAAGTTCAAAGCTCAAAACACTAAAAGATACACGGACGCGCATGATTTACGATGGCAAAACTGTGTTAATAAGATACATGATTAGGCTTAATTATATAAGCACCTACATGCTTAATTTTTACGATGACAGGCTGTGCTAAATAAGATGGGTGTCAGGGTGTGCCATTTCAAATGACTTTGTTCATGCTTTAATGACTGTGTTTAAGTTGTGGGGGAATGGAATTAAGTCCTTTTTGCTCTAAAATTCTTCAAAGTAGTTAAGTTTTTTGTAATTGTCATTGAATCCATCATTTTCTGCAACAAATAAAGGTAATTGAATGGAACTCAATCATTGAACACTTAAAAACATGATAAAAGGTGGATTAGGATCCTCTGCAATTTAAAAAGAATTTGCAGGGTCTCATCCAATGAAAATAATATATTTTATAATAAAATATTAAAACCAAATAAATTTCATTAAGGGTGTGTTTGTGAGTTTAGGGAGGAGGGAAAGGAAAAGATTGGAGGGGGAAGGGAGGGGGAGAAGAGGAGGGAAAGATTTTGTAAAATACTTAAACTCACAAACATAAAGGGGGAAAGGGTTTCCAATAAACCCTTCCCTTTTCTCCCTTCCCCTCCAAAATTCAACTCACAAACATACCCTAAATGGATAGCAGCCTTTGGATTCAACTACATGGGGGTGCAGTTCATTTGAACTGCCCAGGATCCATTTTCGACAAAGTTCACCTAAAGTTCAATGGATAAATAGATAAAATAACAATTTATTACTACCTCCGTTCCTATTTAACTGTCCACTTTCAAAGAAAAAATTTGTTCCTATTTAACTGTCCACTTACAAACCCAATGTACTAATAAATACATTTTTCTTCATTTTACCCATATGTTAATAAATGACTCACTATTAAAAACTAATGAGAGCCCATAGTAGTAAGAGAGATAAAAGGGTAAAATAAAAAGTTTAAAATTTATTTCCATGAAAACGAGAGTAACAATTGCATTACTTAATATGTGTATTTTAGTCAAAGTGGACAATTAAATAGGAACAGAGGTAGTAATTAACAAAGGCCTGTCCGAACACCTCATTTTGTCAATCTCTTGAAGGGTTCTAAATAAATGTGTCAGGTATTAATAAAAGTCACATAGTAGGCAATTTATATCAAATTAAATAATTTATTTATCAACTCATTAGAGCACATGCTTATAATAATAATTAATCAGGCTTTCCCATTCCAAAAGCACTATAAAGGTATCATTAAGGCTGTCAAAACAGGTTAGCTCGTCTCAACTCACAATTAACCTACCAAAAACGAGATAGGACGGGTTAACCCATTATAAAAAAGTTGGTTGATATGGGGTGGAAATAAGTTTGGTCAGGCTTGAGCCTGAGCCTGACTCTTTATTCCTAAGCTTGAGTTTTTGCATGTTACTTGTTACATTTCTTTTTTAAAAGTTTGGCCTAGCCTGTAAGCTTGTTTAGAAGTTTATTTTCGTAACAAGGTCTATTAGTCCATCTAGACTAGCAAACCTATAAACATGCTTTTATATAATTAATTTAATATATTCTAGTTTTTTATTATATTCTAGTTTTTAAATTATATTTATAGTTATTTATATAATTAATTTAATATATTATATATTATATTAAATAGGTCGCTCTGTTAGGCCTAATAGACTTTTTCATAACTTGAAGCCCGACCACTTTAAGTAAACACATTTTTAAAAAGTCCTAACCTGACCTTTTTAATAAACGAGTCGGGTCAGACCATGCCACAAACAAGCCAGGCCACAAGCCCCTAACAAGACGATTGACTTATTCCCACCCTTAGGTGTAACCAATCCTGTTTTGTGGTGGGTTTGGCGGGTTTCGGGTTGGCTCATCCAAGTTCCAACCCACCTAAAAAAACAGTAAAAAAAAACAATTGAAAATAAACACAACACATAATATTTCCAAATTGTAATAAAAAAAACCATGAAATTCTTTTGATTTTGCTTAATGCTTTTTTTCGACCCTCATTGAATAATTATAATTAGATACTAAATACAATAAATAGTAAATAACCTTTATTTTAGGGGGCAAAAGGCAAACTTGACAGGCCAACCCCCGACTCATTATTAGTCTGTCGGGTTAGGCAGGGCATACTAAATAGGTCGATGGATTTGAGTTCCCCAACCCATTAGACCATTTTTTGTGGATTAGGCAGATTGGTCCACCGGACCCAATCGACATTATCACTCCTAGGTATAGGTAGGTTTCTTGTAACTTTCTTATTGATCACGCACTTGACTTACTCATATGCAAACAAGGAGGCATCAATCTTCATCTTAGGTTATTATGTGTCATTATTTCTTCTTCTTTAGCTATTAGCACAAACTTTTATTTCTCTCCCCAAACTAATACTTAATTGTTTTAAAATATCAAAATATATATACACAAAAATGAAAAAAAAAACTCCCCATAGGATAAACCTTCGTCTACACTCCAATGGATGAAGGGAAAGATTAATATGATAAAAAATGAATAAAATAATAAAAATAATTCATTTATTTGATTGAATGAAAAAATAAGAAGAAAAAAATGAATATTTATTTACAAGTTAAAAATTTATCAAAATAAGTTACATGGCTACCAACTCTTTTGTAATTTAGAACAAGTCAAGTATTTAATTATACTTTTATATCATCACTAAAACAATTTTTTTTACCCTAAATATAATGTGAAACATTTCAAGCAGTTCTATTCTAATTTTAATTTTTTCACACTCAATTTTTTTTACTTAATTTTTTATTTTTCTTTTCTTTTCCTATGACATCAATTATTACATTTTTTATTTTCCCTCTCTTCCTTTATATATTTTTTTACCTTCTCTTCTCTCTACCTCTCTCACACCCAAAAATTGATGCAAAGAAGTATTTTCAATTTTATACTATTTGAGAGATACATAAATGTGTAAATTTAGAGTGAATTATTTTTCTTAAAATTTATGCTCTCTCTTTACTAAAGAGGAGAAACTTTTATATAAAATTCATATTAATTTTTTCTTCCTTTCTTTCCTCCTAAATGATGACTTATTTTTTTATTTGTTTTCTTTATATTTTCTCCTAAAAAAACAAGCAATAAAACAGTGAATTTAACTAGCTTGACTTTTGGGGTGGAAAGAGACACGACTTGTAGTTGACTCGTATTTTTCTGGTTCGCTCGTATCTAAATAATCGCGATCATTTCAGGTTGGACTGTAGCATTGTTTCTAAATGGTGATATATCATTTCATTGCTTCAAAAGTCAAAATGATGATCATTTCACCATGTTATTGGCAATTACAAGTGGCACATTGACCTGCGTCATTACCAGACAAAAATTATCAGCGCAATGTAACATGCACATAGGCATTGAACCCGGAAATCCTTACCTTAAGAAATGATAATGATCGATCATGATACGTGTTTTGGGGATAATACTCTTACTATTTGTTACTGTCTAAACCTAAGGCCCAATAGCCAAAATGACCCATGCGCAATATAATTATCATATCCATAAATATATGATATATAATTATAATATCCATGTGCAATATAATTATCATATCCATAAATATATGATATATAATATCCATGCGCAATATAATTATCATATCCATAAATATATTATATATAATTATCATATCCATAATTATATCACATATAATTATGGTATCCTTAAATATATGATATATAATTATCATATCCATAATTATATCATGATACCTGCTAAACTTACTCCTTTTACATCTACGTCCATTTACCATATTTATATAGGGAAAACCCCTATAAATAGAGGACATCTACATATCATCAGGGATGCAATCTCACTCAGTCAATCTCTTTGACTGTTTTACCTATCTGATTTGGAGTCGGAGTCCCTTTGCAGGTACACCCCCTCGGGTTCAACTCGGATTCAAGCCTCCGCAACCCGGACTCGGATCCGACTTCTCTCCTGCTGACTCAGACCCAGGTTCGAGTTCTATACCAGAACATTTGGCGCTAGAAGGAGGGCCTCCCCCTTACCAGCATGACAATCAACAATAGACTCCACACTAGATCCGAGAGCTCAGTTTTTGGCTACTCTATTCTTCTCTTTCCTTCCTGATCGATTGATTGATTAGAAGAGATGAGGGAAAAGGCAAGGCAAAGGGAAGGTTACGCCTTTCTTCCAGGTTAGTTTCAACTCATCCAACTGCACCTATGTCAACCACTCGTGTTCCATACAATTAATTTGTGCTTTAACCTCAAAAAGTGCTATGTTTTCTGTTTTTAAAAACTAAGGAAACCTACAAAAGTTAATTTGTGTATGCATAAATATAACTATAAGCACGTTAGTTCTTCAGAGGAAAATATTATCATCTAAAATCTCTTAATTAATTAATCCATTGATTCAAAGAGGCCAAACCATTATCATTCTACAACATAATGTCTGAATGGAATGGTTCCTCAACCTAATGACTAAGCTTTCTATGGCTAAGAAAGCATTACTCGAATCCGAGACGGCATGTCTTGATAAAGCCTATGCCTTGATCGAAATTCCGAAATGCAACTAGGCGACGTGTCTCCCAAAATTCACAGCCACCAATTGCCTTGGAGCGCCAATCAAAATCTCTAGTTGATTCGCTCTGTTTCAACTTGATGAGAGACGGATTCTTCAAAAGATTAAAACCGTGCCATCTTTTTGGTCCAAGGTGTTTTATGTTCTAGAAAAGGACGACTTGCAGCCAGTGATGGATTCTTCAATTCATGCCATATGAATTTGCTGAAACGTTTAAATTCCGAGATGGAATTAATATGATTTCAACGTTGCATGAAGACGTAACGGGATACCCGTTCCCAGCCGATTTCGAAATCCTAATGTACATTGAAAGTCAGCAGCAGAGAACTTCTCCTCAGCGCGCTCCGACTATAATCTTGTCTTTTTATCCAGCTCGGATTTAAAATTTATTGAGCTCTGGAATTGCTTACATCTCGGATGTATAAGTTCTTCATACTTCGGAAGTCATACTGCGTTTCTTGCGACTCGGACATCTTGTGTCACATCTCAGATTTATTCCTCAAGCATCTCGGACATATTCCCTTGAGTTTTCCGGGCTTAGTCCCTCGACTATCTCGGATCAACATTTATCGGATGTGAAGAACATCTCAGATATATCAAAAACCGGATGTGAAGAGCATCTCGGTCTCATTCAATACTGGATGTGAAGAGCATCTCGGTCTCATTCAATACTGGATGTGAAGAGCATCTCAGCCTCATTCAATGCCGGATGTAAAGACCATCTCGGCTCTATCAGCAACCGGATGTGAAGAGCATCTCGGCCTCATTCAATACCGGATGTGAAGAGCATCTCGACCTCATTCAATACCGGATGTGAAGAGCATCTCGGTCTCATTCAATGCCGGATGTGAAGAGCATCTCGTCCTCATTCAATGCCGGATGTGGAGACTATCTCGGCCTCATTCAGCAAACGAATGTGAAGGACATCTCGGCTCAAGTGCACAAGTCGACCCAAGTTTTCAAGTCGGCTCAAGTGTACAAGTCAGCCCAGGTGCACAACAAGTGCACAAGTCGGCCCAAGTTTTCAAGCCAGCCCAAGTACACAAGTTAACACAAGTACATATGTCAACCCAACTCAAAAGCCCTATTGGGGCGAACCAAAATAGAAAAGTAAAGTTTTCATGCAGTTCATATTTATAAGGATGTGAAGAACATCCCGAATCACCAATACTAGATCTCAGATCAACAACAACCAGATGTGAAAAACATCTCGGTTCTTCAATAAGCATGTAAAGAGCATCTACCGGATATAACACCCTCTATTCAACGCCCGATCTCGGTCCAAATCAATGTCGGGTGTGAAAAGCATCTCAGATCCGCAAAAACTGGATGTGAAGAGCATCTAGGATCAATAATAAACGAATCTGCAGAGCATCCCTGATCAACAGCAAACCGGATGTGAAACACATCTCGATTATTCAATAAAGATGTAAAGAACATTCCAACTTAGAAACCCTATTGGGGTGTTTGCATCTGCCAAAGATTCGACATTAACTTCATCAACATCGGCAACCAAAACGACTTTCTTCCACTTGGCCAGTGCCTTTGTCGACCAAGACTGCCTTACCTACCCCGGCTGCAGAAGACTGGAGCCTCACGCTCCTCCTTAACCTTTGTCAAAGCAGTATCTGCGGTTTATAGTTACAACCCCTGCGCTGCTGACCTACGATAGCACATCCCGGCAAAGGTATCCGAGGAAGGCGACTTGCTGCAGGTTCCTCCTTTATAAGTTAAGCAGATTCTCGGATAAAACCTACCTCTCCAAATCAAGCAGAATCCCAGAAAATTGGCGGGTCAGAAGACACGTTTTCTGGAAGTCAAATTATTACAAAGCAAATCGGCTTATGCGACATAACTCAAAGTCGAACTCCTTTACTTCGACTTCAGCTGGGGGGCATCTTTTAGGAATTTTAGGATCCTATCAGGAATTCATCACGTTGAAACCGGATATGAAGAGTATCCCGGTCCCAGATTCAACCTCTTATCCAGTAAATCGCTTTGATGCGAAGAGCATCTTAACCTAAAAAGTTTCCCAGATACGAAGAGTATCCCGGTCCCAGATTCAACCTTTTATCCAGTAAATCGCTTTGATGCGAAGAGCATCTTAACCTAAAAAGTTTCCCAGATACGAAGAGTATCCCGGTCCCAGATCCAACCTTTTATTCAGTAAATCATTTTGATGCGAAGAGCATCTTAACCCAAAAAGAGACCCATCTCGAACCATCACACTAGAGACTCGCCCCGAATTTTGACTGGCAGGGGAAATTCACTAAAGACTCGTCTCGAACTTAGACATTCATTGGATAATTTAATGAAGACTCGTCTCGAATGGTATCATCCAAGAGATTTATAAACATCAAAACCGGCCCGGACTGAGCAAGTCCCGGGTGAAATATGAAACAATATTTAAGCTCAAAGTCAACTTTATCAAGTCGACTAGAGCTGGGGGGCTTCTGTTACGGTCTAAACCTAAGGCCCAATAGCCAAAATGGCCCATGCGCAATATAGTTATCATATCCATAAATATATGATATATAATATCCATGCGCAATATAATTATCATATCCATAAATATATGATATATAATTATAATATCCATGCGCAATATAATTATCATATCCATAAATATATTATATATAATTATCATATCCATAATTATATCACATATAATTATGGTATCCTTAAATATATGATATATAATTATCATATCCATAATTATATCATGATACCTGCTAAACTTACTCCTTTTACATCTGCGTCCACTTACCATATTTATATAGGGAAACCCCTATAAATAGAGGACATCTACAGATCATCATGTATGCAATCTCACCCAGTCAATCCCTTTGACTGTTTTACCTATCTGACTTGGGCGTCGGAGTCACTTTGCAGGTACACCCCCTCGGGTTCAACTCGGATTCAAGCCTCCGCAACCTGGATTCAAATCCGACTTCTCTCCTGCTGACTCAGACCCAGGTTTGAGTTCTATACCAGAACACTATTCATTCTTATTTCTTAATGTATTGATATATTAAATTAGAGAGATGATTAATTGACAATAGGTGTCAAATTTGTAGAATTATACTTTGGATGTCAAGTATTAGTCCCACATTGGATAGGAAAGAGCAAAGAGAGCAATATATAAGTGGAGAGACCCATAAACCTAACACCTTAAGGTTTTGGGTTGGATGTAGTGTTAAGCTAACTTGTGTAGTTTGCTCGTTTGCTTCATTGGCCATGTGTTGGAGGACTCTTTGAAACCGGTGGTGGTTTAGCGTTGAATCATATTATATTACTTTCATGATGATATATATCAAATTTTAGATAATTTGGATATCCATATATATATATATATATATGTTATTTAATAATGATTTTTTACTTATATTTTAAAAATATATTAATTTGGATATCCATATATATATATATGTGTGTTATTTAATAATGATTTTTTACTTATATTTTAAAAATATATTATACGTTAAAATAAATTAGTTTTTTTCGGTGTAAACCGTAGGTATCACCTATTACCAGGGGCAATCCTATTCGGGGCTTAGTCACAGTTAAGATTCTTCACCCCTCCCGAAGAATGTTTTAAAATAAATTAGTTTGATAAAATATCAATTAATTTTTTATTTTTATGAAATTTTATAAATTTAATTTATTTTATAAGAATTTTGAATTCAATGGTTAGATTGGTTAAATTTTAATTTTACAAAAAAAATATTAATTGGTATTATTTTTTAAGTTTGAGAGTAGCTAGTGTCAATGTCAATTGATCATCTCCCATTAAATTAACTTAATATTTTTCCTATTAACATAATTAGTTACGGGATAAAAAAATACTAAGCCAGTCTAATATATATTTGCATCCAAAGCGAATTTTAAATTGTTTGGTTTGAGAGTGCTGCGTGTATACAATAAAGTTTTATGCACACCAAACAGTGTGTTTGGTGTGTCCACACAGCAAGTACCACATGGCAATTTTACTTTTGCACCCACTTTTTACTTTTCGCACTCCCTTTTCTAATATTTTATATCACTGTTATTTACTTCTTTTATTAAAAAAATATTTTTTATTTTTTTATTTTTTTTATTTTATTTTATTTTATTTATTTATCTCATCAAATAAAAATATAGATTAAAAAATACAATTAAATGATCATACAAAAAATATGTTAATTAACATGAGGTTAATTATGTGTCCCGAAATGGTGAATATGTTAAAAAATGAGGTTAATAGTGTCTTCGTTTGTGGTTAACAGAGTATGATTCTTGGTTATTGCAACCCTTGTTAACACGAGGTTAATTATGTGGCCAGAAACGGTGAATATGTTAAAAAATGAGGTTAATAGTGTTTCCGTCTGTGGTTAACAGAGTAGGATTCTTGGTTATTGCAACTCCTGTTAACTCGACGTTAATTATGGTTAACAGAAACAATAAATATATTTGTAAATGAGGTTAATTAACATAATTTTTATATGATCATTTAATTGTATTTTCTTGATCTATATTTTCACTTGATGAGATAAATAAATAAATAAAAATAAGTATAATAAAAAAATAAAAAATAAAAATTATTTTTTTAATAAAAAAAGTAAATAACAGTGGCGTAAAGGTGCGAAAAGTAAAAGGGGTGCGGAAAGCAAAATTGGCATGCGGTACAATCAGTGTAGACACCGTTAAGTGTCCAAATATCGGGACACTATTTTTTTATCCCTATAAAATTAGCAAATTTTGTATTTAGTCCCTACTAAATTTTTCACGTAAGTTTGGTCCCTCATTAATTTTCCATTATCAATTTTAGTCTCTCTCGTTGAGTACCTGCTATTAAGTGATGACGTGACACTTTACTCATCCCACTAGAGATGTCAATGGGACGGAGGCGGATAGTTCACAACCCGTATCCATACCCGCTTAAATTAACGGGAACTCATGCGAGTAAAAGGTATCCATGGATATCTATTATCTTTAAGAATTTAAATTTTATAAAAATGAAAAAAGAAAAAGTTATGTAATATATTAGAATATCATATTATATTTATATTATATATACAAATTATCATTATATATAATACTATTATGTGTTAATATATTAAAATATCATTATAAAATAAACTATATCTAATCAAAAAATAATTAAATAACTAATAATCTAATATAATTAATAGAAAAATATTTTTTAATGAGTATGCAGGTACCCATTGCGGGTATATCCACGGGTATCCATGGGTACGGGTTTTTTTTTACATCCCTACATCCTATTCCCTGCTCAGATTGGTCGGATAGCTCGGATTGGACATGATCGGATTGCTCGATTCTTCAATAAAGTGAATAAAGGAGTATTCCAAGCAAATATACAATCCGATCAATCCGAGCAAGCCTAACAATCCGAGCAGGTACAATCCGAGTTATCCGAGTAGGAATTAGAATGAGTAAAGTGTCACGTCATCACTTAACAGTAGGTACTTAACGGGAAGGACTAAAATTTGTTATGAAAAATTAATGAGAGACCAAATTTAGGTGAAAAATTTAGTAGGGACAAAACACAAAATTCGCTAATTTTATAGGGACAAAAAACATATTTAAACCTTTTAATATTTAAATTTAAACCTTTTATGTTTTTTTTTCAAATTTTTTTTATCTCTTTTATTCATTTTAACTTTTCATGATCGTTAGTATTACCAAATGATTTTTTATGATAGTTACTCGAACTTTATTATGATATTTTAAAGGCTTAAATATGTTTTTAATCCCTAAAAAATTAGTGAATTTTGTGTTTAGTCCTTATAAAAATTTTCATCTAAGTTTAGTCCCTCATTAATTTTTCGTTTTCAATTTTAATCTTTGTCGTTAATCTGCACTGTTAAGTGATGACCTGTCACTGTTATAGTCCATTGACGTGTCTATTTAGGCTAACATGGTTGTCACAATGGATTTTTCTGAAATTATTTTCCCCCAATTTTTTTTAATTTTTAATTCCAATATTAATGTTAAAAAATTAATAATATTTGAATTATTAATTAAAAAAATTGGGGAAAATAATTTCAGAAAAATCTACCGTGGCAGCCATGTCAACCTGAATAGACACGTCAGCTTACTGTAACAGTATCAGGTTATCACTTAACAATGCAAATTAACTGTAATGATTAAACTTACAAACGGAAAATTAATGAGGGACTAAACTTAGGTGAAAAATTTTATAGGGACTAAACACAAAATTCGTTAATTTTTTAGGGACTAAAAACGTATTTAAACTATTAATTTAAGTAATATTAAAATTATTGTAGCTAATTTAATTTGAAAGTTCACTTTATTTTTTAAAGATAAAATTATTTATTAAATTCTTATTAAAATTAATTTACTTTAATAATTTTTAATTGATAGTAAAGTAAATCTATTGGTATTGAGAAATAAAATAAATAATAGTTTAGAATTTTGATGATAAGATAATGATTTTGGAAGAACGATAATAGATTGCAATTTGCAATATATGGGATTACTGAATAGAGGAGATTTATTTATATTGAAATTTAGAAAGAAAAGAGACATTTGAAAAACGTATAACAACTAGTCAATATTTAATAGGTAACATTTTTTATTTTATTTTTTTTGTACTTGACCAGGGTATCCACCGCCGACAGCAGTGACTAATCCCCTCGCTGGTTTGTAGGCACCTCGATGGGTGGGACAACTGACCCTGGATTTTAAAGGAGCTGCATGCCCAAGGCGGGATTCGAACCCCCGACCTTGGTTAAGCTTGTAACATTTGCTATTTGAATGCCCTTTTGCATACTCTATTTGGATGAGGTGTTTGGATTGGTTTGGTTTCTCTATTGCTTTGCATAATTCTGGTCATGGAAATTTTGCTCAGTTTATAGGTCTTCCATGTTGTTTTGCTAATAATCGTTTTAAGTGGTCTATTTTATGGATTGTAACAATTTGGTCTCTGTGGCTAGCTAGGAATGCAATGGTTTTTTCTGCACAGTCGACAAGTCCAACTGAATTGCTTGATCTCATTAAAATTAGATCTTGGAATTGGTTACGTTGTAAGGATTTGACTTTTGATTATCCTTTCTCATCCTGGGCATCTTCTCCTGCTTCATGTTTATTTGATGGTTTTACTTCTGGCACGACTTCTATGTAGATGACTTTGTAGTATTACAAGTTCAACTGTGCAGCTGTTGCTGATGCCCGAGGGGTATTTGCTGATGGATAATATTCTTAATTTATTAGGTTTGTTGGGAGGTGGCTAGCTTCTGTTGTTCATCAGCTCTTTCGGATTTGTGTCTTTCTAGAGTTATTGAATTTTAAGGTTAGGTGTTTGATATTTTTGGTATTGGTAGTCCATTCCATTTTGTTGGGTTTTGTAATGTTACTGTTGTAATGGGTTGGAGTACCCCTTGTACTCCTTTAATTAATCTTCTTTGCTTAATAAAAAAAGAAATATATGAATTTTAATTTGAATTAATAATATAAAAAAATCGATAATAAGATAAAATAGAATAATTACTATAATAGGAAAGAGGGTCACAATAAGATAAATATTTTAACTTTTAGGAGAAAAATCTATATCCGCGATACTACCTATAAGTTTTTTTTGGGTGATGTGTGTTTCTATGGTAATTATAATATACTATCTATAAGCTAATTAATTGAGTTTCTTTTAATTTTTAAAGAAAAAGAATATTTAAATATATTTTTAGGGGCTTAAAGTTGTTTGGTTGTCTAAACAAGGACTCCTCCTATTTTATGCTAGGAGTGTCCCTTACACCCTTTAGTAGTAGTGTAGAAAGAAATATGATGGGGAGAAATAATAAAGAGAGAAATAGGGTGAAAAGAAATAGGTGAGAAATATAGAAGAAATTGAGTTGTTTGGTAGGAAAGAAATATAGATGAAATAGGATGAAGAGAAATGTTATTTTTGTTTGGTAAGAGAGAAATTGAATAATAAGATATGAAGACCAAAATGCCGCGATTTAAGTATTGATAAGTAAACTATATAAAATGATTAAAATATTTAACTTTATATAAAATATGTAAGTAATTTATATAAAATCAATAAAGTAATATTGAAAACTAATAAATTTATAAGTTTGAATACTTAATTAATTAAGCATGATACATTTATTATAATTAGGGGGTGTTCATTTACAATTCAATGTGTTCATTTTTAATCCAATCCAATGCAAACCTTAAAAATGAAACCTAAAAAGAATCGAAAACCACCAAATAACTAAAAATTACTTATTGTTTTAGATTGGTTTTTGGATCCTATATTAAAAACCGATCAAATCCAAAATAAACTTAAATACACATATATTGTTTTAGATGTAGTTTATTTTTCTCCTAAAATAAAAATGTAGCAAATAAAAATATAGTTAATTAATAGAAATTGGGTTCAATTAATTCTTCCTAAAGTGAACAATAACACCCTTCTCTTCTCTCCCTAGCATTCATTTCTCACTGCACCAATGATGGATTCCACAACCCTACTCGTGAGCTTGAAGGCTTTTGATCTTCCTCTGCGTCCGTATATAAGGGCAAGCTCGTCATCAAATTCGAATTCCACTTCTCATCTCTCTCTTAGCTGTTTTTTCCGCAGTTTTGCGGATAAATACTAACACATGGGCCCCATAAGCTGAATAATTCTCTCCTTCCTAATTTCTCCTCTACCAAACACAATTCGTATTTCGCTTCCTCCTATTTCTCTTCTCTCCACCCAAATTTTTATTCAACCAAACGAAATGCTACCGATTAAAAACATAAATATAAATTTTTTATTGAATTGTGCAACATTAATTATTACAAATGCAATCAATGTCTACAATATTACTAAAACAATATTTTTATCAATGAATTCTAAATCAAATTTTGAAAAATTTCAAAATATAAGTTTTTTTAAAATCTCATTCATGTAAAGTGTCTACAAATTAAAAGTTTGAAAAGAAATCATATTCAACATCAAAAAATTATCGATCAAATCATATTCATATAAAGTTTATAAAAAAAAAATTGGTTGATAATATGAAAGTTCTTTTTAACGGTTCATGAAAATTGAAAAGGGGCAACATTTACATCAACTTTGTTGGACTGACTACATTTTGAAGAGTAAAATATAAGTGTTCTGGACCGAGTTTGAAGTCGGTCTTAGACACCGACGTTTACCGAGATGCGTTAAAATATATGGTTGATCCTTGCCGACATAGGACTTCATCTTCCGAGGTCCTTCACGTCTTCAGCCAACTTCAATGAGGCACTCCCCTCGGAACTGGAATCTCTTACTCAACGCGTGGATTCCAATTCATGTAGGCGCGTGATCACATTGTGCAAATTCTGCTATAACGACTTAACAGAATTTCCTGCCTATTTTAATCTATAAATACACAATTCTAGCAGAAACTCGGGGTACGCTTCCATTCATTTTCTCTGAAACTCTGCTAGAGCACTTACTGACTTAACTGTCGGAGTCCCTGCAGGTACACCACCGCCGCGCTCCTCCGTGAACCACCGTACAAGCTCGCCAGAATCCTCCACTACAGATTTACACTCAGACATTGGCACCGTCTATGGGGATCAACTAGATTCCTATCTCAATTCTGTCTTTCCGTTCGATTCATCCGACGCTATTTTACAAGATGGTTACTACAAGAAGCACTACCAACGTTGTTGGATCTTGGCGCGACCGCTCTTCCAGTGTTGTCACTGCAACCACCATACCATCCAATAACCAACAGAAATCCCCTCCAGTAACTATTATCATAATGGTTGGAGGAGTTCCTGCCGCCGTTTCAATTCTCGGAGCTCCCGCCATTGCCTTCACCGGTAGAGTCTCAATTCTTGGTGCACGAGCACCTCTAGTCGTTATGCGTCCTCAAAACCAGCCTCCTCCAGCTACCTTACCAAGACATCTCACTCGTCAAGACTTGGTGGACTTCATTCGTCGCCAGGACTTCATGCTGAATGACTATGCTCTCCGGATTCAGAGGTTGGAAGCACAAGCTGAAGCTTCTGTTGTACATTAGGAAGAACGACCTTCTCAACGGCAAAAAACTCCTCATCGTGTCGAACATTATCCTCGCATCGAGCGTTTTCTCCGCGCTGAACAACTTCCATCTCCACAACCTTTAGTACAATCCACTCACTCACTATCCCGACTATGACCTCCATCTTCCCCAGCACAATATGGTTCTCATTACCTGGAGTTAAACTCTTAACCTCAAGATGACAAGGTAATGCAAGTTGTCATGCCGTTTTCAAAACGCATAATGTTATTTCCTGTTGACAAGAGATTTGAAAAAGTGCTCGTTCCTGAGTTGTATGATGGAATGAGGGATCCATTAGAGCATCTGGACGTCTATGAGCCCGCAATGTCAATCTGAAATGCAGATGGCCCGATCTTATGCAAAGTATTCCCACTATTGCTGAAGAAGACTGCGCTAAGCTGGTTTCAAATTCTTTCACCAAGAACTATCAATACTTGGGCTGACCCGCGAGCTAAATTTATTACAAGTTTCACAATAAGCAAAATACAGACGAAGACTGAGGCCTCACTAAAACAAATTCGGCAGGTAGCTTCTGAATCTCTTCGTGACTATATCAGTCGTTTTACCGAGAAGGCGTTGCTGGTTTAGGGAATCCAACTTAGAGTTCAACTGATTGTTGGCCAAGGATGGCCTTATTCCACATTCCCCTTTCAGGATTGACCTATCCAAGAAGAAACCTATCTTCATGGAAGAATTCATCTCCCGAGCAGAGCAGTACATCAGCCTAGAAGATGAAAAATTAGCATTAAAATTGAAGGATAGAACCACTGGTCAGTCATCCAAGCCTGGAACATCCAAAAAATGAAAAAGGTAAAGGTAATGAGAAGGGTGAGAAAGGATTGTTGGGACATTATAACTTTTATACCGAGCTCAACACATCTCGAAACAGAATCCTAAAAGAGATCTTGAATGTTGAGATGTATAAGGTTGAGATGCGCAGACCAAAGCCGATTAAACCAAAATGTGATACTGATCGTTCAAAATATTGTCTGTTTCACAAATATCCGAGTCATGACACAGATAAATGTATCCAGTTGCAAGATGCTATTGAGGAACTTATCTGATGTGGAAAGCTTGATAGGTCTGCGGTTGGAGAGGAGCGTCAACAGTCGGGACATCCCGTGATTTATATCATCGCAGGAGGTTTTGCCGGAGGGGGAGAAAGCGAAAATTCTAGAAATAGGCATCTGAAGGAAATTATGTCTGCTTCAACGTCGAGAGAGCTAGCTTCAAAAGCTCATCCTTAAAAGCGATGTTTTCCGCCCTTAAGTTTTTCTGACGATGATTATGGACCTATTGTTCCTGGACATGATGATCCATTGTTAATCACCATGGTCATAACTAATAAGCCGACATCATGTTCTTGAAAACGTATAAGAAATTGCACATTCCTTCCACTGACTTACTCCCTTATACTGGCAGGGATCTTATTGGTTTCACCGGAGATAAAGCTCGTCCCAAGGGGTACATCGAACTGCTTGTGATGTTTGGGAAACCTCAGTTTCAAAAGCATCCAAGGTCAGATTCTTGGTGGTAGACTACCCGACAACCTACAATGCTATTCTCAGAAGACCAACTTTAAATTCCATTGGAGCTATTATTTTCACCAGTCATCTTATGATAAAGTTCTGGAGCAACGAAGGGAAGAACATTGAGCTAAGAGGGGATCAAATTACGGCAAGGTCGTGTTATAAAGAATCTCTCAAAGTCAACAAGCCGGGGAAACCTGAATTGAAGATTGAGAAACAACCATTTGCTAGTGATATCCTGCTTACCAACATAGATGTACGTGAAGATCTCGGCAGAACCCGTCCTACTCCAGAAGGCGATTGTCGACCTCTCCAAATTGGCCCAAGATCCGATATGATTGCTCAATTCGATAATGGGCTACCATATGAGTGAAGGGAATCAAGCATGTGGTCAGGATGCAGCGGAATAAATGGATTCCCTCCCTTGTTATGATCGTTAATGCGAAAACACGAATCAAGGCATAAAACATAATGACATGCCTTATTAGGATTACGAACGAGGCAATAGCAGCCACGTCTCTAGAGGTGTCCACGCCAACAGCCTAACTAGGAAACCCTCCTCAACTCTGCTAGTAGTGTTTAGAGAGTAAGAGTGATTACTCGTGTGTTCATATATCTAGGGTAATGCATCTAATGCTATATTTATAGAGTGGCGGCTAAGGTTTAACTCCCCACTCTATTAACCCTAACATATATGGGGCCTGGCCCATTATGTTATAATTCTAATCAAATTAGAATTATTATCTTTTCCTAGCGGCTTGTTGTATGCGTGTGACCCAATAGGCTTTTGATATTTGGTTATGATATTAAAATAAATCCCCTTTTATATTTAATATCATAAATAGTGAGCGGTATCTAGCAATACATCACTACCCACATATTGAGATTATCAACAACCTTGAAGAATCTTATTTTATGATAATTTATATGATCTGTCCCTTTGTCCAAATATCTAATTGAACACAAGGGCATGGATTGTGTCAATCTTGTATAGTTCAATTTATGTTTTCTTGATCCCCAAGTAGACTGTACAGAAAATAAACATCTCGTGTTTATCCTCCTGAGCATGGCCATGCATTTTGCAGTCTCACTTTATCAAGAGGCCTATAGATATAACTCATGTTACATAAGAGGGACAAATCCCATCTAGGGCACTCACATCCCACCACATAATTTATTATATGCCCAAAAACCAACTTTATGATCACCTTGTTACAGGCAATGTTTGATGATATTTAAAGCATGCAACTCCTTATGTAGGAATCGTAGTGATTTTAGGTCGAAGGACTTCATATAACATTTATCAATATAAGAAACGTTCATGACACTTATGTAACAATCCATGCAACGTTCTTAAGGTGGGTCTGTCCAGTACACCATTACTCTTAATGTGTACCTATGTAAGCACATGATATCTCATATCCATGATCCGTGAGATGTGATCATCATTGAACTCACATACTAGTCTAAATGCATCTTTGTCCTAAGATGATACTTGACTAGGGACTATTTAAGAATAGTTCTTCATAAGATCTCACGATCAAGTCATCTACTTGATTTCTTATGAAGTTTGAGCTTACTATTCTAAGGACATTTATTATATTCTAAAAGAATGAGTTGCCTTTATAAAATAATATGATACATGTGATGGATGTTTCGAAAACATATAAGTCTCTAGCGCATATACCTAACACTGAGGTGGATTCAGCACTATGTGCTCTTATCCAGAATAATGCTGATCTGTTTGCATGGACTGCGACTGATATGCTTGGTTTGGATCCTAACTTTATCTGCCACCATCTTTCTATTGATCCGCACATGAAGCCAGTTGCACAAAAGCATAGGAAGATGGCTGCTGAACAAGCTGAAGCTACACGTCAGCAAGTGGTCGAGCTGTTAGATGCCAGATTTATTAGAGAAGTTAAATATACTACCTGGCTTTCCAATGTAGTCCTCGTTAAAAAAGCCTCAAGAAAATGGCGTATTTGTGTAGATTATACATACTTAAATAAATATTGTCCCAAAGATTCTTACCTTTTACCCAATATCGACCGATTGGTCGATCAATCTTCTGGATTTTACTTATTGTCGTTTATGGACACTTACTCGGGATATAATCAAACTCCAATGTATCCACCAAACCCAGAAAAAACCGCTTTCATGACTGATGGGGCAAGGTATTGTTATAGAATGATGCCTTTCGTGTTGAAGATTGTTAGAGCAACATACCAACGAACGATGAACACGGTATTCCGAGATCAGATCGGAAAAATATTAGAAGTATATATTGACGACATGGCTGTCAAAAGCTGAGCTGATGAAGATCACATCGAGAATCTTACCAAAGTATTCGACCAACTTCATCGTTTTAACATGCGTTTAAGTCCGGAGAAATGTACCTTTGGTGTCCGAGTTGGGAGGTTTCTTGGATTCATGTTAACAATATAAGGAGTTGAGGCTAATCCTGATAAAAGTCGCGCTATACTCAAAATGAAGATCCCGTCATCAGTCAAAGAAGTTCAGCAGTTAACTGGCCGATTAGCTGCTCTAACACAATTTATTGCGAAGTCGGCTCACCAAGCTCTAACGTGATTTATCGTGAAGTCAGCTCACCACCCTGAGAACAAATCTGGGCTTCTTCCCCCGACAGTTCAAGTTCCTATTCTTCCTCATGGTCTTCCTCGACCCAGTTGACGTGCCCAAAGGCCAGCCCCAATTATTCTTCCGAGTTGTACCAGCAGGACGTCCCGATAGCTTCGGTATCAACCCATGTAAGTGGAGCCAAATATGGAGGGATTGGGAATGTGGTGGAGGGAGAGGTATGGATTTTCCGCTTACCCATCACGGACCTGTTCAAAAGTCCCAATATTTCATCGTAAGAATATGAAGATGATGAAACTAGATGGGAATAAAACCGGACTACCCCGAAAAACCTAGCGGCTTCTATCTCGGGAACTTCCCGACCTAAGCTTATGGACAATGCTCTTTTTAGAACTCTGATTTGTTCAGGTTTGGCAACTTCTATTAAGTTACTATGGAGTCCAATATAACATCCGGAAATCGGGACCTAGGAAACATAAGAGAAGCCTTAGGTGGTGAACCCAACCAAGAGAGGGGAGTTAGAAGTAGGAAGAGAATTCAGAAGTTAAGTGTGATTTCAGACAAGGAATTAGGGAATTCATTAGGAACCACGAGTTTTAAAAGAGTTTAGAAGAGGGACCGAGAGCTAAGTCAATTAAGTTGTAGGACGAGTTAGAAGGAACCGCACCCGGTATCGGAGAGAAATATAAAGGTTTAGGAGTGAGGAAATGAGTTTGGTTAAAGGAGAAATAATTTGAAAGAAAGGATTAAGAGAAAGAGTTAAGGAGTAGAGCAACACCCTAGATCTTAGCCATTAGTGTGGAAGAATAAGCTTTGTGGTCAAGGGAATGGATTTGTTAAGATGTATCTTCAATCTGGCTCTAGGCTCCGAGTTTGATTCTAGCTTGACTTTTCTTCTCTTTGCATTGTTTCTGGTCAGTGTGATTGCAGGCCTTTCTTTTGTGAGATCTGGAAGGATTATCACTTGCACCATGCCTTTCTTTATCTTTCTTTAGAGGACTGGTTGGATAAGGCAAGGTCTTTGGTCTTGGTATCACTTATCTTCCTTTCTCGGGCTTTGATTCACCATCTCCCTGTTCAATCTTTTTCTCATTTTCTTGATCTTGTACACCCCCATATGTTGTATTCTGTACCTCTCTTTCACAGTCAGTCTCTTCTTCAAACACCATCTTTTCTGTTTCATCCTCTCAATTCTTCTACTTCTGTTGCACCTTCTTCTTCTTTTTCTTCATCAGCTTCTTCTGATTCCCTTTCTTCAGCTTTTCTTTCTTGTATTTCTTCAGTTTCTTCTTCTTCTTCTTCACGTTCTTCTTTTTCTTTTTCTTCTTCATCAGCCAGATTGTCATTGATTTCCTTCCCTATCAGCTGAACAATGTCATCGCACTGCTCTTCGGGGTTGGGTAATGCATTTGCTGAGATTGGTTCTGACTGTTGTTTGACTCTTGTTTCTTTTAATTGCTTCAACAAGGCGTCAATATTTCTTCTTGCTTCTTCTCTGTCCTTTTGAAATTGTATATTGTATCGATTGAGTTCTTCCAAAAACTCATCATATTTTGAGTGTCTTTGTTGATATGAAGAGTAACTTTGCTGCTGTTGAAAAGAAGGTTGCATGCGGAGTGAAACATCATCTTGGTGCCATCCAAAATTCTGATTCTGGTAACTTCCCCAATCCTGTGAAAAATTGTTAGAATAATTGTTGTAATTAGAGAAGTTGCATTGAATCGGTGTATGGGAGAAATACTCTGGTTCTTGCTGTCTAACATAGTTTCCAAGGGTTCTTCTTGGTGGATTTTGATAATCTCCAAGTGTTCTTCTT
The DNA here is from genome assembly GCA_026901365.1 of Sesbania bispinosa. Classification (NCBI taxonomy): domain Eukaryota; kingdom Viridiplantae; phylum Streptophyta; class Magnoliopsida; order Fabales; family Fabaceae; genus Sesbania; species Sesbania bispinosa. The sequence continues at coordinate 920,516 of QLOH01000422.1, forward strand.
GGTGGATTTTGCCATCCAGAAGTCATTCAACATTTACTTCACTTGGATTGGTTGAACAGAGAATGTTGAGATTGTCTCCTTGCCCTTTTTCTATCTCTCTTTTTGTTCCTTCTAGATATCCCCTCTATCAATTGATTTTGAGACACCTGTCTTTACAAGAGCACTATCCAAGAAACTCAAACAAATGTTAGCTCAGGAAAGAGGAACAAAATATTTTTATTTATTTATTTTAAAAAAATGAATTTTTTTTTTATTTTTTTTAGAGAAAACGAAAATAAAAAAATAATTTTTTTATTAAAACGAAAATAATAAAATAAATAGAAAAAAAATATTTTTTTATCTTAAAAAAATCCTAAAATTCTAAGATAGAACTTGATAAAACCAAGTTTGAATTTGAATTATGATATACATTTATCCTAAAATCCTAAAAGAACTCGAAAAGGATAAGTGTTGAAGATAAGATAACACCAATTTGAATTTCAATTTTCAATTTTTTTAAAATATTTTTTTTTTGAAAAATGAAAATATTTAAAATAAAAGGAAAATTAAAGATAAAACTTGATAATTCGACCTCCCAAGGTTATACGAATTGAAACACCGCTCCCCGGCAACGACGCCAAAAAATACTTGATGAAATTCTGGCAAGCGTACCAAAATTCAGCAGTATAATAGTGAGTATAAAGTATCGTATCCACATGGAGCGGTTCACTTCGTAAGTTTTTAGTGATCGAATTGCCAAGTAAGAAACTTTTTAAGAGAATAATTGTTGTGCAGAATGTAAATGGCAAGAAGAAAAATAAGCAGTAAAATAGAGGAAGATAGATTTACTTGAATTTGGATTGGACTTCGTTTCATCGCACCCCTTATGTATGTGAATCCCTTTTTTTAATTATGAATTTATTATTATACTACCTTAGCCAAACTGTATTGATTCCACCCCAAGTTACCAGTAGTAAACCACTCAAAGATAATTCATGCGGGTTCTCCCAAGCGATAAATTACCCTCGGCTCATTAGCTCTTACCTTTCCGTTTGTTTGAATCATCTATTAATCGTACTTCCCTATAAACGTTCTTCATAAAGGGGCTGTCACAATCCACCTTCAATCACGAGACCCCGCTTATGCTTTCATACAATTAATTAACGATTATTTTACTATCAATTAGTTATATTTTCCTATAGATGCTCCTATAAACGGGCTGTCACTCACCAATCATTTCAATCATCAGACTCCACCTATATTCCCATATAACTAATGAGTACTCTTAGCAATCGGAGGTTAGGTTTCCTATGTCTAGGCTCCCCTAAACTCTAATACTAGCCGGAAATCTCATTCTCGTTGTTATCTTGATCACTAGCCTAAGACTCCGGCGCACGCGCGGAAGTAATGCATTAAGAACAGCATAAAAGTACCGATAAATATAAAAACAAGGATTCATAATTAAAATACGAGAATTCACATACACTTGGGGATTGAATTCACTACATCCAATCCAACTAGAGAGCTTAGCTACTCATGGTAGCCATTACAAACCACTGAAGAATCTATCACCTTCTTCAATCCTTGTGCGTCTATCTTCTATTTTATGCTTCTCTCAGTCCAACCGTTCCTTCCTTTTGGGTCTCGGGGACCTGCTCTAATCTTTGCAAAAGGTTCTATTTATAGACTAATGAAAACCTAATCTAAATCTGGAAGAGATCAATCTATATTTGATTTCAAAAAGCTGGTGTGTAACTTGCGTTTCACCTGCGCTAAGCGCAGGTGAAGCGTGTCCTCTTTGGAAGTTGCGCTCCACCTGCGCTAAGCGCAGGTGAAGCGTGAAACACACTGCAGACTTTCTTTAATTCTTCATTTATCAACTTGATCTATTTTTTATCTTGCCTCTGCTTGATTGGCTTTCCTTGTTTCCCTTTTCTGACTTGATCTTGTGATTTATTTGTTTGAATTCAAATTGGGAAAGTTATCAACATAATCCTTTTTTAAATGGTTGTTGATCTTATCTTTATTTTGTCCTCATTTAAACTTCAAATCTACAAATAATCTCCCCATTTAATGCTATCTTCTTTCCAAATTCAAATCTATCATAAATCTGCATAATTTAACAGATTTCTAATTAAAATAGCATCAAATTCAAATTAAAACCAAATAATTACAATTATTTACAAAAAAGGGATTATTTTGAGGCATAAATTATTATTTTAACCTTGATAAGTGTAATAAAAACATAGGAAAATATCACATAATTCACACTTATCACACACCGGTAACCTACGTGGTACACAAAGTGATGCTATGTCATGTGGCACCACATACTTTAGCGTATTGTAAAGAGAATTGTTGTCTATACATTCGGATCACACTATTTATAAAAAGAATTTTTGTTTATACAACGTACAACATAGATTGATATGTTAGAAATTTTAATTTCTAATAATTATTTTTGTGGGCTACATATTAAATATTAAAACATTTATATTAGCTATTTACGTCAATTGGGTTGATCGCTAGTGATCTGCATTAAGTGAGGCCGTTTAGACTACCGTAGGCATTGATGTAAATAAAACCCTAATAGGTTGGTATAAATAAACCCCTTTAAAGGTGTTGGTCCCCAAGATACCAAATCAACCACCCCCTCCACATTCCTTCCCGTTAGGATTCTTGGCACTAAGGTCCCAATTTTGGGAACTCAATAGATTTGGTTGAGGAAGGCCATAACACCATATTTACTCGAAACCTTGTTTTGTGTCACTTTGTTTGACGTTTAATCCCCAAGAGGAGGTTCGTGACGTTCGTTACCTACCCAAAGGTTTCCGCTGCATTGTGATAAAGCGTAATGGATCCAAGTATTCCTTGAAACTCATAGTTCTCAATAATATAGCACAATGAATTTATATTTGGGTGTTTAAAATTCTCAACATGATAAAGAGAGAAAAGAGAAAGAATATATAGAATTGTGAGACGTGGTGGGTGATGTGATACAAAAGACATAGAGAGAGAGAAAAGTGTGTTGTATAAGTTGTTGTATAAATTTAATATCTCATTTATAAACATGAATATCATGTTCTAGCATTCTCTAAGATTTGAAAAAAAAAATGATTAATAACACTAATTAGTCATATATTATAAGGTAAAGAAAGCACAAATAGGTAGTTTTAAAAAATATATAATTATATTAGATATTTTAATAAAATTAATAAATGAGTTAATTACTATGCATTGTTAGTGTAAAAAAGTTTTACACTAACATCCAATGATCTGTTGCCACATCATTTAATAAGTTGAATGATACATGAGGTGCCATACTCATTAAATAATGTGGTAACACATCGTTGGATGTCAGTTCAAAACTTTTTTTCACTGACAATATATAATTAATGAATATTATATAATTGTATACAATATTATTTATTAAATGATTTAATTATTTAATATATGTGTATATGTGCGGGTATGGGGCGAATTATTACTCGTACCTGTGATGCTCGTACCTGTGCCCATCCACATTAAAAAATACGGGTTATTACTCGTACTCGCTTAACGAGTTTTTAGCATGCCCATTGCGGGTATTTTTTGTGGGTACCCATAGGACTTGACCTTAATTCCCATCCCTAATGTCACATGTTGGCTGTAACACAAATGTATCTAAAATGTTTAGCTTTTATTGTTTTTTATTCTAATTTTTTTAAAAACTTTTTAGGTGGGCCAACCCATTTAACTCATATCAACTCATCTTGTTTTAACTTTTGGTCTATTATATGACTAGCTTGTTGGCCCATTTAGTCCATTGATATATGGGCTTGGTTGGGATTTTGTCTACTTTCAAATTTGAGTGAGTCTGTCCTGTCCCTTTTTCTGACGGTAGGGATTGGCCCAAACTGTAACATCCCGAAAATTGGACCTAAGAAGAATCTAGAGGAAGTTAAAAGTAAGATGAGAACTTAGGGGTTGGAAGGAAAAATGAGATGAGAGTTAGGGAATCTATTAAGAGTTACAAGTTTTGAGGGAACCGAGAAGGGAAAAACTAAGTATTAAGCCAAACCTGACTGTAGAGTTAGCATAGGAGAAGTCACACCCGGTGGTAGAAAGGCTAGCATAGTGAAGAGGTGAGGAAGGAAGTAGAGACATTGGAACTAGGGAATTAGATTAAGACGTAAGGAACTAAGCTTAGACGAATTGACGAGAATGAAGAGAAGAGACGTAGACTCAAGGAAACAGAGTAGAAGGTGATTTTATGTAGAAGGTGATTTTATGGAAAGGAACAAGGGAATAGAGGAGCATAGTCTCATGGACACTTAGAACCCTTAATGTTAGCCTTATTGGAGTGAATTGATGAGTTATAACATGATTCATGTAAAGTATGCCCCGTTAGGCTTCAACCATGGTTATTGCTTAATTTTGGGTTTTAAGCCTCATGACCATGGTGCACTAATTCACAAATATCTAGAATTATAGGTGTCCAATTGAGGTGATTTCACTTGGATTATAAATCTAAGATCCGGAGCTTCAGATTGATATGTTATACGATAGTATTCCGACCTTATTTGCACCTTCAAACAGACTCATTCTCGCTCAAGCGAGAATCTGCTCACTTGAGTGAAAATCTTGAGAGAGAAGGGGGAGATTGAAGGGGAATGCTTAGATTGGGGCTATCCACACCATTCAAGGAGCTTAGACCTTCCTCCTCCTCCTTCCATTCTTCCCTTTTCTCCATTAGAGGTGAGTAGAGCTCATACACACTTCACTTTCCCCTTTGGTTTGAAATCCTCCATGAACCCACTTTTCCCTCTCCCTTTCTTTAGGTTGTATGTGCTTATTTATGATATTTCACCGATTGATTTTAGTTGTTTTGGGTATTTGAAAGAGATTGAAGTTAGAACCCCACTTAGGGTTTGGAACTGGGGATTTTTCTAGGGTTGGGAGATTTTGCTTGTATTTGTTGGATATTATGAATATGATGGATGTATGTATTGTGTTGAATATGATTGAGACTCATTGATGTAGAACCCTAGGTTAGGGGACTTGATATAATGGTTTATGTTCATGATATTGCTGCATGATTAGAAACCTAGATTATGATTCATTGTTCAAGTGGCTCATGCTCATGCTCATGCTCATATTCATGTTTATTGTCAAGTAAATATGCTTTCATAAATCATGTTCAAGTTAGAAGAAAATCATGTTAGGCTTCGGCCATCACGGGTCTCGGACCATCATGTTTAATTAATCAAGATCATGTTCATGTGGATCCAAGGTTGAGTCCCTAGATCTTGGGTCTGGTCACGGAAGGTTCTCTTTTGAGAATAATCCACCTTAGGGTGGTGGAAAAGCTCAAGCGGTCAATACTCCAATCCAAGTATGGGCCAAGAGGTAGTGGTCTTAGTCGAGATTTGAGTATTAATCACAGTGACGTCTTTTAAGACCATCACGATAATTGTTTTAAAACTAGGCTTCGGCTGTCAGGTAACGGTGGCGACTTTATGTCCCCAAGGGAGATATCCCTTGTAGTCTGAGCTCAGTCTAACTGCAGGAAAGTGACAAGACCCCTACTGCTGGGTTAGCAGTTCATTTTAAACTAAATTTCAAGCTATCATGGTCATTGGAGTCCAGCATTGCATCATGTCATGAATGCATCATGTCATCTTATATGCTTGATCGTTACTGGTTATTAGATCTGAATTGCTATCACATGTCATCCTTACTATGTTATGCCTTATTTTGCTAAATGTTGTATATGTATGCACTGATTTGCTCACTGAGGCGTTAGTCTCACCCCGTTGTGGGTTTACATTTTAGATTCCCAGACAGGTCGAGAGGATCATGGCACAACCACAACTTAGGAGTCTTGTTGCCTTTGGAGCCCATTAGTTATTTGTATTTTACTGGATGATTGTGTGTGTGTATTATTTTGGAAGGATTATTAATACATGTGTAATCCCTTATGCTTCCGCTTGTTGAGGCACATGTATTGTATTGTCTTGGATATGGTTGTGTGTAAGAATCCTCAAGCCATGTTTAAATAAACGTTGGATTTAGTTAAGCATGCCTGTAACATAATTATTGATATCGTTAATGTCGCGAAAATAATTCCCTCAATTCGGGACTTATGCTTCCAACGGGCATAATTTCCTAATTCTGGGAATTAGGACATTACACAAACCCTTGGTTAAGGCCTCTTAATTGCTAGTATCATCTTTTATAAAAGCTGGTAAGCAAATATCGTCATTATTAGGCCTAACACATTGATTTACAAGTTGTTGTTCCATTGCAGGGATGAGGGTTCAATCTTTGCTAATTGAATTTTAAGGCCATTTTTTTTACTTGATGTTTTTAAAAAGGCTCCAATATGAAGATTTACATGAGGCCTCCCACATATTGGGTTGGCCTTGTTTAACATGCTAACCACATGTTGGGATGGGCCAACCGATATTGTGATTCGTAAGTACTTCTCATTGGCCTTCTAGTTTCCTAAGTTCTGATGTCACAAAAAAAAGAGGTTATTATGGGCCAAATCCAAAACTCAATTGTGTTAGTTTATTTCTAGTGAATTGTTTTTTGCACTAACAAAATTGAGAAATACATCCTTAATTTTATTTATTTATTTATTATTACATATATACCCTTAAATTCTACCCCGCTCATTATTCTCCATCTTTAAACCTTACACACTACACATTACTGCAACCGCCGCTCAACAATAGATGGAATGCTATATTTGATGACAATTCTTTGATCCAACTCACATCCTTGAAAACTACTGTGCTGGAACTTGTGTTGAAAAAAATATAATCCACATTCAGAAGAGTCAAATTTTGAAAGAGAGAAATCAAAATTAAATGGAACCGAAAAGCAACCTAGGAGGAAATGAAGGCACCGAAAAGAAACCCAGAAGGAAATGAAATCTAGAAAAAATACAACAACAACCGGAATTTAAGTTTTGGAATAGTCAAAATAAAATACTATTCCAAAGATTAAATTTCGGAATGTATTAGTAATTTAGTATTATAAATTTTGAAGTTTAATTTTTGGGATAATATTGTTACCACCATTGTAGCTTTTTATCTTTTATTTATTTATTTATTTATTTTTGATCTACTTCTCTTCTGCTATTGTATTTGTTTCAACAATGATTATGGCTATATATGGCTACTGCTTTTCTATGTGCAAGACCACTATGTTACCCTCTACCTCATTTTCAAGGTGTCAGGACACCTTGTTCTAGGCTTCCAGAGTTCTCGGAATATGGAAAATGAATTCCAGAATTATGTTTCCGTATATTGCAATTTAATAAAAATTTCCAAAACATCAACCTCAGAAAAAATCACAACAAAACTAGCAAGGCAAAACGTGAGCAGGAAAAAAAGAATGAGTCCGGAATCGGGAAGAATCGGCAGATTGAAACGAATAAAACATGATGTTAGAAAAGGAACACAAAAACAAGGTGCGAAGAGGAGATACTTTATGGTGGTGACGGTTTGGTGGTGGCCTAAAGAAAAGAAGAACAAGGGAAAGGGGTGTTGGGGAATGAGGTGCGACGGTCAATGAAAATGTTAAAGAATGAGCTAAAACCTAAATAACACAGTGCAAAAATCAAATCCTTTATTTCTATGTTGCAGTGAATGGAGCAATATAGCTTAGTTGGTAAAATTAATTGTCAAACAAGATAATATTGCATTCATAAAAAAAGCTGGAATGTGCAATATATAAGTGCAAGGCTTCCTACCCGGGAGGTGCTAAAAGTAATCCAAACCCTAATTGGATGGTACCAGTCTCAAGACCAGTTATTTTGGCCCCACTCCAAAGATGGGAATTATTCTGTTCGCACAGGCTACCGGATAGCTAAATCAGAACTACACCAACCAAGGGTGAGCTGTGCTCCTTCTTGACAACCACCGCCAGGATTATGGAATGTAATTTGGGGACTTAAGGTCCCACATAAAATCAGAATGTTTCTTTGGAAGGCCTGCTCCAATGCTCTTTCGGTTGAAGCCAATTTGGTTAAAAAGAAAATTATAGCCAATGAAACCTGTCCCATCTGTCATGAATTTTCGGAGACGGTCGAACATGCCCTGCTACAGTGCAGATGGACCCAACCTGTATGGTTTGGGTCCCAATCTCAATGGAATGCAGATTCTATTCCTATTAACATAGTTGACAAGTGGTTCTAGGAGTTGACCCAACATTTTAAAAAACATACATCCTCATATCAATTTCAAATTTCATATACGGCTAGCCTACTTTGGTCTATTTGGAAGCTGAGGAATAATAAAGTTTTTAAGAACAGCTTACCTCAACCGTTCATAGCACTCTTTCAAGCTGGAAGATTAATCACTGAGTTGAATGATGCTTGGTCGAATCCTGCTGATTCAGAATCTAAGTCTAGACCTCCTCCTCTGTCCAAAAATATATGGAGAGCCCCTCGAGCTGATACTGTCAAATGCAATGTTGATGCGGCCTGGTCTGAGAGACATCCCTTTGGAGCTGTGTCTGTCATCGCTAGGGACTCAGAAGGGCGCTTAATTTCTGGAATGGCGAGGAAACTACCTGCTGCCTCAGCGTTGGTGTTAGAAGCCCTTGCCTTGCGAGATTCTCTTCTTCTTGCCCGAAACTTGGGTTGGGAACGAGTCATCTTCGAATCTGACTGCGTAGTCCTGGTAGAAGCTTGCAGATCGGACCGGAACAGGGGTGAGATTCAACAGCTTGTTAATGATCACCTTTTGTGCATTCACTTGGACCCATCGCGAAGGTAATGCGGTAGCGCATATGTTGATTCTGAATGTTTTCATGGAAGCCTCCCTCCCCAGTGGCCCCTTGCGCCTCTAACCCCCCTGTGGGATCTTCTTGCTGCTGATGTTAAGAGCATGGAGAGCGTGCCCCACCGTTCAACCGCCCCTGCTCAGCCAATAGTTCCAATAGTTGCAGTTTGGGACTCTCTGTTGTCAAGTCTGGTCCCTAAGCCTACAGTTGCCTAGCTTTTTTGTGCTTCTCTAAGTGGTTAGATTATGTGTACCTATAGCTGATTGGTTTAAATGTCCTGAGTAGTTGTTGTAGTATATCAGTCAGAGTTACTTTAGCCTATTTTATTTCTCTAGATTCACTTCTATCGTGAACCAGCCTGAAAGGATTAGCTTATTGTCCTATTCTCTCCTTTCTTTGGGCTGTGATTGTATTGGGCCTCTGTGCCTCTTGCTTTTCGTCTGGAATACAACAATCTTTTGAACAAAAAAATAAAAAAATAACGTGAACAGGTAATACGTTGTCGGTGCACGTTAAACAATTTTTTTTAAATAATGTGTACCGGCAACTTATTGCTGATAATATTTGTTAGATACTTACAACTTGTTTCAGGTAGTTACTGACAACTTGTTTCCGGTATGTAAAAAATATATTACCGGCAATAAGTTATCAGTAGTCTCCTGTTCAACAAAAAAAATAAAGGGGACAAACTTACCTTTGGATGAGCCATCACCTAGAAACCGGCGATGAGCGAGACATAAGAAGGAGGAAAACGTACACATTATGGTTGAAGGGAGGAAGGAGGAAGGAAAAGGGTCTAAGTTAGTGAAAAATTGGGGGGGGAGGGGGTGGGGGCGGTTTGAGACAGACATAGAAAGGGCGGACTTGGAGTGTGTATGATTAAAAAGGGACACGTTAAAATTAATTCCCTTTACTTAAGATCTCCCACATATTGGACTGACTTATTTAACATGTTAAGTTAACCACGGATCGGGATGAGTAAACCCATGTTACCATTTGGCAAGTACTTCTCATTATGCTTCTAGCCCCCTTATTAAGTCCTAATGTCACAGAAAAAAGATTAATAAATGGGCCAAATCCAAAACTCAACTGTCAGTTTATTTCTATGCTGCAGTGAGTGGAGCAATATAGGTTAGTTGGTCAAATTAATTAATTGTCAAACAAGATAATATTGCATTCATAAACAAATCGTTTGGTGGTGAGTTAGGTTTGTTTATAATTAATCACGTTCACGTGGAATCACGATCCTGTCAATTCGACATACATATAAATCCACTTGCGAGTTTATGATGATGGGTGATTATATACGTTCCAAGAAAGTAGTTCATTGGCTCCAATTCAAACTCCAAAATATTAATTAAAACATGGAATAAAAATATGAAGACGTAGATGAGTTGACACTTACATTCCAAGATCAACCACTAGCTTTGTCTCGTTTTGAATCTCGCTCTTTTTTTTTTCTTTTTCTTTTTTCAAGACCACGAGTATTCTTCGCTCATTTGTTTTTTAAATACATAATAACAGTTATACGTACACGAAATCCAATATATAATACAACATTTCTTAAGAAACTTATAATTATGTTAAAACACCAATTAAGGAAACAAAATAAATTATTTTTAAAAAATATTCATTTTACTTATATTACAAAAAAGTTTAATAAATTTAACTTTAAATAATTAAAATATTTAATAGGCGTGTTGTGTTATATGTTCCTTAATTAATATTATTACATAAGTCACTTGTTAAGTTTTTTCAATAATAAAATTGGATACCAAAAATGACAAAATTTTCTTTTTTTTTTTTTAAATATATACAAAATAAACGAACACTTAAAAGACCATTAATTGTTCGGTGGAATTGTTGGTAAGACACGAGTATTTTAAAGTAAGGTTAAAAAAAATAAATTAAATAGCTTATTGTACTGTCATTACATGTACAATATGATTTGATTTTGGAATATATCTGTGATATAAGAATTTCACATGTTAACATCTAACCATGTACTATTACATAACAAAGACATTTGGTCAATAATAATAAAATCCATTTGCTTGAAAGTGTAATAGTATATGATTAAGGGACGTTTTTAAAAAAATAATTTTTAGATTATGTAAAAATAGTGATTTATTTTTTAGATATTTTTATAAAAATAAGGAACTAATTTGTGCTCGGTTACAATGACAAAAAACACATTTTTAACATTCTCTCTTTTCTATTTTAATTGATTATTCTGAAAATCAAATAAAAATAACTTCTGAATTTTGATTATAATTAGATTTCTAATTATTTTTAGATTTTGATTATTTCTAAAATCTAAAAGAAACACACTAAAAATATTAAAGGTGATTATTTTTTTGAAGTGATTATTAATTTCTAAAAATAAACCCATACAAACACACTCTAAATTAATTGTCATCATTAATTATATTTGATTTTATGGAACACTACCACTACTTAAAAGAAACCAAAGCATGCATTAAGGCATGCGTCATCCACTTTTTTCTCCTTTCATTTTTGTTTTTTTTTCACTCTTTTTTAGTTTTTCCTCGTTCCTTTTCCACATTTTCCTTTTTAAATCAATAAAAGAATAATCTTTTTTGAATAGGGTAATTTGAAATTGTAACATCCCGCATGTTAGGAGCTTAAATAATTCATCAGATTGCAAACAAAAGAATTAGGTATTAGTAAGGAAGGAAGGGTAAAATTAAGAAGCTATGAGTTAAAACCCTATTTTAAACCAAGTTCAGGCTTTAACTTAAGAACGTCTAATTAAAGATTAGGTCCACATATTAAGTTATTATATCTCATAAGACTTAAAGGGTAAACTGGGTATGTTGAGTTAAAAACTGGAAGTAGTGAAGATTAGGGAATAAAATCTAAGTTTGGAGTCTTAATAGAACAAAATTTAGGAGTTTTGGTCCCTGGTAATCGATTACCAAGAGCCTGTAAGCGATTACCAGAGAGTCTGGTCCATGGTAATCGATTACCAGCAATCTGGGAACTTAGTAATCGATTACCAAAGGTGGTAATCGATTACCAGGTTCCCAGGATGAGTTCCAGACGCGTTTTTGCTGTGAGTAATCGATTACCATATGTTGGTAATCGATTACTGAGCGAAAATATATATACCCAGGACGTTTTAAAAATCAGAATTTTGGAGAGAAACCCTAATCCAGAGAGAGATGTGTTCTAGAGAGAGAAAGAAGAATTGGAGCTTGAAGAAGGATCTTTGGGCAAGGAAACACCGATTAATCATCTTCAAATCTCCTTTCCCTCTTGGATTGCTTGCAATTTGTGAGTATAACTCACCCTTAGAATAGTGATTGGTCTCCTTGCATGTTCCCCTCTCATTCCCTTCCCTTTCTTGGCTGAAAGTTGAATGAATGTTAGAATGATTGTTTGATAGGTTGGATTGTTCATTGTTTGATTGAGCATATGAATTAGGATCGAGTGTCGAAAACGTTAGTTTCGAAGTTATCAAACTATCAAAATTTACGAAATAAGCGAAACTTACGAAACTATCGTATTTTCCTCGGATTGTGATTCATATGAGTATTCTATTGAAATTATACTTCCTTGTCTTGAATTGAAATGGCTAGATTGTTGAATGGATTGAGAAGCGAGATGTATGTTCGTAGAGTCGAAATTAGCGAAAATGTCGAAATACTCATTGTATGAACCCCACCTCTTTAATCCCTTTCTATGTGATTAACTTGAATGAAATTACGATGGTTATAAATGAGTTCTATGATATTATGATAAGTGCTATATATGTTAGAATTATCTTCCATGTATTTGCACGATCCAAAAGACAGAAGTAAGTTCATGTGGGTTCAGGGCTGAGTCCCAGGCCTTGGATCCGGTTAAGGGAGGTTCTCCTTGGAGAAGAATTCACCTTAGGGGGGTGGAGAAGTTCAGGTTGTTAATACTCCTATCCAGACATGGGCTATTCTTAGTAGTCGTAGTCGGAATTGAGTATTAACTCCGCTGACGCCTCTTAAGACCAAGACAGTTATAAGAGAGGTTGAGTCCGTTTACTCCCGGGCCAAGGAGGTAAATTGTGATCCCTCAATACAGTAAAGTTAATGTGATTGCTAATAAAATTTAACTACTGGTGGCCTTGGACGACAGTCCTTGGTCACAGGCCGAGCGCTCAAAAGACAGACAGTGATAAGAACCCTTGAGTATTTGGGTTAAAATACTCCAAGACTGACATTTATTGATGTTTGGCATTGATTGGCCAAGACTGGTATTTATTTATGTTTGGCATTGTTTGGCTAACTATACGGATCGTTATGTGACTGGATGTTATGCTCTATTTGAATATGATGATGTATTGAATTGATATGAGTATAGAATAGTCATCCATATATGTATGTCCCCTACATTCATGCATAGAGTTATACTTGCTGAGACATTAGTCTCACCCCACGTTTCGGGGATTTCTTTAGTGTGCAGGATGTTCTAGAGGATGTTGAGGATTGGAGAAAGTCGGTGAAGCTGATTTGTGTAAAATAGGAATATTTTGTAATAGAGTTAGTTTATTGTAATAAGAATGTATGAAAGATAAATGTAAATGTGCAAGTATGTATTTCTTAGCCATAAAGGCTTGATTATGTCTAAGTTTGGTTATTGTATTGTTAGATTAGATCGGCTTTGCTGAGTTTCAGGTGAAGCTAGCAACTGGAAATAACCAGTTTTAGGGGGGCTTCTGCCGGATCTCCGGTATGAATCTTTGGAATCCTATTACTCTAACTATAGGTTTCTTTCCCTAAGTTTCATTAAGATGTATTTATATGTGTAACTTAAACTAATCGTTGGAAAGTTTAAGTAATCTTGATTGACGATATTTAAAATTTAACAAACTAATTTCAAGGAATTACAAGAATAGTGTCTCCAACGGGCATTATTCTTGAATCTAGAAATTAGGGTGTTACAGAAATTATCAATTTTCATGTGTTAGAATAATAAAAGAGATAATTTTAAATAACAGATAGAAGAAATTTTTACCACAAATAAAATGAATTTCAAATGATATATTGAGAGAGAATTTTAATATTTCTATGTTATATTTAATTTTTTTAGATTATCTTCTACAAGTCCTCTCATACTTTTAATTCACTCAACATTTCGTATCAAATTTTTTAAAATTTTAAAATTATCCATCCAAACACAGATTTAAAATACCTTAAAAAAGTAAAGGAAAGAAATGTTAAACAGTGTCGAGTATGCAATTCTATAGGAGTAAATTAAATATTTATTTTCATTCTCAATTTTATCCAATTTTTTTATATTAGTCCTATCTTAAACAAATATCAATAATAAGTAATAAAACCATAAATTAAGAATTAATATAACTCATAAAACACAAGTTAAAGGTCTTTTTTAATAACTTTATGATATAAAATTCGGGCATATATCAATTTATGATTTTATGAGTAATTCTTGACAAAATTACTAATTTGTTCAATTTTTTTTATAAAATGTTAAATTTTATCAATTTAACCATTAGAATAAATTTTTTATTATGTAAATGAAGTTTATAAAGTTTAATAAAATTTGAAATCTATTTATTATTTTATCAAGTAACTTCAATTTAACACTATATTTGTTAAAATACAAATAAATGTCAGCTATAAGATTATATATACAAATGTCCAATTTATCTAAAATTTAATGTATATAATTATTATATTAATATCACATTATTTAATATTGAATTTGTTAAATTCATATTTTATAAAAAAATTATAAACATAATTATTATTAAAGTAATACTTTCATTCCTAATTAGCTGTCTATTTTAAGAGAGTAAGAATTATTCCTACTCATCAATCCACTCATATAAGTCCATGGCAATATTCATTACCTCCTTCTTACTTATATTCTATGCTAATTTTCAAGTAATAATAAATGCTTCACGGTTAAGGATAGATAAATAAAATAAAAGATACTATTATAATAGAAAGTTTTTATATATTCTTTATAAAAAATAACTATATTAATTATAATGATTAATTATATGTTAATAGGGCTGTTAAAAGGGCTTTCTATTATAATAGTACCTTTTATTTTAGGGAAAATTGCACTCACCTCCCCTGAGGTATGTCTAAATAATAAATACTTCCCCTCTAGTTTTTGAAATGCACTCACCTCCCTTGTCTAAAGTGATATGATAAAAAAACTCGTACTTGTGGATATTTATCTATATACCAGCAACTAGTACCCACATATTTATTAAATGAGAGGAGACAAATATTATATTACTCGTCCCGCGGGTACCCGCATAGTCATTAAAATATATTTTCTATTAAATATGATAAAATATTAATTTTTTTTTATTATTTTATGATGAGATAAAATTTAATTTTATTATTTTATTATTTTATAATAATATTTTCAATACATTAACTTGTAATAATATTATATAATTTTTATTTATATTATATAAAATTAATATAATATGATATCATAATATATTATAGGTCATTTTCTCTCTTTTTTCTATAAATTTTGAATTTTTAAATATTAATGGATACTCGTGAATATCTTTTACCCGTATGGGTAGCTATTAATTCTAGTAAGTATGGATGCAAGTAGTGTATAATTTGTTTCACCTCGTTAATATCCCTAGATAATCCTCGTAGTGTCAATGAGAAGGGAGGTTTCTGCATTTTAAAAACTAGAGGGGAGGTCTTTGTTATTTAGACAAACCTTAGGGGAGGTGAGTGTAATTTTCCCTTTATTTTATTTTACATTATCTCTCCTTAACCGTGAAGCATTTATTATTACTTGAAAATTAGCATAAGTAAGTAAGAAGGATGTAACGAATACGGTTTTTCTAACATGTACAACCTTACACATGATAATAAAATAAAAGTGGAAAAGTTTTATTAGAAATTACAACAATCACAACATTCAACCTTCAATGTGTTGATAATATTAAAAGTTATAATTTTCAATAATACCTTTTCACTTTTATTTTATTATCACGTGAAACTATTTTACTATTTATAAAGATACTTCGTAGTTGAATTGATAGTGGCTCAGCAGTTACTTTAGTAAACGTCAAATTCAGTTCAATAATAATAAGAAAGCGTGTATCCCGTAATAACATGAATTAATTAATCCCAAATGGAGCATACTTAAATATCATGTAATAATGAAGGCTCCTAATTACCCAGCAGTCCCCACCGTCACACAGTCTCCTCTATCCATCACGATATTTTCTTTCATCATTTGAAGTTAGATTTAGAAGAAGCTAATCCCTCTCTCTCTCAGCACTAGCAGCAGTGATACTGTGAGAGTGGCATTCCCGTAATATGGTCCCACTCAGTAAACAACAACCCACCCTCTCTTTCGTTTGTTAACTTTCGTTTTGTTGTTCCCATTTGTATCCGTTGAAACCCCACTTCCACTCTTTTCAACGCCACGCTCTGTCTCTTCTGTTCCCTTCTCCCCTTCCCCTTTTCTTTCCTTCCAAATCGCAACCATGTCACTCAACTACTATAATTCTCACACCTACCAAACCAACCTTCCTCTCAACTGAACAATAACAACCTTCTCTCCCTAACATTCATTTGTCACTGCACCAATGACGGACTCTACAACCCCACTCGTGAGCTTGAAGGTCCTTGTCTTAGCAGGAATTTTCCTCGTCATCTTGCTGTTAATAGGGCTCTTGATCTTCCTCTGCTTCCGTGGGAACCGAAGCTGCAGGAACCGCAAATTGGTAGTGAAGCACAGTTCCGGCACTATCCCTTTGGTTTCCAAGGAGATCGCGGTGGTTAAGTCCTTGGATCTCACCCCTGCCTCTGACTCTGGCCAGGCGCGGATTGAAATTGAAGAGGACTCTGATGTTGATCCGAAGAAAGAGGCGGAGATCAAGGTTGAAATTGAAAAGATAAGGAAGAGTGACGTGTCCACGACGGTGGAGGATCCTAACATAGGGTGGGGACGCTGGTATACCATGAGGGAAGTGGAGATTGCGACACGTGGATTTGCGGAAGGGAATGTGATTGGGGAAGGAGGGTATGGGGTTGTGTACAGAGGAGTTCTGCAAGATGGTTCTGTTGTGGCTGTGAAGAACCTTCTCAACAACAAGTATGTCATATCTCACATGCCAAAAGTTTCTCTAATTTTTTTTAAATCAGAATTTGACTCTTTTAAGTCTTGCTTATTTTACTCTTCTGCACGTTACTGTTTTCTGAATCTGCTGCATTTGTTCAATTTGTCTTAACCTCTAGGATTTCCAGAACGATTTTATGCTACTCTTTTCCTGTTTGTGCAGGCATGTTCGTTTGTTTTTATCAATGTGTACGGCTATAAAGCTATAAGAAACTGTTTATTTGTTCTTTCTGTCTATGAAATGGGCTGCAGTTTTCAAAATTAAACATGGTACTTCTTATTTCTTTTCAATTAAGTAATGGAAAATTGGAAATGAATCAACCAGGGAAATGTTGCAATGTAAATGGTCATTTGTTTCTTTTCTGCTTAATCTTTTATTTTATTTCATTTTGGCCTGGGGTTATGTAATGTTACATTGTTACTTTTCTCTTTACTTTTACTTTTTCGTTTATTTACTATGTAACTGCTGTATTAACTTTGTCTTTACATAAGAAACTATCTTAATCCCGAGGAAACTTTAATTTAAAAAACAGGAAAAAGAATTTACTTTGTCTTTCTTGATACAAGTATAATAAACTAGTAACTCGCTTTGTATGTTTTTGGGATTTGTAACTTGTATTGTGTGACTTGCCATTCTGACTCTCTGAGAACTACTAATAAATAACAATAACTTCATATTACTCCATCCATATTGAACAATGAATACTCTAAAATATTTCAACGGATTGTCCCTAATTATCCTCCGATTTATAAGTATTGAATATATTTTTTATGTTTTAAAGATATTAAATACATTCATTTTTTCATTTAATATTTTCTTTATAAAATAGCATTAGAAAGATTATTAAAAGGATGTTTAGGGGGATCTATCATTATCTTGAATAAATTCTTAATGGTTGCCTCTTGCAACTCTGCAATGATATGTAAAGTTTCCTTAAATAATGCAATGCTACATCTTTAGTATGCTGTTTTACTACAAGACCTTTCTGTCACAGGATTCAAATCACTTGTCTTGTCTCCATTATATGTTCCCTTCCTATCTCCCAATCAAAAAATGTCCCATCAGCAAAACAAAAATAGCAAATAAGAAAAAGAATATTGGTATGGTGCCTATAAGAAAGAGAATTATGCCTATAAGAAAGAGAATTATTTTCTCTGATGTGTTATTTTTTTTTATTGAGAGGACCACAGAAAAAGAGATATGAAAGGGGAAAGGTGATCTGAATCCTCTATCACACCCCTGTCCTATTAAAAATTCACGTGCATTATTGTTTCGTGACTCTAGGGGTCAAGCTGAGAAGGAGTTTAAGGTGGAGGTTGAAGCCATTGGAAAAGTAAGGCATAAGAACTTGGTTGGTTTAGTAGGATATTGTGCTGAAGGTCCTCGAAGGTACTATTTTGTTTACATGGCTGTTATGCTTCTGATTTATGGTCTTTCAGATAATGAAAATTCGGAAGTCCTCTAAATTCTTTTAATGGAACTTCTTTTACTTATAATTCAGGATGCTTGTTTATGAATATCTTAACAACGGGAATTTGGAGCAGTGGCTGCATGGTGATGTAGGACCAGTGAGCCCCTTGACATGGGATATTCGAATGAAGATTGCCATTGGGACTGCAAAAGGGTGCGTTTAATGTTCATTAAATTTCATGTCCCCTTTTATAGTGAGTTGTTTATGTTTATCAAGTTTCCTGCCCCTGTCAAGTATAACATCAATTTCCTTTACATGCATTATTTTTATAATGCTCCTCAAATGATATGTTTATGTGCACTAAGTACTTCTCTAATGTTACCATGCTCCATGATTGTTCAATTTATACTATCTTAAAACGTTCTTTCATGACAACCGATGTTTCTACATTATGAAACAGGCTAGCCTATTTGCACGAAGGCTTAGAACCCAAAGTTGTGCACCGAGATATAAAATCCAGTAACATTCTTTTGGATAAAAACTGGAATGCCAAAGTATCAGATTTTGGACTTGCCAAGCTCTTAGGATCTGAGAAAAGCCATGTGACTACACGTGTAATGGGAACATTTGGGGTACTTAGTTCTTTCTCAAGGATTTGAGTTGTTTTTCAACTTCTATACTTATAAGGAGGTGGATGATAATTATTCTTACCACAGTACCACTAATTTTCTGCAGATATGTTTCACCTGAGTATGCAAGCACAGGTATGCTAAATGAGCGCAGTGATGTGTACAGCTTTGGAGTTCTGCTCATGGAGATAATTACAGGAAGATGCCCCATTGATTATTCAAGACCACCTGGAGAGGTGATTTTGGTTTTTGTCCATGTTTTCATTAGTGTATTCCATGAACACCTTGGAGTCTTACCTGAGTTACCTCTATTTGTTTGATGTGCTTCAGATGAATTTGGTTGATTGGTTTAAGGCAATGGTAGCAAGTCGTCGCAGTGATGAGCTAGTTGATCCTTTGATTGAGATTAAGCCCCCTCCAAGATCTCTGAAGAGAGTTTTACTGATTTGTCTGCGTTGCATAGACTTGGATGTCATTAAGCGACCAAAGATGGGTCAAATTGTTCATATGCTTGAGTCAGATGATTTCCCCTTTCGTTCTGTAAGCCCTACCCTCCAACTACTCTTTCTCTTTTACAAAGACAGCACATTCCTGTTAAGCAGAGTTGCGCAAATAATTTATCTATTTGAAACTAAATGCCACTTCAACTTCATTACATGACTAACTTTAACATATTGATGGAACAGGAGCTACGTACACTTAGGGACAAAGATCCTGCGCCTTCTCAAGCAGATGTTTCCCTTAAAGTTCCATATCTACCAAAGCATGCAGAACCCATAGAAAGATCGACACGGAGATGATTGTTTGTAATTAGTCATGCAACTATGGTCATCAAATTATTTGTTCTTATGATTTTCATTATGTTGTGAACAAGTGGTGAGTCATTGTGCATATCTTATACAGCCTAGTTACTTCCTTCAGGTCTTAACACTATTTGTTGTAATGCATTATCTTGGAAACTGGGAAGAGATGAGGCTTGTAAATATGTATCTCTATGCATCAATTTTGTCTGTCTGCATGTTGACATTTATTTCTACAATATTTACTAATACGTGTTCAGAAAACTTCCTTGTCTTTACTGTGTGTTATTGGTTAGGAGGGTGTGAATCTCGGCTTTCTTACGCGTTTAATCCCTCAGGCCCATTGATAGAATATGGAAAATATGAAACATCGCATATGCCTTTACAACCAGTAAAGTGCCCCCGAAAAAGAAATGAAAAAGGTTAGTGCATGTTTGGTAACATAAGAGGATCCTGTAGGTGAATCTTCTCAGCCAATTCTCTCTGTAAAGCACCCGGCAAACTTTTTCTTTTTGTGTCCATTCTTGGAAATTCAAGTTTTTTTTAATAATCCAAAATATATTAAAAGAACTAAAGAAGTATAAAGGGCACTTGAAGTCCAACTCATGTATTAAACAGAGCAAAAAGAAGAGTATGGGAGTCAAACCAATCAGAAAAGGAAAGTGAGCTGTCCATATGAGAGTCAAACCAAAGCCAAGATCTCATTTTAATTAAATTCAACAATCCTAACAAGTCAACAGTCTGATTTTTAAAATTCACCCCATTCAGTAGCAACCAAATGGACCATATTACTGCATGCCAAATTATAAGACCAGCTTATTGAGACTTCGTACATAAGAAGAAACCCCTGTTTGTCAATAATGATCTTGGGAAGAGGCTGAAATAACATAATAAGAACCAACCAACCCAAGCATAAACTTCGCTGACTCCAAACTAAATGAGAAAACCTACAAGAGAAGAATAGGCCTCCGTTTGGTTTAGCGTTTCATTGGTGTAAAACCATGGTTTTGTGAAATTAATTTTAAATCATTTTCGTCTAATGTACTTCGTGAAATGTAAATCATTCAACTCAATCATTAATTTCTAAAATCAATTTTAATCAATTGTAAATCAAACATACACTAGATAAGTGGTGTTTAGAGATAAGTCATAACAGAAAACTTAGTTCTGGTCTTGCTGAACAGTCATAGAGCTCCTTTTGAAAAGAATGAGCTAAATAAAGATAATACCAGAGAATTTTCTTCGAATTAAGATGTGGTGTCACTGTCAAGTTTCTTATTATGGCTTGTTGCTTAATCTACTAATGTAATGTGGTGACCCTGGCATCCATCACTTGATAAATTTACAAACGGAATCAGTAGTATTGACTATTGAGCCGTTGATAGTATTCTCAACCTTCTACAATGACAGCTCTGCCATGTTTGTTATTGATCACAAATTACGAATCGAGGTATTCTTTAACTTTCATGACTTTACTGCTACTGCAAGCATGCTTCATCACAAGTTGCTCTTGCAAGAGAAAGAATTGCCTTTTTGGTTTGTAGTAATTATCACCCTGTATAATGCATGAGTTACGGGTCTGGTATTAATCTTCTTCCAGTTATCTTTGGGCATGTGACCACTGACCAGTTTGTAAGATAATAATATGACGTTATATGAAAGACATCACACCACCAAATATAATGAATAAAGAGCATAGAAAGTATACAAGTTTCGCTATCCGGATTGTGATGGAAACAGAAATATGCTTTCATACAAGGAGAAATGTGCTCAAGGGAACATCAAGATAAGCCTATTATTTTCAACTCTCAAATGATGACTACTTTCAACTGGGCAAATCAAGCGCTTAATTTCATATTCAAGAAGTGGAGATTTAAAAGTGTAATTAAAAGGCCTTTACTTTTTTCACCACATTTTTTTGCTATTCTCACCCCCATAATATTTTTCTACCCAAAATACCCCCTCTCCCCCACCCCCACTATCCCGCTCCGGTGGCCCTCCCCCCTCCTTCTCCCCACCCTTCCCCCTTTCCCTTCCCCCACCCCATTTTTCCTTTTCAATTTTACAAAAAAAAAATAACGTACGGACGAGGCTGTCCGGGAACTATTCCTCCTGGACAATGGTGTCCGGGAATAGTTCCCGGACAACCTTGTCCGTATGTTATTTTTTGTAAAAAACAACACACGGACACCCTTGTCCGTACGTACAAAAAAACCTGTACGGACAAGGGTGTCCGTACATACAAAAAAACAACGTATGGACAAGGGTGTCCGGGAACTATTCCCGGACAGCCTTGTCTGTACGTTATTTTTATAAAAATAAAAATATTTATAAAAATAACGTACAAAAATAACGTACGAACAAGGTTGTCCGGGGCCGAACGCCCTTGTCCGTACGTTGTTTTTTTTGTACGGGCAAGGCTGTCCGGGAACTATTCCCAGACACCCTTGTCCGTAAGCCAATTAAATGGGGGCAGTTTTGGGTTTTAAAATTTTCAAAAAAAATATTGGGGGTGGAAATAGCAAAAAATGCGGTGGGAAAAGTAAAGGCCTAATTGTAAAAATAAAAACTAATAGACTCTTATCATGGTTCACTATCCGAGTCCAACTACTCTAACCTAGGCAATACAAGACGAGCCCATCTTTTTTTTTGACGTTCAACGAGCCCATCTTATTATGTTATAATAATCAATAAATAAAATATCACAAGCCATTACCAAAAAAAAAATCACAAGACAACATTCACATACTTATCTTGTTCGCCCAAGCTCAAGTTAAATCATCACATTGTTTACAACAGGATAGTATTCACAATTAATAATATGGTTAATTTTTTCCCAGAGATATAATTAAAATTTGGTTTTAATTTTTATATTTAAAATTGATAATTTTGGTCATTTAAAAATTAAAAAATATATCAAATTAGCTTTTATTGCACAACTTTACTACAAATTAGCTATGAATTGTTATCAATAAGTACTAAAAAAGGATATTCTTATTTCTGAGGGGCTAAATCCACTAGTTTGGTACTAAAATCAAATCTTAACTATATTTCAAAGATAAAAAACATATTTAACCATTAATAATAATACACGATATGTAATTTAGCATTTTTAATTACTGTTTTTTTAACATGTGCAATATTGCAAATTATAATGAAACAAAAATAGAAATGTTTTATTAAAAATTACAATTATCATAATACTCAATGCATTGATAATGTTAATGGTTGTAATTTCCAATAAAATATTTTTAATTTTATTCGTTTTAATAATGATATAAATATCACCAAATGAAAAAAATAATTTTTTTATTATGTGCCGTGAGTGAATTGGTGTTTATGAGGAGCCCGGTTACATAATTGTCCAACCCATTATAGTCTAGGGGTGAGCAAAACTTGGTCCGTCCCAACCTAAGGTATTCGGGTCAGGTTAGACCCTGTCCCACATGAAAGATTAGGGTTTAATCGGGTCTCATTCAATAACCCGGTATCGGGTGGAGGACGGGTTCGGGTTAATCTTTGGGTTAACCAACTCGTCCCATATATGTATATATATTATATAACATTTATAATTTTATATTACTTAAAGGCTTAACATCATTTTAACTTTCTAGAAATTTTTTAATTTAACTTTTCTTTATAATAGAGGCTCTATCTACTTTGAAAACACATTTCATACGAAAAGTTATATAATATAAAGTGATATTTTTCTCTTAAAAATATTTGAAAGTTCATAAGAAAGTAAAATATTAGGATTTAGAGTTTGTGGACGAGTTTTTCGGGTTATGGACGGGTTCGGGTTTTAAGTAGTCTTGTACATTATCGAATTTCTTCAGGTATGGACGTATTCAGATCTAAAAATTTAGTCTAATAAAAAGTTAGGATCGGATATGAGACGGACAAAACTCGTCCCAACCCATCCCATGCTCACCATAGTCCATGACTCCATCTCCATCTATGTATCATCACATCAAGCATAAAGGGGGTATAAGAGTCAAGATTGGGCAAATTTCGACAAAAAAAAAGGTTGGGCAAATAAATTGACACGTGGGGGCATGAGAAAATTCCTTTTGAGCAGCTCCAATAAAAACACACAACCCCGCGCGCAAAATAAGATAAACTACTTTTCCTTCCTTCTTTTATTTCCCTTTCTATTTTTTTCTTTTTTCTTTTATTTTAAAAAAAGGTTAACGGCTTCATCATCTCATCTCATGCGATACCAGATCTGTGTCATTTCTTCTTACTAGAAAGAACATGGAAGAGAAGCTCATACAGCGATTGGAATCGGCGGTGTCGCGATTGGAGGCACTTTCCACCGGATTCCGCCCCGCCGCTTCGACGTCCGGCGGTGCCGACGCTCAGGACGCGGTGCTCGATCCGTCCGTTATCGCATTCGGCGATCTGATCGACCAGTATGTCGGTAGGCTTTCTAGTGCTGCCGAGATTATTGGTGGACAAGTCTTGGAGGTCACCAAAATCTTGCAGGCAGCTTTCGCTGTTCAGAAAGAGCTTTTGAGTAAGCTCAAGCACACTCAGGTTCGTGTATTCTAGGTTTCTGTGCCACGAGGAAATGTCGATCTGTGCCTGTTCATTTTCGTGTGGTATTGATGGATTTGAATTTCACGTGCACCATTGTGAAGAAATTGTTGTGTTGTATATGATAATACAAAACAATATTGCTGTACCGAAAAGAAAAGTTAATATTAACCATGCTAGATGCTAGATACTTTGGTAATGATGCTGGAATTGAGTCTGATACCAAGTGAACTGAACATCGTGACATTCTTGGTCTGGTTTTGATTTTTTACTTTATTTTTCTGGGAATTATAATATGGATTCAAATCTCTGATTGTTGTTGTTGATTGCTTGGATTAGCTCCGTGTTTTACCTGTTAATTTTCTAGGACAGTAGATGAAGGTCCTGTGTTTTGTGGGATTTTTTGGATGTACCATACCATGACTTAGGCAAGTCAAATTCAGAATCAGTCGCTCAGATGAATGAAAGAGGAGTAGAAGATAGTGTCATTAGTTGTTAGAAACAATTCAAAATAGACTAATGCAGCATATGTTTTGATGCGGTTGAGGTTGCCATCTTTGTGGAAGCAATCATTTTCTTAATCTGAATGGATGGACAATGTTCCCATTTGAGGTTTAGTTTGTAGGAAAGCAAAAAAACTGATGATAAAGAAAGTAATGTTGAAAACTTATTTTAAAATTGGGTTTGTGTGGTCATTGTAAAGTACATCAGTTTTGAGGTGTTTAAAGAGTATGTAGAAAAATATTGATGTACCACTTGATACTTAGGTTGTTAATGTAAAACTAATGGGACACAACTAATAGCATTGTTTTTCTACCAGAAAAACAGTGAAACCTTCTCGGCTGGGAGAATCCATTCTACAGTCTTGGAACACGTGATAGTCAGTTCTGTAAAATTAGCCAAACATAAATGCATAGTGTTGCGTGGTAGGACTACGATACTAGGATTGCTATAAAAGATTTACAAGACTGTTTATGGCTAAGAGACATTGAATTAAGTTAGGAGAAAAAGAAAGCACATATAATTGCTCATACTGTAAGTTTTAATGTTCTTTGGAGTATGTCCTGGTGTTTGTATATGTTGTTTTAATCTTTATCATCATAATTCATTTTGCAGAAGCCTGACCTTGCTGGGTTGGCTGAATTTCTGAAACCATTGAATGAAGTGATCACAAAAGCTACTGCATTGA
Organism: Sesbania bispinosa; assembly: GCA_026901365.1. Taxonomy (NCBI): domain Eukaryota; kingdom Viridiplantae; phylum Streptophyta; class Magnoliopsida; order Fabales; family Fabaceae; genus Sesbania; species Sesbania bispinosa. Next base: position 945,966 of record QLOH01000422.1, read on the forward strand.
CAGAAGGAAGGAGGTCTGATTTTTTTAATCACTTGAAGGCTGCTGCTGACAGTCTCTCAGCTCTAGCATGGATTGCATACACAGGGAAGGATTGTGGTAAGTAAACAGTGGTTCTTTTCTAGGATGAATTTTTATCTTTTGGTGCCTTATGGTTCTTCTGTTTCTTCAAGGTATGAGTATGCCCATTGCGCATGTGGAAGAAAGTTGGCAAATGGCTGAGTTTTACAGCAACAAGGTATTCTTGATGCATGTTAGAAGCTTGTTGATTTGTCTTGGATAACTTGCATGATGGTCCCTGCAACTGATGGGTTTTCTTCCTTGATAATTCTAGCAACTAGTATTTACTGTATCCTTGCATTGAAAAAGGTTTCATATTTACTGTAAAATGCATAGGTCTATCTCCTTCTTGAGTTACATCAGCTTAATGCTTGAGAAAGGAAATAAATGATGATGATCTACAACCTTAAAATTTATGTGCCTAGACTCAATAATTGTGATTTTAAATACTTGATTACAATTTGCTTTTTCTAACATTTTAAGTACGGAATGCTGTTTACTGATCCTTCACTAGCCTCCTAGACTTTTCCTTGCACTTTCCTATCTCATGTGCCTGCTATTTCATGAGTAAAGGATATTGATCTTGCCTTACTTTTATTGTAATAATAAGGTACTTGTAGAATACAGAAACAAAGACCCAAATCATGTTGAGTGGGCCAAAGCTCTGAAAGAGTTGTATCTACCTGGTTTGAGGGATTATGTCAAGAGCTTTTATCCTTTAGGCCCTGTATGGAGTCCAACAGGAAAAATAATTGCTCCATCAAAAGCTCCTGCATCTGTTGCACCTGCTGCACCTCCTCCTCCACCTGCTTCTCTCTTTAGTCCTGAATCATCTCAGGCTTCATCTTCTAAGCCAAAAGAGGGGATGTCTGCTGTTTTTCAACAACTCAGTTCAGGAAATGTCACTGCAGGTAGCTTTTTCTTACTCTTATGTTCTTGATTGAATTTTCAGCATTTATGAATTATAAACTTTGCTTGATAGGTTTGAGAAAGGTTACGGCTGATATGAAGACTAAGAATCGCACAGATAAAACTGGAGTTGTTGCCAGTGGTGAAAAAGAAAGTCGGGGAGCTTCAAATGTATCTTCTAAAGCAGGACCTCCAAAGTTTGAACTTCAAATGGGTCGCAAGTAGGTTTATATGTGTAGTTGCGCTTTATTTTCTATGATGTGTATAAGAGTGAGCGTCAATAATGTCACTATTCCATCTCCCTATCCTAATTATTATCTGCCACTGTAGGTGGGTTGTTGAGAATCAAATTGAGCAGAAAGGCTTGGTCATTGAAGACTGTGATGCAAAGCAGTCTGTATATATTTATGGATGCAAAAATTCTGTCTTGCAGATTCAGGGTAATCATAATTATATCACAAGCTTCTTTCTTTATGTTTCATATTTGCTATCCAACTTATCACTTGGTGAAAAGGTTGCAAGTGACTAAATCACTTCTGAACAATTTGCAGGCAAGGTCAACAATATAACTATTGACAAATGCACAAAGATGGGGGTTGTATTTAAGGTTTGTGAGACATGAGAATTAAAGATTTGATAATATTAATGTGCAATTGGGTTCACCTGGTTTTAGGATGGATGCACGTCTATTTAACATGGCAGAGACTAGCTTCTAGGGTTTAGACACGCCTTTGGAGGATTTTACTGTGAATCCAAACTCACATTTAGATAATGAAATCAATTCATATAGAGGAAAATGCCAACTTATTTTTCTGTTTTAAAATGTAGGATGTTGTTGCAGCTTGTGAGATTGTAAACAGTAATGGGGTTGAGGTTCAATGCCAGGTATGCTGACTCCCTCTTCCTCTTCTTTTTCACTCCATAACAACTTCTAATGTTGCTGGCATGTCGAGTTGAATATGGTATTATTCTGCCCAATATTTTGATAGCTATACAAATCTTGCTAATGGTATATAACTGATGAGATGCAAAAGATAAGGGTTTAATACTAAATACAGAGTTGATACATCAAATATGATTTAGTTGTACTTATGCTCGCTTTCACTAATAATAGGGTTTAGGGTTTAGTTGTACTTGTGCAAAAGGTAAAGGTTTAATACTCAATGTGCTTTAGATGTACTTATGCTCCCTTTCACTAATAATAGGGTTCAGCTCCTACAATTTCGGTGGACAACACTTCTGGCTGCCAGTTATATCTGAGCAAAGACTCATTAGAAACATCCATATCTACTGCAAAGTCAAGTGAGATCAATGTATTGGTTCCTGGTGCTGATCCTGATGGTGATTGGGTATGTTTTCATGTTCTTGTTCTATATTTGATATATTAGATAATCATGAACTCATTTAATAGTGCCTTTTCTTCTTTTTCCCTTAATTTCTTGCAGACAATTTTGGTGCCTTGACCATTGAAAATTGAACTTATGTCTTTTTTCCTCTTTTTTATTTTTTGTCCTCTCTTTCCTCACTTTTTTTGATCTATTCTCTGTATAATATGAAAGTTTAAATTCTGTCTTTTTTTTTGCATCCAATTTTTTAACTTAAAATACATTTTTATTGACTCAAAAACATCAAAAGAAAAGAATGTGACCATTTTGTCCAAGAAAGGGGGGATGCTCACTTTGACAGAGTTTCCAAGTTGTTTTACACGTTTGAGTGTGTATAGATCCTTTGGTAACATGAACATCTTGCTGAAAATCTGGTTGTTGTGAACAATGTATTAAAGCAATTTTTTTCTTGTTATTGTTAATGATATTATTTAATGCAACTTAGAAGATGTTTTGCTTCCCACGTCAATCTGTTGTGTGTGCAGTCTGAATTTGCTCACCTATCATACCGTGTCATACAGCAGTGTATGGAATCCATCTGTATTTATAATGTTATTTAGATCATTGCAAAAATTACTTGTGGGCATGTGGCTTACTAGTGCAATCCTTCTCACAAATTATTGATGAACTAGGGAATAAATTCCAAATTTCAACCACATCTTGTGTTTCAGGTGGAGCATTCTTTGCCACAACAATACATTCATTCGTTCAAGGGTGGCCGTTTTGAAACAAATCCAGCTTCTCACTCCGGAGGTTAAATTGATTGACAATTGATAGTTCCTATTTATATTTACATAATCTTATTCCTTGGATTGCTGTGGGAGTGGCTTCAATTTCTTGTTTCTTTAATTCATTTACAAATACAATCATATATATAGGTTAACCATATTCTTGCTAGGCTGCCTATGCTTGTGATTTTTACAATGGTGATTGAACCGTTGGAAACAATCCATATGATTGTTTTTGGGGTTAGAGTTTGCTTCTTCTTTAGTGTGTTTTTCTTACAGGATGTATTATGCAATTGGATTTTTAGCTTTCAAAGGACCCTTGCATTGGCCTGAATATTTTGGTTTCATCCTCATGTTTTTGCATATTTTGAGGATTGAGAGCATTGATGATGTACTTGGTGCATTCGGAAAGTTGTTTGTGCATCTGTTTGAATCGATTTGTTCCCCAAGTTTGTAATGAGAAAATGAAACGATTTAATGAACTCTATTGTCTTCTCTCTACACGTTGGTCAATATCTAAAATATGTAATATGATGACGAAACTCAAATTTTAATTATTGTTCGGTTTTGATAATAGTTGTAACTGTGCCTCAAGTTTGTTAGAATTTGATAGATAACTTTTAAGTGCAGACATCCCAGTAAGAAATATCTGCACAAAAAAAAGGCCTTATCTCGAACTTTGAATCTTGTGAGGTTGTCTGTATCCCCTCGGAGATTTGGTGATAGTTAATTTAATTACTTATACTAAAACAAATCCTCCATCTTATACAGTCAGTGCTATCCAGCACTGCCCATGTCCTAGTTCATGTTTAGATTAATTTGTTTTTTGTATTAAAAATTGTTTTATGATTAAATTTTTATTGAGGACTTTTGACAGAAAAAAAAAAGTTTTTAAAGGGAGGAGTGAGAAGTCTTAACTGTGATTATGCCTCAAATATGATTGTCTTTGATAATAGAGAATACTTATAACATAAAAAAAAAATCTTAACCAACGTCCAACATGCTTCAAGTTATTAATATTTTCGCAATTGATTAATTTCAAACGTCGTTAATGATTTTAATACTTTTCGGTAGCACGATGTAGTGACTTCTATGATCAGCATGTTTCATTGAGTGTTGCTGTAAGATTAATCTCCTAAGTATTATTACAACTAGGAGATCCTCTAAAATATTAACAACTACCTGTACGAAATCTAAAATTTAGGGTCTTATTTTTTTGGTTTAGTGTATGATCTAATTTGTTGGCTTCGAGGGTTGATTTACAGTGTAAATTAATTAGAGTTAGATCTACCACTAGAGTATTATAGCAATTAAAAGAGATGTAAATAGTAGAAAAAAATGTTATCAAATATTTTACATGGAAAGTGTGTTTTGTTAAAAATTTGCAATTAGAAGAAATGCATTAAAATATTTTTAGTTAAATCAAACACACACAATGTTTAGTTTGAATTCAAAATCTTATGGTATAAATAAATTATAGCATGTTTGAAGTTTTGTTTGTGGCAAGGGGTGGAAATAGGCCATGCAAGACTAAACTTCAGTTAAATAGGGCTGACCTATTTAAAATATCTATGGCCTAAGCCTGACCTATTACCCGTGATAGACTTTTTTTTAGGCTTAACCTGGCCCGGCCTACCAGCCTATTTAAAAGCCTAAATATGAAAAAGGCTTAAATAGGCCAACAATTCTAAGCAAGCTCTTTTCATATTAAAGCCTTTAAATAGGCTCAAATAGGCATCTGGACTTAAATTACCAATTGGATTCAACAACAATACATTTCACACCTTAATCAAATAAACACATCCAAAGAGGCCTCCGACCTTAAATTACCAAATGAATCTAGCAAGAATAAGTTTCACACCTTAATCTAAGAAATAATCAAATAGACCTTACCAAATGAGTCCAGCAAATGAGTCTAACATAGCAACTCAGCAAGCAGTAGCAATTTTACGCTAATCTAACAAATAACCAAATAGTCCAAAAGGCTTAAACTACCAAATAACAATAAAGCTCTAATGATAAAATAAAAAAGACAAAAAAAATGCAATTCCAACAACAATATAACAAATAATCATTCATAACAGATAGTCTTCAAGGTGATATCTTGTCCTTCATTCACCTGCAAAAATAAGAACATAATTAATTTTTTTTATAACCAAAACCAACCTCCAAGCTCCACCAATTTAATATATAACCAGGAGGCAAGTCCAAAAGTTATCCATCTAAGTTTTCTAGACCTTTACTCTCTATGATGCTAGCCTGAATTACTTCCAGACCAAGAAATAAATAATAATAAAAAAAAAAAAGAACACTCACTTCATGGAAGTATTAGTCATTGCTTGGAAAAGCTTCGAGCCAAGACCCACTTTGTGCTCAAACAAACATGCAAGTCGTGTACAGACTTGATTTTTGTTGTTACTAATTTGAGGAAGGAGAAATTTTTGTTGTACAGTCAAGTAAATGGATGTGGCAGATTCTTGACAATAGTATAACCAAAATAAGATGGGATCTCTAGCTATCACAAGAAACAAACTAACTCAAATAGCAATCACATAACTATGAAAAATAATAATCCAACTCAAATAGCTTTGAAAGAACTATTATTCATATATTTTTACTAATGAACCAAACTGACAGATGCAAAACACATACATGAACAGACCCCACTCAAATATCAGAGTGCTAAAATGGCTCCAAACAAACAGCCACACCAAAGAAATATACCAGTAACAACAGCAAATTACATTGAATTTTATAAGCTTGATACAACCAAAAACATATCAGAGTGCTAAAATGGGTCCAAAAAAACAGCCATACCAAAGAAAGGAGAACAATATATAGCAAATGCAGAATCCAGTGACAAATATACATGTTCACATAACAGAGAAACCAAATATGCGTGTTAACTAATATAAGAAAACATGTAAACATAACAGAAAATTAACCTTTGATTTTCTCTTCAAATTATATTTGTGGCACATCCAATCCCCATAAAAAATGAATGCTTCAATAGATTCTTCATTCAATTTAGAATGAAACTCATCAATAACTCTACCTGGCCAACCCAAAATATAATTTTATGATTTTTGAAGAAGTTTAGAAACTTTCTTTTATTTTCTAAAAGTGTTTTATTTTTTTAACCGAATCTAAAAGTGTTTTAGGGGTTTGAATAATAGTTTTAATATTCTAAACAAAAATTACTTTACTCTAAATCCCTATTTAATCTAGTTAATTTTACAAAACTAAGTTAATTCAAAATCATGTTTAACAAATGGGGATCCTTTGCCGTGCTGCAAATTTTCCAATCATGATCTGACGGTCTTAAATTAATGGATCAATTT